>JAQJVK010000001.1:193293479-193893479 GCA_035578135.1 Flexamia atlantica | reverse complement strand
CACGATAGCGGCCATGAAAATTATCCGATCTTAATGAAATTTGGTACAGACATGTAAAGTCAGACGAGTTCATAAACCAGCCCACAGGAAGGGGGGGGGGGAATGGGATAAAAACCCATGTAAATTTTTTGAGTTTTTTTTTGCATTTGAAAATAAAAATAATCCAATTTTTGATAACCCTGTGGAATTTGGCTTAAAAAAAACAAACAATTTATTATTTTAAAATTACTAAAAAAGAAACTTGGTTTGTATCTTCATCTAAATGAGATCTAATGTGTACTAGTCTAAAATCCCCAATATTTCCATTTATGTGTCAGAAAACCTGTATACTCATTCCCCATGTTATCCTTTAAAGAAATAAAAAAAATTCGATATCTTCCTTATTTACGGTATAGTAACATATTTAATACGGTAATATGGTAAAAAAGCTTGGTATGGGTGATCAGTTCAGTCAATACACCGTTGCAAAAGGCGAGGAAAGTTGGAATAATTTCGTGAAAATTGCTCAAAATAAAGAGGTAGCTGCAGCGGGATTTTTTGTTACTGTTGTTAGCTGCTTTTTAAAAACTAAAGATATAGCATTGGCAAAACTATTTTAGAAAAAAGTAGCTATTACTTTAGTGAGCGAAATTTTAAAAGTAGCTTCCCTAACATTGGTACCAGGGGTATTTTATATTCCATAAAAGTGCCTAATGTAAATTTATGAATATTTTGATTTAATTTGGTATAAGTTTAACCTTAAGTTACTAGTACATTTAACTGAATAGAACCTAAAAATGTAGAAATTCAACTTTTCACATGAATTAACTTATAATTTAATAGAAAGTAAAATTGCTCACACTTAGCTTTTCTTTGTGAGTCAATATAACATGTTTTGCAGCTTGCTGGATTTTGCATCAGAGAAGGCTTGTCTACAGGTCACAGTACTACAGAATGTTCTTCGGCTTACGACGGTGGACTTGCCCTTTTTAGCCGTCCGAATGTATTTATGGATTTTCTACCAGGAGAATGCAAGTCTTTTCCTCATGAAGAACATCTTCAACATCATTCTTATTTCTCGCAACCTCTGTCCTGATCTGAAGGTAGCTGAGTTAATAACAATATAAACTTAAATCTCTTGCCCTCTTCTTCATAATAAAACACTTTTGAACCTGAAATAGAAAATGCCAGTGCTTAATTTGTGGGAATTGAGGCACCGGAACTATAAATGCCAGGCCATCGCTCACCCCCATTCATCCTTCCCTCAAAAAATTATCTGCCTGTAGTCAGTGGCGGCTCGTGAGTGTATGTACTGGGGGTTCACGTTAAAAATATATACATTATACCAATGTCTTATATTAGAGTTATTGTCTTAAACCAATCAGTATTTAAATACGTTAAATGCTTACAATCAGCGCTTGCAATTCTTGACATACAGTAGACCCCCCAATAACCGACCCTGATGGGACTGGACCTAGGTCAGATAACTAAAAAGATCGGTTAAAACGGGTAATCCTCTGAACACCTAAAAATAAAAGCTCTGTTAATTTAGGGTTCCACTAACATCATTCTAAAGCGGTTTGTGGATTATTTAGAAAATAAACTGTAATTATCAACCTATTTTTTCAAAATATTTACTGTAAAAATGTCACATTTTATAAACTAAATATTAGACTGGGCGAAACATTTTTTTTAATTTTAACACTTTTAGCAATGCTCCATGCTCATACATTTTAAAAAAATTGTACGTAATGCAGTACCTATTAAAAATTAGCAAAATTTATCCAAATTAGTGATAAAGACAAGCAATGCATTATTACGAGTCAGGCAGTTGATTTATAGCTTCTTATTGGAGACTTGAGTCACAAAAACTTTGACTTCGAGTTGTCTACCCCCTATTCCCACCCACACAAACACACAACGTGCATGTTTTTTTTTTATTCTACTGATGAAATATATGATGGTTTCCGGTTAGGAAAATGAAAACTCACAGACGTTTATTGTACTACGCGCACTGAAAAGCACATTCTGTATGTTTTAATACATTAATGAATGCTGTATTCAAAATATTTTAATCTGTAACAAGTAACCTGTGGAGTTAAACTTAACGTTCCCATCGTTGGATTGTATGGGAATGGAAATGCCTCAATTCCTAGAAAAGGGCGAACTGTTGTCAAAACAGGGTCGGTTAAAACGATCTTTAATATCTCACAAGCAAGGGCGGATAATTTATTTATTTATTTATTGAAAAATATATACATGCACATAGTACAGTGTAACATTCCAAATTTCCATGACAGCTAGAGGTAAATACCCAAATCAGCTATCTTGACTATTTCAAATTGACTAACTAATATAAAATATAAAATAGATGAACAGGCTACATGCACTTTATCAGTTGACAAAACAATTTATAATAATTTATGTCGCTAAAACAGTAAAAAAGTAAAAAAGATTGCCTTCAATAAAGAAAGTTTTCATCATATATCTCTTTACATCATTTACTAAACAAACTAAAAGTGTCACTAAAAATATCCAAATAAAAACTGTTACTGTTATAATTTCTTAGCATTCTAAAAAATGGAAAATTAAAGTGGCTTACAGTATAAGTAAAAGGAATTTGAAAAATATTTGCTGTCCTCAAACTACGATTAGAAACATGCAAGGTTATATTTTCTAACAAATAAGAAGAATCGATAAAATTGTTGATAATTTTAAATAAAAACTGCAACAAAAATATATTTCTTCTCAATGATAATCTTGTTACCTTTAACATAAGTCTAAGATCCCAAGTAGGAAAATCTCTCGGTGGCCTAGCGTGAAAAGTCTTAAAATATAGATACCGTAAAAATTTATTTTGAATGACTTCCAGCTTATCTAAGAATATTTTATGATGAGGGTCCCATACTACACAACAATATTCCAATCTACTTCTTACCAATGCATTGTAAACTATTCTGAAAACATTGAGTATTCCTTATCGTGAAACCAAGAAGTCTGTTAAGCATCACTTGTGATAAAATCAGTGTGAATATTGAATTTTAATTGTGGGTCAAAAATTATACCTAAATCTCTTATTTTTGATTTTAACTGAAGAAGCTTTCCATCAATGAAATAATTGTGATTCCTTGCGACTCTTTGTCGAGTATGAGACATAAAAAAACCTTTATTTACATTAAGATGACAATTATTGGAACACCAAAAAACAAGTTGATTAATTGAAGACTGCACAGATTTTTGACGTATAGGTTTGTATATTTTTAAATCATCTGCAAATAACAAACATTTTACTTTAGACATGTTATCAGGAAGATCATTTATGAAAAGTATGAATAACAGAGGACCTAGATTCGAGCCTTGAGGGACACCAGATTTACTACCTTACTTGAAGGACTAAAAATTTGAAATGGACACATATTGAGAGCGATCTTTAAGATAAGAAGACATAAGCTGTACAAAGTTAGAGGAAAAGCCAAAGTTAGAGATTTTGTTCAGAAGTATATTATGATTGACCTTATCAAAAGCTTTAGAAAAATCTGTATACACTACATCCACTCTCCCGCCTCTATCTAACTCAGTTGAAATGTCTAAAGAAAATTCCAAAAGATTTGTGGCATTTGACCTAAATGGTTAAAATCCATGCTGTTGTGGTGATATTTTAGATTGAACTGAAGAGTAAAAATGAATTTGTATAAAACTATAAAAGTGGTTCATACACCTTAGCGAACAATGAAACTGGACGATAATTTTCAACTTGATTTTTCTCACCTGACTTTTCTCACCTGATCAGAGTCACTTTGGCCTCTTTCCATTTTGTAGGAAAGGTACAAGAATACAATGATAAATTAAAAAGATAACAAAGAGGCTTAACCAAGGGTTCCACACAACCTTTTACTACATAAGCCAGAGGATTTTTTTGACTTGAGTTCATTAATTGCAGATAAGACTTGAGCTAAATTAAAAAAATTCAATGAATGATTCTCAGCGTATGAGCTAGAAGAATTTGTAATCCGATCGTCGGTTAAAACGAGGTCGGTCAAGAGGGGGTCTACTGTACCTATGAAATAATGAATTAATGATTTATTCCAGCACTTATTTACAATAATATTACAAAAATCCTCTCTATGGAATGAAACTGACCACACTTACAAGTATTCGTGGTCAGCTGAAAACAAAACAAGATTAACAACAACTATAAAGTTCCAGAGTCCAGGTATTTCCGGTTAATTCCTGTGAGCCGCGCACTGTGATGTTTGTGTCAGACACAACTGACTAATTACACTATTGTAGTTGGAAAAAATAAAATAGCTAGTAAAAATTTGATTTTATAATAAGTGCAAAATTATAATTTATCTTGAGATAACAACCACTTTTTTAATTTAAAACAAAAAGCTCTTAAACTCATGGATTCTTTTATCATAATGGGCAATTTATTAAACAAAAAAGGACCGCTATAACTAAAGGAGTGCTTAAAAGAAGACTTGTTTACCTTAGGAGTTCTCAATATTCTACGATTAATATTTCTCGTTGTATACAACAGGACAGTTGTACTGGTGTTGCCACTTCTGCGATAGAATAATCACAAAACTTTGTAATTGTATAAATGTTGAATAGGCAAAATTTGTAATTCGGAAAATAAAGGAAAAGAGCTATCACGGATTCGTTTTTTTTAAATAATCCTCAAAAAATTATTTTGGAGCACCCAAAGCTTTTTAATAAGATACTTATAGGCTCCGCCCCAACACACAATGCCGTACTGTAATCTTGAGTCGATCAAACTATAATACAAAGCTCTTAACAAATTTACAGAACAAAAATTCCGTAAAAAATAAAACTTCCTGACCGAAGATTTTAGTTTCTTGTGCAAAAAAATTATATGTTTACAACTATACAAACTTGTGTATACCTGTTGTTGTACACAAGTGTAATGCTTCTGGTATTAAGGCTCTACCCTACTTTTGACGATAACGAATTGTATTTTGCTACTACTGTACATTAAAATGTTAAAAATCCAAAATTAATTAAATCAGAAACGTTATTTCAATTGCTTGATAATGGAATAAATGTTCTGACAGAAAGCCCACTATTGCGCGGCCGCTACGCCAATTGTTTTCTTTCAATAATCAGAGCATATAATAAAACACATAACTACATAACTGAAATAATCATATTTATCACTAAAAACAACCTAGAAAACTCACGATATTTATATAAATAAACTTGAACATCACCTGAACCATAAAACAACAATATCAAGCCTCACAGCGCTCACATGGCTCACGGGTACACACTCGGAAGCAGCTCCTAGGGATCCTCCATAAGCGCAATGCAGTCATGGTTCCTCCCCCGCCGCTGGTCACAAATGGACTCGTCCTGTGCCTGTATAGCAGCGGAGCTGCCAGCGAATGAGCTGCGGGCTCGCAGTTTAGTCCGACTAGCACTCGCGATTGCGTCGGAAGCGATGCACGCTTTTTGCTTACTACAGTACTGTCATTTTCAATTTTTTGGGATATTCTATATCATTCTGCGATTATATAGTTGTAATTCAATAACTTATTTATGGTTTTTCATAGGGGTTTCATGTGCTCATGTGCTCCTATACACGAACTGCCACTGTCTGTAGTCTACATGTTTTGTGTTTAAAAAAACAAATTTTATTTTTATTTTTATTTTATTTTTTTTATTTTAACTCAAACTCTTTAATAAACAAAATTAAAATCAATAAAGCATCTCATTTGATTTTTGAAATAAATGTTGTATTTTTTAAATGAATAGCCTTATGTGTGAATTTGGGTCTTTAAGCTTTTTTGTAGAGGTTTTCAACACAGGACTTACCTCGAGTCTAAAGGAAATAGCGTGTCTTTTAGATAGAAACTTATTGCGTAGTTAATTCCTGCACATATTGCGCAGTTGTCATTTTGGGCAAATTAACTTCTGCCAACTACGTGACTCACGGAAAAAATTGCTCCGGCTGATTTCACACAATCCTCTTTTGCAGAGAATTCTAGCGCCGACCAAGCACAATTGTCTTTAAAGGCAGAAAGAGGTTCTGGAATTTTGTTCTGCCACAAATCAAGCACTGGAAATTACTAATATTATATACCATCTTTAATCAGAAAAGAGAGTTTAAGACTTCTGCATAGATTTCCAAAAAACAGATAACCGTTTTTATTCTAATATTCAATTAACTCTCATACAGTAACTGAGAAATATAGAAAGTGAAATGCCTCAGGATTATAATATCTTACAAAGTAGGTAACAAGTAAGTAGGTAACATTGGTTAGTAGGTTCATGATATCAGCGATTACAGAATAAATTAATTTGAAATACTTAAGAATTAATAGCTACTAGTACTCAGTTAACTGTCGGGCATAATTTTTTTTTTAGCGAATTTCCCCCTATAGGGAAGTAGCTATTACCGTAGGCGGCATGGTGAGACTTAAGCCCGGGACCATGTTATTTTTTCGTTTTGAGGTCCCTAGAGCCCAAAAACAACGTTTGTTCATTTTGGTATATATATGTATATATATGTGTGTGTGTGTGTCCGTAGGCACGATAACTCTCGTAAAAAAAGTCCGATCTTGATGAAATTTGGAACAAACATTTATAGCGATATTCATGACTTTAAGTTCGAAAACCAGCATGATCGGTACACTCTAAGGTGGTTTTTTTGACTAAATAAAATTTATTTTCAAGATTTAACATATTTCTATTATTTTGATGTAAATTTAATGGTCAGAATTGAATTCAGCTTAAAAAAACAAACAATATAGCATTTTGAATTATTACTCTACATCAGTCGGTTATTGAGATATCGGATCTGCAAAATGCAGTATGGTGTCTTTTGTTTTTCCCTGAAGGGACATAAACTGTCCAAATTCTGGTATGAAATACCCAAATTTTTCATTCAATTTCCCTAAAATGGGATTTAAAAAATAATAAAACAAACCACATGACTGAATTTTTATTGTTCATGTGATGGTTTGATTTGTTTTTATTTCTTGGATCTGAGTAGATTGATAATATGTTTGCTGACATTTATATACTATAACAAGTAAATGTATTACAAATTATCAGAATATGAATAATTACTAAGAAATAAGATCATGAATGATAAAATTTACTTAATTTAGATTAATATTTACACAAAATATTCAAAACAACAACTTCCCTAACTTATGAAGAATATGCCCACATATAAAAAATAAATCCTTTAGAAATTAACTAAGCATGCAAGTTTGCTGCAACAAGTTTATTTAAATTTTAAGATAAATCATATGTTTGGATTCAATTTTTTCATGTGACTATTTTATTTGTTTTTATTTCGACTGATTTTAAATCATTGATTTTATGTTTGCTTAAATTTTTATTATACTATAACAAGGATACACTTATAAAAAAATATTAGACTAATAATTATAAGAATAACAAAAAGAATATTGTTGGAATGGATACCGATGTGATTCCCATGATCATTTCCCTTATATATAAAGCTCTTGAATTGATATGTAATATACTTTTTGCATTAATTATATAAAATGTTTGAAACATTTTCCTGTACATAAGTAAATAAGCTCCCATATAAAAATTAAGTCTTTAGAAATTCGCTGAGTACGCAGGTTTGCTTCGACGGGGGTATTTTATGTTTTGAAGCATAACTAATTTATCTTCACAACCCCAAAGCCCCATATATTTTTTAAAATCCCAGATTGAAAAATTGGTTTAGTGGGAGCTAAAGGCAATTCGATTTCGCCCTCGCAGGAGAGATACAAACCAATATTACCCCACGATGATAATGGAAAAAGGTAGTGTGACATAGTAAATAACCAGTTTTTCTTAAATTGTGGTCTTAACGAGCATATAAAATACTCTTTCCCACTTATAATGTCCAAAATATAACTTCGGAGGCTGATCCCTAATGTCGCCAGCAATTCCTTTGAGTGTCAAAACAGTGATGAATGTTGTAAATATTCCTCCGCGGGGTTGGCGATCAGCGCATGTAAATGTACACGTGGGAGTTAAATACAGCAATACAATTTAATTTATAGAAAAAATGTTATTACATCTTGAAGAAAAATAAATTCAACAGTAAGCTCGTAAAGTAAATTTTTAATTTTACGTTAACATTCCAAGTTATTTTAGTTCAAAATAGAAACAATATACAATAGGCCGGCTATTGTAACAAGGCGGTAGGGGCTCTATGTATGTATATAATATATATATGATAATTTCTCTAATATATATATTTAATAAAATATGACCTACATGACCATTTCAGTCAAATCCTCATGCACAATGCTGAGCTTCCACTGAGTAGGAGAAATGCTTTGCGTACTTTGCCTGGCATTTCTCCAGTGTGTGATTGCAATGCAGATGCAGGCTAACGTTTGGACGCCCTCCGGCTAGTGGACACTGTCTCCTGCTGCGTTTGAACTGCTCTTGTACATTGTCCATTCGAACGCCATGGTTCCAGGAAAGACTTTGTAAATGTGAAGCAGTCAAAACAGCGTTACTCCCGCTTGTGTAGAATTAGCCTTAGCTAATCAACTAAAGCCAATTAATAGTTTGAATTAAAAGAATTACCAGTTTCAGTGTGTTAGTAACAAACACGT
Organism: Flexamia atlantica; assembly: GCA_035578135.1. Taxonomy (NCBI): domain Eukaryota; kingdom Metazoa; phylum Arthropoda; class Insecta; order Hemiptera; family Cicadellidae; genus Flexamia; species Flexamia atlantica. The sequence goes on along the minus strand of JAQJVK010000001.1, from coordinate 193,884,888 downwards.
AGCCTAATTTATGTATGTACTCTATTCACTCGTGTACTTGTTTTCAAAGTGTAGTTATTCCTTCCTCATAAAAAAATTTATTTTAATTTAATTTTTGTTTGTAATTTAGTAATACTAGTGCCCACTATGTATAACTTGTTTAAGGTCCTGGCAGAAGGTCGCTTCGGGGATGACCCACCCACTGCCACTACACACACAGATGGAGAGATCACGGTCCTGAACTCCGGAAAAGAGGATAAAGATCTCGAACTGGAGGAGGATGCAGAAGAACGGAGAAAGGCAACGGTCGATCTCTAAAAAAATGGTGGGCTTTCTATTCTGATTAGCATATGGAAGCATAGAGATGTTTTAAATACTGACAGCTGAATGTTCATAAGTTCAATAGGATGCAAGAGAAGCTCTACCTAAATCGAATTATTCTTAGTTCAAATCCGTTTTTTCAGTGGTTTTGAAACCATTAATTTTTAAATTTTTTATGAGATACTTAAGTTTTGAATAGTTTTTTTTATTTATTTAATTGATTAAGATTTATTGTTCCCTATCAGGAAACAAATGTGGTAGAGGCCAAGAAACTAGAAAATAATTTTTTTCACCACACTACGACGAAATCACCCGTCTTACATATGTCATATGGAGGCCAAAAAAGCTCTTTTCTGTCAGAAGGCTGAAAACGTTCAGCCCTGGGGCTGAAAATCAGCTGATCATTCATTTTCTTGAAACAACGTGTGAACAACACATAACTGTGCGGCATTCAAAAGGTTTAAACAACAGACTAGTGGCAATCATATGATTTTCATTGCTGTCATTGCTTAGCAACCATGAAAAGAAGTTATCTCGCTCATAATTTGTAAGGTTTGTTTTCAAGCGTGACAAGAAGTATTCATGTTTTAAATTTTATATAGTGTTTAACTCATTGCGTAGTGTGGTGAAAAAGGTTCGCACCTCGGCCAAAAGGGTTTTGCAGCTCTCGATCTTTTCAAATTCTCGACTATCTCAAGCCTGTAAAACCTTATTCAGGGTTGCCAGCAGCCGGGAATTCCAGGAAAACCGGGAATTATGCGTGAATTTTACACACCGGGAAAAAACCTAAAAAAACCTATGAATTATGCGTGAATTTTTCAAAAGATCCTTGAATCTTAAAAAATTATGTAAAGTCTAAAACAGCGTTCGTTTTGGCGTGTCGGTCTGTAATATGATAATTTCTCGATCAGGAGATCAGCCAGTTTTGGGGATGTGTTGGACAAAGCATAAGTTGCCGTCCGAACACAACACGTCTCTCCTGACACGAAGACAAAGTGATTACAAAGTAGAGAGGGCCAAAGGAACTGGAACTGTTATTTTATTCCGTTCTGGCCCTGGAACGTTCCGGGAACTGTTCCGACTGTCTGTTAATACGTTCCGTAACGAGATCTTGTTCCGATGTAGTTTTCGTACTTCTCGCAACGAATTACGGAATGAAAGAACTGGTACTACATATCCATGGAACTGAATTATAGGGCTTTTGTCCTAAAAAGAGTTACCGCTATTTGCGGAGCCGATGTGAGAGCGTTCTTTTCACCAAGAATTATCGAAACTACAGCCGGAACAGGAACTGTTAAAAGAACATGTTCCGCGGCCGGCACAAAATGGTTGGAACTCTTCTCGTTCAGGAAGTGCAATGCAGACACCACTGACATATTCGTCTTTGACGAGCGTCTGGGGACAGGACGGTTTTGGCTACGAATGTCACTGGCATAAACAGAATAGCGGAGCAAAATGTTATGACATCATGGATGAGGTCGTATTGAATTAATCCGGTCCAATACTCACAATCATAAGTTCATAATGTAGAACAAAGTTATCCACGTCATGACGTCACTAACTTTAACCAAACCTTCAAATCATTATCTGTCATTAAACAGTTCTTAGTTTTTTGTGTCTCTTCTTTCTTTACATTTATTTATTTTTCATTATTTCATGAATAAACTGCATGGTAAATGTTTACTTTCCAGCACTCCAAGTACAGCATAAGACATGTCCCGCACGTAAACAAACGAAAACCACCGAGTATAGTTTGCAAGATCCCGCCAAGTATGTCATTGGCTGTAGCATTTTTGTTTTTTTTTTTGTCACGAGGTTCTTTCTCATTGGCTGAATCAAGTGGTTTTTTGTTGTTTTTATTTTGTTTTTAAAGTTTGCTGATTGTCCGCTAGATGGTGACATTGAGTCTAATGAATTTTCGGAGATTTTGGAATTCCTCATTGCTTTCGTTTACCCTCACGAGGTTGGCCTGTCATTGGCGATTGACAAGTATACAGATTACCCTCCCTCTTGCGCTTCGTAGTTGTATTAATTCTAGCGTAGCAGTAGACCAAGACAGCAGACGACAGATGATTCAAATTTACTAATTTTACAATTTTAAAACGGTTACGTCAAGCCTGGTGACGTCATAACCTCAAGAAATTCAATCCGTTTATGCCAGTGACTATTGGACTGTATTCGTTCAATTCATAGTGCAAATCGTCCTGTTCCCAGACGCTCGTCTTTGACACAAGAGACAAGAGAATACACAGCTTAATCGGGGACGTGCCAGTGTTCACAGATGTACGATAACTATCATGCTTATACGATAATTTTGTATGGTACGATCCAACCTGTGTCCAGTCTTGGTACGATAGTTCGATGTTGTTGAATATTATATTTTAGGGATGTGTCGGTACCATTTTTTTCAAAGTCGGTACCGGTACCGGTTCTTGACAAGATCGGTTCTCGGTTCTCAGTACCGGTACCATCGGTAACAAGCGTTTGTCACAACGTGTTATATAATGTAATGTACGGTACCCTCAAACCTACAGACAATCTGTGTTGTATGTTACTGTTTTAAAAATGTTTTAATTTTCAAGTGTAAGTTTCACCAAGTCATAAAATACTATCTCACTTCTTAAATTAATTGTTTATCCCTCCGTTAGCAGGTGATAAAAATATATACTATGTGAACAAAAGAAAAAATTCCGAGGTGGAAAATAACAGTTTACAAATTTGTTTCCATTCATAATTTTACAATTCTCATAGGAAATAACCCCATTCCAATTAATTTTAAAAATTGCAGTAAAAATCAATCAAGAACAAATTCAAAGGTGAAAAATAACAGTTTCCAAATTAGTATTAGAGTAAAAAATCAAGCAAGAGTCAAAAAATGTAAGATAAATTTCGAATCAAAAGTAATTTGAGAAACATTATTGACCTTCAATAATAGTACACGGTGGCATTTGCCATCGGCGCAACGCCCGCGGCGATGCGCGGTGCGATCGATCGTCTTTCAATTACCGATAGTTAGCCGATTACCATGGGTACTGAAGTACCGCTACCGACATTTTGACGTCGGTTCTCGGTACCGGTTCTTTTGCCAAGAACCGGTGGTACCGAGAACCGACTTCAGGTACCGACACATCCCTATTATATTTTATTTTCACAATGTTAAGGATATTTAATACCTTTTTAGTATTAAATGTGGTTTTCTTGGTAACATTATACCAAATTTACGAGTTTTATTGAAAGAGTTCGACAATTAATTTAGGTAAATTCAGAATAACTTCAATAGTCTGGTACGATAATGTGGCTTTAAAAATCTGGGAACACTGGCGTGTCCATGATTCCTCCAACCCTTCTCAGTGTGCGCATGCGCTTCAAGCCTTGAGTCTCGACAAAAGGACAACGCTGTAAATAACGAATCTTTATCAGTTAGAGCCTTTCAGTAACTATGGCAGTTGATAAAGCAGAATAGTATAATCGACTTCTATAAGGGATTTATTGAATTTTTTATGGAGTCATGTAATCTCTAACTTCTTACTTATTCTATTTCTTAATTCTTTGCTTTAATGCGTAGTTACTGCTGTTCTCATAATTAACTGAGTCCGGTTTTAATTCATGCATCAATACATTGGAATGCATTTTCTAAATCATAGTTCATACTCACACTATTTTGATGGATGTGTGAAATTAGTGTTACAACAAAACTGGTTTAAAAGTTGTGAAGAAAAATTATCCGTCCAAACTCGAACTTATTTAGGCCCAATTCACACACAAGCGATGTGGCGCAGGAGGGCGGCCGCCCGCGCTTCGTCGCTCTTGTGTAAATTGGGCGATACGTTTACATGGGAGCGACAGCGAAAGGTCATATGTCCGTGTCACGACTCCGTTCTGTGTGATTTGGGCCATAGAAATGATAAGTATGGGCCTTGAATTTTGACTGTTTTGACCGGGAATACCGGGAAAGATGCGTGATTTTTTTGGAAACCATGTGCTGGTAACCCTGTTCTTTTCGGCCCTAGTTGCAAAATATACCATTTTACATTTTTCAAAGCTCACAATGTAGGTAAGAACTTCGTGCATTTATATTACACAATAATATGACACAGAATTCCCTAAAGTGATAAGTGAGGGAACTTTTATTAGGTCATAGTCTGATCCTACAATTTTTAGGTAATTGAAGTCCAGACATGCAAATAGAGGAATTCTCATACTTTTAAATAACTATAAACACAATTTACTTTCAATTTTACCCATTAATGCAGTCCTCACAAAAGTAGTTTGATGACAACTAACATATCACCTAACTCTCCCTACTAACTGACAACTAATTCTACCACCTCCTCCAAGTTGTTGCCATGGAGAAAACCCCATGCAAAAACGACTAACTAGTCCACCATGGGATTCAGCTATTTCATTTACAAATAAATAATCTGAAACTTTGTCTTAACTCTCATCAAATCATTTTTGTGTGCTCTACTTTAATCTACACTTGTAAGTTAAAAAAACTGTGATTAATGTTGCTGTGCTTTTCTCATTCTTCAGAACCAATTGCCTAGACTTCCAAATATTATTTTTTATTGTCGCACAAAAAAAGTTTGTGCTTTTTTATCTTGAATTTTAATAGTGAAAAGTGATGATTCAAGGTCAGGTGCGGATCCAAGAGGGGATGGTAAGGGCATTCGGTCTCCCCCCCCCCCCTCAACTCCAAATACATTTTCAGTTTCACCATTGGCTGCAATGGAAATTTTACCAGCTCCAGGACAAAAATTGTGTTTCCAAGGCCAAACAAAATTTTTTTATCACTCTTGATTTATGCAAAAATAGTTTTTTTCAAGTTAAATTGCCTAAATTATAAACTATAAATAAAAATCTACAGCCGAATTGCATATCTGCACATACAGACGTGTGTTTTAATGTATAATATGTGGGGATCAATCTTAAAACAAAAAAACCTTATCAATCGCAAAGTTTCCCTTTAGCTTATTAATAATATATAGATAATGTGTTGCCAGAATCCAGAGTGGTAACAATATTGTTCCCGAGAATTCAAGAGAGTCAGCTACATGTTATGTTAGAGGTTGCAGACAAAAGTTTAGACTAGTGGTTTCCAAACTTTTTGGCCGGCGATCCTAACAGTTGTTTGTGACCCACAATTTGTATAAATTTGTAGAGCCTACATCGAACCCAACAAAAAATAGACCATAGTGAAACAATAAAACTTATAAATTTAACCTATAACGCCATAGACCAAAAGTAAATGCGAAGTAGGACATTGTATTAGTATTGTAAGAAAAATAACACTCATTTTGGTTTAAATAATCAATTTTGCAGTGTATAAAATAAATATAGTCTTTGACAGATTCTTTTAAAAATATTACCCAAAAAGAGCTTCCGTTGCTATTCTTATCCTAATGCTATTATATGCTAATTATTGCATTATTTTTCATGTATTTTTTTTTTCGATGGAACAATGAAACTTAATTTTACAAAACCTATGAGTGGTTTCACTCAAAACTAAATAGTCTACCAAAAAGAATGTGTAATGTGATTTTAATATTACTTTATATGTGACACTGTTTAATAATAAATTAAGAATCAATGTGAAATCTGAAGGAGGAAATTTAGAGTTGTTCAGGGTGTCCACAAAATCAGCCATAAAAATTCTCGTATATTCGTATATTTTCCATATTTTTCACACCAAAATCACGTTTTTCTCGCTAGGTAATAGTTAACATCTTTTTACTTGAGTATGCACTAAATATACCATATTTTCATGATTTGCATTTTTTAATTTCAATGAAAATGCTTAGGAGTTACAGAAACCCCAATAACGGAACCAATTAGCACTCCAATAACCCCAATAACGGCATTCATTCAATTAGTTAAAGAGTTGGCCGGAAACACACGAGGTCATTTTATCACTGCGGCGAAACTGCCGCTCGCCCATAGTGCATAGATTTAAATGGACGCTTACACATATGGCGGTAGGAATATCATGCATTAATATTACCACGATCCATTTAAATCTATGCACTACGATCGAGCGACAGTTTTGCCGTGGCGATAAAAATCCCCTCGTGTGTCACCGGCCTTAAGGCGGAAATCCTGTGGATAGAGAACGAAGAATCTGCCATTGATATCCTAATTTCATGGCAGAGGGTGAAACTGCCGTAGAACGGATATAAAACTACTTGAAAAAGAAATTGACCTCAAAAGTTAGTTTTTGTGACAAACCAACTTTTCATTGTAAAATACAATTCAAAGGCTACATTGTGAAACGTTCAGTACGTTTGTATTACATCATACCGATATTTATTTGTTTCTCTTATTCATATTCCATAAAGGCATTAGACCTATAGAGTTCATTTTCATGAACTAAGTGAAGATGCATCGAAATAATGTATATTGATCCATCGATCGAAACTTGACAAGGAGAAGCTATGCACACGCTGAACTATCGGAATGTCTTGCTTCACACATCTATGCCCATTCCCATTCACGATTCACAACGCAGTGGTTGTCTCTATTTGGCCCAACGCAATGATATCATGTGGTTTCCATGACAACCTGCTATGCGCACTGTACATTGTGCAATCCGCGTGAGGTAGAAACGTACGAGAGAAGGAATGAAGGACGGAAGGAAGTAAGACAAAACTTCGGAAACCAGAAAGAAAACAAAACCAATTCTAATATTAGTTGACTCATCGCACCCGGTTTTAAACTGATTACTCAAAATATCGTATCTTATAACCGAAGTTGTACTATCCAATTGAAGTTAAATTATCCTCTGAAAATGAAATTCGTTGGTCTACCAAACATCTAATTTAGCTGATCTTAGTGTATTTAACTCATTTTTGCGAGTTGTCACACCAGTCTTGCAAGGCAGATGGCAAGATGACGGGACAGACGTACAGATAAAAACAACAGGCTCAGGCTCGCCAATGTCATAATTGCCAGTCCAAAATTATCGTACGAATCAGACGCCTTTAAGGTTGTGCGACCGCCTCTGTAGACAAACTATTCCGCCTAGAGCGCAGGTCAGTCGCTTTTTTTCTGCTCACTCACACACATGCAGACCAGCTGAGCGCACACTCACACAAACGCAGGTTTTTTCCTCTTCTACCCCAGACGTATACAATCGCTCGCGGTCTGACCCAACCCCATTGTTGATGTCAACCAACTTTCACTTCGTCGGCGTGCTGCAGGCTAGAGCTCGGCGATATGGGTCTTAGGGGTGGCTGTTATTCCAGGAGCAAAGGGGATTTGACCGTACATAAAAAAGCTATGCAGTGTTGATTATTGTGATATGAACCAAGGTGAGTCAAAAGTTGTAAGTCGCCTATTATTCATTTGATCCATTACGTTGTGGGAGGGGAAAACAGCGGAAGGCGCTATTCGATAAAACGTGGCTAAATAAAAAATGGAAAAAGATACAACTTTGGTTAAAACGTTGTTTTGATGGAATAAATAGGGAAAATAAAAAAGGGGATTAGACTCGATGTCGTATCTCTAATAATAGGGACATTATATTAATAGAGATATACATAGAGAAACATGTATATAGAAATTATATACATTGTCATTAATTGTAAATTATATTACACATGGTCAGCTACTATGGTTGCTAATACAATGCAGCACTAAGAAACAACAAGAAAGTAAAATCTCCCGGGCAAAGCCGGGGTTAGTAAGATATAAAAATAACTATGTAATAATAAGGCTATGAACAAAACCCTACGTACAAAAAACCTCAAATGCATGAAAACATTATTATGTCAAACCACCTCCTTACATACAAACATAAATTATTTCAAAATGTTTAGGAAAACCTTAAAAAACTTTCTTTTGGACAATCCATTGTGTATCCCATTAAAGAGTTTCATATTTTAGGTGAAGTAAATAATTTTCATGATATTTAGTTTGTTATTAGGGGTACACACAAAAGAGTTATAGAGGATCATGTAGATATAAATTTATAGAATTTAGTTTACATTTTTTGACACAATCGACCATATTTTAAATTTACACTAAGTGATATAAGAATGGAAAATATCCATGGTTAAAAAAAAAAACAAGAACTAAACCCAATAATGTAATAGTAGGCCACGGAACAATCCAATTTACAAAATATTTCCTATCCAGGAACACGCTTTTATAATAATCTACCTAAAAATATAAATAAGCTCAAAATGTTTATAACGCATCTAAAAAACTTTCTTTTGGATAATCCGTTGTACGAGTACATTCCTTTGAGAAGAATTTCATCTTATAGGTGAAATAAATGTTGGTTTTCTTAAGCAGTTTGCGTGTTGTATAGAGCAATGTAACGAAAAATATAGTTCATCTCACGGACCTAAAGCTGTTTTTCGTTACTCGGTCATTTTTCGTAATGAAATATACTATATTAGATGACCAAAGACTAATAGTGATGATCATGAAAAAATCATTTTTTTCTACAAAAGTAGTTTTTTTGTAAGTAATACAAGGACGTGTGATAAAATACGTTTGTTGAGTATTATTGGTATAAACGCATTTTCCTAAAAATGAGTTTCCTCCCGTATTTATGAACCGATTTCCATTACTTTGGTACCGTATTATTTTTAATTGAACTATTAACAAATTTTATCTATAAAATATTTACTGACGTAATAAGGTATTTAGATATTTACGTTTGAAAATTCAGCCACCATATCCAAAATAAACATTGAAAAGAATATTATTTTTCAGTAATAACCTTCTGAGGTGATATAACTGTATAAAACGTTTTACTTCGTTACAATAAACCGTTTTTGAATGAAAAATATTTTGTGAAAAACAAAATGCCGACTGTACGAGTAAATGTTGAGATTTCGGATTTGAGAATAACATATTTTTACTTGCTTATCAACCAGGAATAAAACCTAAAAATATTGATAGATAGTTCCGTGACACTCTTTATAAACACACATACCATTGGTACGAAACTGCCATACAATGTACATTAAATGAACAGGTACAAGGCAAGTAAACAGGTATGGTAAATCTGGAAGAGAGAGTTCATGGATTATGACTTTTTGTCTAGTATTTTCTGATTTCTCTTGTCTTGTGCCTCTAAAATGTAATCCGGGTCTCGTGCCCTAAGCCCTCGAACTATCCTACTATCTACTATTTCTGGAAGCATGCAGTTGCATGGAAAAACAAACTATGTAAAAATTATAAATAAACATATTATCAAAAATGAAATAAAGGTCTAAATCTCAGAATTTTTTTAGTATAAAAAATAAATGACTAGCAGTTGCCCGTGGCTTCGCTCACGATAAAAATTATGGTCTAACCTTGATATGACGAATCTAAAGGGACTGAAAAGAAACGGTAATATCAAGGAATATGTAATGTAGAGGTATGTCTATGTGTTATGGCGGAGTGTAGGTTATAAATGATATACCATAGTATATAGCGTAGGTTGTGCTTTCACAGTCATAACCGGAAACTGCCGAACCAATTTTAACATCAAATGTGTCGATTTTAAAGTATTTCTTCGTAGGTTTACCATTACGTCTTTGAATTGTCTATTAGGGCATCAGCCACTGATTGCAGTATTTATTTTTTCCATGAAAGCTGGGACACAGTTAATTAGATGAAAAATAAATTTGCCTAATTATTGTAACGGGCATGATTGTAATAATAATTTCATAAACATAAGAGCCGCCCTAAGGGAATAACTATCACTCCCGCGACCTAAATAAAGATGGCGCCACATAATGAGCTTATGATTAAACACATAAGGAACAAAATTAAACTTAATGTAACGTTTAAATAGTACGTATGACCTAAAAAAAATCATCAAAACAACCATAAAACCACAAATATATGGTAGAACATAATATAATTATAACTTGCATTCAGGGATTTGTATAGTTTAGAGATTTTTACATAAAATAGATCAAGGAATCACATTATTACAGCACAGTCTGTTTCTGACTAAAAAATCACTGTACCTCCCTCTTTCAATCCTGTCGGGATTTAGTAAGGCAATACGCTCTTCAGTCTTTAAGCAAAGTACTTTGAATTATATGAAACTAGCTTCAATGTCCGTTTTGGTTAAATACAACGGTCTCTAGAAAAATAGTACATAGTATATGGGGTTTTCTTGTGAAATGTCAGAAAGGTAATTGGATTTTTTCAAAAATAAAATTGGTTTGAAAAAAAACATGATCAGATGATCAGCTGTTAATGTATTTCCTATAGAAAACATGTTTTTTTAAAACTTTTTAAACTTTTCCACCATAAATCTTATAAAAGTTAAATTATCACAGTTATTTGTAAATCTACAGGGAGAAAGCTTTCCAACGACCGCATATTAAAATCTCTCTGGTAGAACTGTAGATTCAGCTGTACAAAGTTTTGCAAAAAATCTCTAACTCAGTATTTTCTCACCACTATAAATTCGGAGGTTGCTTAGGTTTTTTGCAAATAACTTTTAAATGGTGCAGAAATCAGCTAAAGTGGAAGGTAATATTCTGAAAGAGAATAAAATTTCCTACAATTCGGTACTATGCATTTCTTGAAAATACTGATGATGGACAGCCAAAACCCGGCTACAAAAAGAAACTTAAAAAAGCTGTTTATCTATTTCTTATAGCAAATTTGTGTTTTAACGTTTCCACCATAAATCTTTTAAAAAATCTAACTTTCATAATTATTTGCAAATCTACGTGGATGGAGCTTTCCAACGATCTGTTAACTATTAAAATCTGTTCGGTAGAACTCTAGATTTAGTTGTACAAAGTTTAACAAAAATTACTCTAATTCAGTATTTTCTCACCACTATAAATTCGGAGGTTGCTTAGGTTTTTTGCAATGCAAATAACTTTGAAATGGTGAAGAAATCGGCTTAAGTGGAAAGTGATATTCTGAAAGAGAATTAAATTTCCTACAAATGACTAATATTCATTTCTTGAAAATACTCAATAAAGCCAACCAAAATTTGACTCGAAGTAAAAAATGTGAAAAACCCCGTTTTCAATGTATTTCTTATGGAAAACATGTGTTTTTTACTTTTTCACCATAAATCTGAACAAAAACAAACTTTCATAATTATTTGACAATCTACAGGGAGAGAGCTTTCCAATGACCCATTAATTAATAAAATCGGCCCGGTAGAACTGGAGATTTAGTTGTCTGAAGGTTGGACTAAACTGAATTATTATAAGAGTAGATAGATGCCAAATCATCGTGACAGGCATAGTTGTAATAAAAAATAATATTAGGGACGCATTCATGAAAAACTATAATTCCCGCTGCCGGAAACCGCTGCCGAACGATAACTCCCGCTGCAACATTATTAATTAGTGGTGGATTATATCTAAACCAAATGTAACTTTAATATAGTAGGTAAACAATTTTGTTCTTGAAATAAATCAAGAAAAACACAAAGCCATGATGAAAAATCAAATTATAATCATCTGTAACAGGGTATACATTACCGAAGTTAACTACTAGCTGGTTGTTTCATGAACATTGAAAATGTAAACAAAACTCGTCCAAATACTTTTATATGGGAAAATTTGAAAACTTCGACCTCGCCAAAAACCCTTTCAAACTTAGAGTTTTGGAAAATCCGTTCTTAGCGGATGACTACGCCCTAAAAGGAACGTTCATGCAAATTTTCAAGGTTCTAGGTCAAGTAGTTTAGGCTGTGCTATGATAGGTGAGTGGAATTTGACCAATCACAATATAGTAGATTTCCAGACAGTCTACACATTATCGTTAAGACTGATAACCTACAACCTATAAGCTTGTCCTTACATTTTTTTAGAGAAAATGTTATCATGATATGCACCTGAGCACCTGTAGTGTTCCTATGATGTGTAAACTGCCTCTAAACCATTTATAATTGGTAGCATAGTAATTGTGAGATTCAGACCTTTAATCTGATATCATATTTGTATGTTTTTAGTCGATTATGTCTTTGTAAAGAGCAGTTATTACAAAAATATTTATTAAATATGTTTATTAAATTTACAATAGGTTTTTAAATATCAGAGTGAGTTATAAATAGTCGTTATTGGTTTAACGTGGTCAAAGGATAAATGGCATTTGTAGAAACAATATTTATAAAATATTTAGATCAAAATTATTTAAAATTACTAATTCAAATCTCAGGATCATAAGTAAAAAGTTAATTAAATCAAAATAAATAGGTTTCATATATAAAGTACTGATTACTATCAAACTCCCTTAATCTCAGGAATTAATCAATGGTTTTATATAATGGCTAAACTATAATCTTGTTCTTATAATTTTACAAGTTCCGAAGCACATTATTGATATATCTGGAAGAGAAAGCCTCTCTCGTTATCTACACAGAAGAAAACAGAGCGGGGTGGTGACCTGGACAACCCACCACCTCAGGCAGAAAGGTGGCATACTTGACTGACGGGGTGGCACTTTGACGGGATTGGTGTATTTTTATGAGGTGGCTATCTGTCGCTATGGCTAGGTGGCGACATGTCGGGGTGGCACCTAGACGTCCACCTGGGGCCCCTGTGGCGGGCACGGCCGGGGCCGGGTGGAAGGTTGCAAGGAGCGACAGGGGATGCGAGAGAGAGAGAGAGAAAAAACTAATGGGCAAGAAGAGAGACGGAGATACGTGCGCGTGTGCCTGCTCGGTCCGTGTGGGCACAATAGGCAGCTCAGGGGGAGGGGTGCTGCGTGGCCTACTGCGTCATATAATCTGTGGGCTGAAATCTGATTGTTTTTCGCACTTTACTCTAGATACCAATTTTTATTTTTACAGGACCTTGATTAAAATTACTTTGCAAGTTTATGCTCAGAGCGACATACAATTTTTAAGCAGTTTGGATAAATAACTTACAAAATACAAAAATTATATCATGAACAAATACAAAAAAATACAAAACACACAAATGTAGCTCTTAAGGAATCTAATTGACATGTAATAAACCAATATTGAAACGTATGTGATGAGCCATCTTCAAAAGAGGTGATATAGAAAATACCCCAAAATTGGCACTTTAGATGTAAAATTTCACGTTATAAAATTTTTTTTCACAAAAAAATTGGGTGGCCATAGTTTCTATTGTCATTACGAATAAAATTAGCCAAAAAAAATTAATTTTCATTTTTTGATCGCACAGCCTTAAATTCAATCATTCAAAATTAATAATTGTAATAAGATAGGCATTAGCATTTTTTATTTCCACTGAGTCATAAGATGGCCTCATTTGTTGTAACTCCACAAAGTATTGATAGTAATTTTTAATCCGTGAAATAAATTTACATTTGCTTGCAGTGCGTCAAAAGGTACATTACTTACAGTACATTTAATTTTAAAAACAAGTAAGTATAAAAATAAATTATTAAGTTTTTACATTACGTCCTATCCCAGCAATAGACTTTGTAGTTAAGTTTTAGTAAAGTTAAGTAAAGTTGTATAGGGCTTACATTCTAGGCCATACAACTTTTTTTTACTTTTTTGACCTGATTTTTGGTTAGGATTATCGTCAAAAGTGTGATAAGAATTTGCAATATTGAAATTATTGTCATTTCAATCATTAACCAAAGATTTATTTTCTTCCTAAAAATAATTGTTGAACTTAGTCAAGAAAATGTTGAAGTTAGAAATAAAAACTATACATTATGCAAAGGCCCAGTCGTGGGGGAGAGATTGTTTGTTGACTTTTAAAACCCCTCCCCACCCCCTGCCAAACAGTTGAATTCTATTTTTTGGTATGTTGTCGCTGGCCGTGATCAGATAAGAGAGAGCTAATGTCCTTTTTTTACTAAGTTTGCGGGATATTGTTGTTTCGCAGAGCTCTACCTGTTGTTATCGCAAACCATGTGTTCAAAAAAAGATCGCAATTAATTATGATCTTACTGATACAATTATGTGGACTTTTTCCGAGTAGTTTAACTACCTACTTGATTCGTGTTTGAGATCTTGTAAAAGCACTAAACATTCGAGTAATTAGCAGAATTTCATTCACCCGCCCGTCCCTAAAAATTATAGATCTGATCTGATTCATCTATTTCAAACAAGTGTGATCACACAGTGATCTACCTTTGGTTATTTGCTTATAAAACTTACTGCTTTATCTTTTGAATCATCAGCATAATTTTGCTTTCATCGGTTCTATAATAATTTACTTTGAACTACCACAGTTGAAGATAATAATGTTAGATCAAAACACAAAAAATTTCATACTTTCTTCACTTCTACGAAATTTGCTATCTAAAAAATTCAGGACGAAAAGATTGGGTTAGAAAAATATAAATCTTAGCAGTTGAAAACTATTTATTACAGAAAAGAAACGGTAAGGAAAACGAAATGTGAGGTACGGTATATATGATTTTTCCTAAATGATTTTAGACACAATTAAAAATCTTCTGGACGAAATAGAATATTATGATGTATAATGGAAATCGTTTGACGTTATCAATAAATTATTTCACAATTACATTTTTCAGTTTAGTCCCACGCATTTATTGACATCTGTCCTAAAGAAGTAAACAAGTCAATGACACGTCGGTCTCATCGTTTCCGGTCTTATTGGCTAGCCAGATAATACGCATGCACACATGACCACTTTTTGTTCCTTTCTTTTCTTCCATCTGTCGCAAGACCGTCTAGCTCAAAAACTATTTCCTGGAATATTCTACTGGCAGAATAAAACAGAAAAAATAGAATTCTTTTATATTTTGCTCGTAAATAATCTCGAGGCTATTCTTCTTAGATAGACAAAAATCTCGGCCGAAAAAATCGTTCTTCCATCGCTTTACACAATAGCGTCAATAGCAAAGTTCCCATATTTTAGACAAAATTCACGTATATTTCACGCATATTTCCCGGTGAAATATAATTTCCGTATAATTCCGGGTTTTCCCGAAATTTCCGCACTGTGGACACCCTGTTGTTTCTATTGTAGATGATTTAATTGTAAACCAAGTTTTGAAATAAAGTAAAAATAAGAAATATAGTTACCGTAACCGATTTACATTGTAACGTATCCAAAAGGACTCTGGGTTTCTCATTTTTACTACTTTCAAAGCTTGTTTGCAATATAGTAGTTCTAAAAGCACTTTGTAAAATAAAAGAAAAAATCAGACACCTCGGTTGACTTAAAAATTCTTGTCTTTTTGTTAAAATATTCCTTTCAAGCTTTGGAGAATTTTAATACAACCAAAGGTAGTTAAAAAAACACATTGTGACATTGCACCTCCCTAAGAGGAGAAAAATTAGCAATTCCTGAAATATACATCAGGATTTTCTAAGAATATTATTCACTTATGGCTTTTCTACTACAAAAAAAAAGGCTTTTAAGGAACAGCTACTTTCCAGAAGACTTAGCCTTTTTTTTAATAATCACACTTGGCAAGAAATGGAGTTCCAATTATTAAGTGTTGTTACCAGATTGCATTTTTAGGGCTTCGCTTACCTTTGTGTATGTTCCAATACTCATCAATTTTCAAAACACATATAACACAATTTATGAAGAACACAAATACCTATTTGTTCCGATCAACAATTGACATTTTGCAGGACTGAGAAAGGATCAAAGCTAATAATAAAAAGACTTCAAGGCTTGATAACCTTCAAGTCTGAAGTCTGGCGGGTAGTTGGGGTCCGACTGGCGTTAAATTGCCTCCCTCATAAACGATCTTATATTGCCTAAATTCTTTCTGGAGTTCAACTAAAAGTAAACTGGCGTGCCCTTTTGAGTAAAAAAAGGAAATTATAGACAACTCAAGTTAGCTGGGATTTCAACCTTAGACCACTTCCACATAACCCAAAGAAGTTCATTCATAAAGAGAAAATTCTATATAAATATCACAACTATACCATTAACCATTAACTTTAGGGAAAGCAAATATCGATCATAAAACTTCTCTTAAGAGCTTTCTCATAGACTTCTCATAGGAGCTCTTAACCCTTCAACGTGGTTTGCCGTAGGTGATACGCCGTTTTGGTCGCACGGGTGCTGTTACCGACGGCTTGGCCTAGTAGTTTACTGATTTGCCACAAGGCCGGTTGCTCTAGTGGTTCAATGAATCGCCGCCAGAGCCATAGGCTTTAAGACTCAAACGAGCACTGGTCTGACGGTACTGCGCAGCCATGTGGTCTAAATCATTGACTGACGAGCCAATGTTTAGGACATACGCCGTGGCACGGGTTCGATTCCCGCACCATGAGCAATCCCTATTAGGCTTGCAATTGTGTGGCTTAGTTGGTGGGAGGGCCCACCTAAAATAAACGGTGACCAGCTTGGGTGGAAGTTGACGGCAATTGTAGGTTTAATAGGGATTGCAGTGGACACCTGTTTTGCTTCTTTTTACCCTTGTATAGAGGAGGAGGACACGTTTTTTGATTTTTTATTTATTAATTCAGCTTACTGTCAATACATATGGACAATCAAAAAGGACATGTTGAAAATATAACACAAAATAAAAATATTTCAACTACAACTTGAGAAATAAAAAAATTTTGGACGTCAAAAGGTTAAGGGACCCTAAACAAAAATTATATGCAATTTAGAAAAACGATTCATTTTTTACGAACAGAGAGAAAGACTTTTATGTCAAGCATCCTCAGACAGTCTCTGCAAAGTATAATAATCACAACTCTTAAATAAAAAATACATAAACTTATTTTTTACAAAAAATTATAAAATTAAAAAGAAAACCAAAGTCTAAAACATAAATAAACCTAAAATTAAATAAAGCTATAATATTTAAATTTAAAATAATATCAAATTGTTACAAGTAATATGATATGCCTGGTAAGTTAACATTAACTAGATAACCTGTTGCTCAAAATCGAGCAAAACAAAAATCATATTGTAAAAAATTAAAGAATAAACAATTTACTAATATACTTTTAAGTGTAATCAAAGGGCCAAAATTATGGCTAAACTACTGAAAATTTTAAAGTTTATTTGATTTACTTTAAATCAGAGTTCCCACTAAACGATATTTGTTGTGATTACTTACTCGGTTTAAATGTATATTTTAATACCAGCAAAAGATTGTGCTCTGCTTATAGCAACAGTTGTTAAATGTTGAAGGCCAAACTAAAAGTATATAGGTTTGTTCTCAGATTTAGAGTTTTCTTTGAGACCTTGAAAATACAGCGAAACCTGCAAATTAGACAGGCCACCTTTCCTTTGTGGCAACAAAGGGTTAATATTGCATTATCTCTACCAGCCTTTTCATTCTTGAAATGCAAGCCGCCAAAATGTAAACATTTTTAAGTTCATTGGTCCGCAAGGAGCACCATGACGATCTAATGATACCGCTTTGAACCCATGAAATCTTAAATCGGGAGGGTGAAGCCAGCGGTTACCTTCGTATTCCCAATGACCGGTCAAAGTGTATCTTCTTCTCATAACTGCACCAAATCCAAAAATAAATTGGCCCAAGTTAATGAAATCACAAAAAAATATGCTGACATGTATTGATATATCGTAAATTGCATTGTAAAACGAAAAACTGGTAACTGCACCGAATAGGCAATTAAAATGCATTTCATTATGTGGTAATGAAGGCCAATATTACCTAACATTTTAATTCTTTAAAAACTATAATAAACAAACTAAAACTGTTGAAAACAATTTCTTGTCAGGTCCCAGTAGCCAAAGCAGCTGTAAAAAACTCTCTTTTTGAAAAATAAATTATAAGTGCTGCAATATGTGATTTATCTTTAGAATTATTAAAAAGCATGACCGTATGTTCAGTTATAAACAAAGTTAACTGAGCTTGGTCAAATATTGATGGATAACGCCACTGTTCCAAATCTTTAGCCCTTAACAGTAACTTTAGTTACACACTTTATTTAAATTCTGAGACATATTGACAAATCTACATAAAAATCCCTTTAATTTGACACCTAACACATTAAAATCCGTCTAGCCATTATTTAGGTTTGACTATGAAAAGAAAACCGCTTGCGTATTGATATACAGATTTTCATAATTAACTGAAGTAGTTAGTTATATGAACTGGAAACTAATTATTGCTAATTCCCTTGAGAATTTGTTGTGATTTTGAATGTAAAGTAGTCAGTTGCCTTAAATTATACAGCTTTGAGTCTTAAAAAATTTCTTTTCCTTTATATTTTTCAGGGAAGGGTAAACTTCTTTCAAAATATGTTTATTACTGTATATGGTTTGACATTGCACATATGTAATTGATAATTGTATACATGAATATTGTTGTATATTACAGAAAGTCTAAAAGAACTCTAACTTTCAATCTGAGGAAAATTCTTTCTCCAGCTCTTTTAACAAATAACAGGTGCTTTAAACGCATTCACAATTGTCTATCCCAGACTTATAGATATGAGGATATAACTGAGACAAAGCCAGAAATTAAAGTTTTTGCATGGATATCCAGTGGCGTACGCAGGATTTATTTTCGGGGGGGGGGGGGGATACACCGGGGGGGCCGGGGGGTATGGAATACCCCGGGGGGTCCGGGGAAATTTTCATAAATTACAACTGCAAATTTGCATTTTTAGGCAATCTAGAGGTATAACAACAAACAGAATAACTCCTAAAAAAATGAACTAATTTGAGGCTGCTCTCAGATTAGATTCTGAAAACGTTAGATCACATTGGAATTTTAGCAAAATGTTTTTTAGCACAATAAAAGAAAAAGCATACCGTATTTATATAGTAGGCCTAACACTAAAGGACAAATGAGAAAGTATTCAAGATTTATACGTTGTTAACCTTGGTAAAAAAATGTTCTGTTAATTTCAAAGTAAAAACTATATCTCACATTCTCATTTCTTTATCGCAACGCCTCGGACCTTCCGGACCTGAAGCATCCGGACCCTACATTATTCGAGCGAGGTTAGAAAATGATGTTTTCTCACTTTATCAGTGTTTCTCAAGTCCCAGAACGCAACCGCAAAGCTATAATAATGTACGCGCAAGCACCATAGACTTATCACAAATCTACCTAGATTTGACGGCGATACTTGGTTTTCATGCAACGTAGGCAGACGAGATTCGTCTGCCGCGTTGCTGCTACGAGATTGTCCGACATAGGAATAGTGTAAAGCAAGACAATATTTGAGAAGAAGACAATATTTGTATGCCACATTTTAATATCGTGATTTTTTTACCATAAATATTTCACGTAATATGATGAGTCTTTTGTCACATCTGACGACGATGGTGATGGCGGCAAAAATAGACACTATTAATGACCACTGTTGTTATCAGGATTTTTTGCTTGCTTGCCTTAGGCCTACTCCCGAAATTACTCACGATAACAGCAATAGGTAAAAATACCCTATTCCCCCCACCCCAAATCAAAAATACAATCCCCCACACCAATCAATTATCTTTAAAATAATAGAATTTAACTATTTAAAAACCTTAATTATAAAAGTTTAGTGAGTAATTCGTGAATAGTGTTCTCTGTTCTACGGCAAGTTTAAGTTATACCACCACTTTATTTTGAACAAGATATTCATCGAGTAAAAAAGAAGGGGAGTTCCCATGACTATCAGTGATTTGGAGTTGTCATTAACATCAAAACCTTCATGAAATTAATTCCAGCAAATATGGGTGAATAACTTGTGATAGTAAATAAGTTACCTGTTGATTATAAATGGCCTTTTGAAATTTGATACGCTCGAATATTTTTAGGATATCTGGGACAATTTAGTTATTAAATGTTCCTTAAAGGTTAGCATGATTAAAGTTCATGTATTTAGATATTTAATCAGTAGATAAATAATACTAGATAATTTTTTGGTAATCTGTTTTTCTGTTTTTGCAGATGCCTCATCAATAGTTTAAACATAACTAATAGTCTAAGAGCCAGTGGCTGGCTGACGACACATATTTTAAGAAAGCCTATAATTTTCTCATTTACTCTATTCTACCTACCATTCATGAAAATGGGGCCCGTTAAGCCCACTTGCGGTAGGTTCGGGCTCACCCATGGGTCAAAGGGGTGACAATTTGACATGAAACGAACATATTTTAAGAAGGCTGCCGTTTTGATATGTCACAGTATACACTTAGGGTAACTCGAAAACGGAAACGGCAGACGTCTACCGCGGTTGTGACGTCACGGCAGACGCTTTGAAAATGGCCAAAAAAATCCATTTTTTTTCTGACATAGTTTAAGAAAGCTGACATTTTGATATGTCAAAATATACCACTATTTTAATATGAAAACGGATATGGCAGACGTTTACCATGGTTGTGACGTCACGGCAGACGTTTAAAAATTGAACATAGTATAATGTAAAAGTATATGGCCATAATCTTGAAATTATGCTAGATAATAACATGTGACTACCTTTGGTCATTATTGAGACATCTCCAGCTGGTTTTGACCAAAACAAAACTTTTGGCCGCCATCTTGGATCCGCCATATTGAAATAAGAGACGCTATTTCTGATGTAAAGATAATGTTGTGACCCATCATTTAGAACTCGTTTTTTACGCTGAATTCAATGCTGCTACCCAATTTC
The DNA here is from genome assembly GCA_035578135.1 of Flexamia atlantica. Taxonomy (NCBI): domain Eukaryota; kingdom Metazoa; phylum Arthropoda; class Insecta; order Hemiptera; family Cicadellidae; genus Flexamia; species Flexamia atlantica. Next base: position 193,864,106 of record JAQJVK010000001.1, on the reverse strand, counting down.
AATTATGACTTTTTACTTTTGAGTTATTGTAATTTTTTTGTATATAACTTCAAAAAATGGCAATATATAAAGAAATAAATATTGTTGTTGAAAACTAGTTGTAGCATTGAATTCAGCGTTAAAAACTAGTTCTAAATGATGGGTCACAACACTATCTTTACATCAGAAATACCGTCTCTTATTTCAATATGGCGGATCCAAGATGGCGGCCAAAAGTTTTGTTTTGGTCAAAACCAGTTGGAGATGTCTCAATAATGACCAAAGGTAGTCACATGTTATTATCTAGCATAATTTCAAGATTATGGCCATATACTTTTACATTATACTATGTTCAATTTTTAAACGTCTGCCGTGACGTCACAACCATGGTAAACGTCTGCCATATCCGTTTTCATATTAAAATAGTGGTATATTTTGACATATCAAAATGTCAGCTTTCTTAAACTATGTCAGAAAAAAAATGATTTTTTTGGCCATTTTCAAAGCGTCTGCCGTGACGTCACAACCGCGGTAGACGTCTGCCGTTTCCGTTTTCGAGTTACCCTAAGTGTATACTGTGACATATCAAATCGGCAGCCTTCTTAAAATATGTTCGTTTCATGTCAAATTGTCACCCCATTGACCCATGGGTGAGTCCGAACCTACCGCAAGTGGACTTAACGGGCCCCGTTTTCATGAATGGTAGGTAGAAAAGAGTAAATGAGAAAATTATAGGCTTTCTTAAAATATGTGTCGTCAGCCAGCCACTGGCTCTCAGACTATAACTGACCTCTTAAGTTCCTGATATAGAGTAACATTATTCAATCATAGGCCATTTTATTAGTTAATAGCTGAATCAATCTAAAGAGTGTTCTCTACCTATCCGCAAACGACAATCCTGGCTCAAAACCCTCTTCTTTCAATACAAGCAACAAACATTTTAGGACTCATTATTTTTACAGTGGTATGATAAATTAAATCAAATTTTTGAATCAGAGACCAAATGAAATGCATGAACCCTTGCAATATTTTGATAAATTAACATTAATTTCTGAAGCGTTTGACATCATGGGGCCTTATGGAGTTGTTTTTTTAATTCACTGCTATAGTCGCAGGAAAAAAGTCCCAAAGGTAGGGAACCCTCGTAAACCTTTGGCTTACAGATATGTTATAATTACAGATTTGTATTTTACAACTAATTAGAGTTTGCGTATATTTAATTTTTTATTTATGATTCTACACCTCTAAAGGAATGTTGACGACATCAGCTATTCTGCATTTATTATTTTTAAATAATTATTTTATACTGTTTTTATGACTTTTATAATTTATCAAGTTGATGAAATACCTTTTTATTTGTTGAACTTGGTATACATTTTAATGCAAGCTGAATGTGCTGCTGTTCAGGAATGTTCAACTGATACAGAACACCTATTAATTAAGTGCTCTTACCATAAGTTTCATGACAAAGATAGATATTTTTGGTATGAAACCTACCAGGAAACCCCCTACCTTTAATTAATTATCTTTATCGGTCTTATTTCAACATAAAATTTTTAATTTTTTTAATGCAAAACCTATAATTTTGGTTTTATCTGAAATTTGTCTCAATTTTTGCATGCCACTCCTAGCACTTAAATGACTCCAAACTTCTCTTAAAGCTGGCTCCAGACATGCATCTTTCAGCATGCACTGAACAGTGACTTGCTGAGTCGTTAGTAGAGTGGATGGGTGTAAGTCTATTTGGCAAGCAGCAAAAATGAGTGCTTGTTTCCTGTTCAGTGTCGGTCTTTTGCACATATCAAAGTGGACGAATGTTTGGGGAAAGGAACCTTATATATTGCTCAGAAAACCTTACATTGTAAGTTAAGTATGTTCGTCAATCGGCAACTAGCAAGACAACTAGTTCACTAACGTCAAACATTCGGTGTGTTCTGAATGGAACACATGTCTGGAGCCAGCTCTTAATCTCAGGTAGTTTAATTTTCTTAAAGGTAACCTTATGACAGCTAAACTGTATGTCATATATTTTTAATTTCTTGTTTAACTATCAATTCAATGTATTTGTCAAATCTTTTACTATTTTTAGAAATACTAGGGGGATCCATGCACAAATTGTGCATTTTAATATTGTTCTCTGATGTTCAATCAGTCTTTGCCTCTTGGCAGTTCTCTATTATTACCAAAGTTTATGCATATTTTCCCTAATCTCGTCAACTCGTTTTTCTCTATGCCCCCTCCTTCTTTGAGTTTCAAAGTTCAATTTAAAATCCTGTACTCTTATAATATAAGCCGTCTTAAGCACTAAAAACCATGAAATTTTTATCAAAATTGTTCGAGCTATGTTTGAGAAGTTTGGATTTTTGTCGTTTTTTATGTGGTAAAAATACCATTAAAAATCTAAAATTCAAAAAAATGAAAAAAGCCTGGAAATATACGGTTAGATACCTATATGCCAAATTTCATGAAAATTGGACTATTGGTGTCGTCTCGAGCTCCATTTACACGCGGACAGACGGACGGACGGACACCGCTCTGAAAACCACTTTTTTGCATTCGGGGAGCACTAAAACAAATAAATCCACTAACAACTCAAATTCGAAAATTTTGACGAAAACAATACTTTCTCCACATATTACGTATAGGGGGGAGAAAGTAAAAGGAGCAGAGCTGTCTGTAATGACAAATAATGGAGAGAGGGCAGGATTTTGATTCCTAGCAATCTTCCTTGGCTATGCGCTAGACTCCATTTTAGCTTAAGTATGTAATAACATCCGCTAACTACTATGTGATATAATGAGCTCTTCAAATATATCTTAAAATTGTTATACCAAAATAGTAAAAAATAATGATTTTACTTAATTTATGCTTAATGTGCTTTTTAGAATTTATCATTATTTTTGTAGTATATTAGTGTTTAGCATAGTTTTTTATGTGGTAAAAATACCATTAAAAATCTAAAATTCAAAAAAATGAAAAAAAGCCTGGAAATATCACGGTTTGAAACCTATATGCCAAATTTCATGAAAATTGGACTATTGGTGTCGTCTCGAGCTCCATTTACACGCGGACAGACGGACGGACGGACACCGCTCTGAAAACCACTTTTTTGCATTCGGGGAGCACTAAAACAAATAAATCCACTAACATTGATTTTGATTCCTAGCAATCTTCCTTGGCTATGCGCTAGACTCCATTTTAGCTTAAGGTTTCTAACTGCTGTGTGATATAATGAGCTCTTAAAATATATATTAAAATTGTTATACCAAAATAGTAAATAATAATGATTTTACTTAATTTATGCTTAATGTGCTTTTTAAAATTTATAATTATTTTTGTAGTATATTAGTGTTTAGCATTAGTTTGTGGGATATTGTTCTTCAGTATTAGTTTTGTGGTATTTTGTTCTTTTTGCATTTGATTAGAAGTATTCTGAATATGGACATGTTAGTGTTTTTTGTTTATTATTATTAATATAGCATGTCAATTTGTTTTATCTTTAAGCATCATGAAATCAGTGCCTAACATTTGTGATATTTTTGTAGCTTTTTATATGTATATTCTTTTAAGAAAGCTTTTTGTAACCCGAACAAAATAAATTGAGGTTGATGGCATGATCATTGTTTTATTTTCATTTAACAGTGTATACTTGTCATGAATTATTCATAACATGCGTCCCAAAATTCCTTGACTGATTTAGTAACTCTTAGACTAAATGAGTTAATAATTATTAGAGCTTTTTTCAGATGAATGTATCACGCACAATGAGAGGCCTATTGACCTCTCAATAGTGTCGGACTTCCGTGGTTGCAGTCAGTAGCGGCTCGTGCATAGGAACATATGAACCTCTATGAAAAATGATAAATAACATAATGTAATGCTTCTATACAAACTCAAAACAAAATAGATCATCCCAAATAATTTAAAATGACAGTAACATGAAAAAGGCTTCTATTATACACGGACACTTAGCCTCCCAAGCGGCTGAGCCTCCGACGTCCCGCCTGCATCCCGGAAGTGTCCGAGAAGAAGTTTGGCGTCTCGGTCATTGCTGAAACGCTGCAGAGACACCGCATTGGCACCACCCCACCACCAAATCACTGAGTCGTTATGATTTTTTTTGGTACATGGATATTTTTCATAAATAAAATACCCAGTGTTCATTTTTTATCTATTAATTTTGTATTTTTAGAAAAAGATTTTTTCCTTATCGTCTGTCGCTGTCTTCTTGGGTGCACCCTTTGTTTCTCCTTCTGCTTATTTGTCTTGATCAGTCCTTTGTTGCATGGTTTTCTCCCACTTCTTCTGTTAACCCTTCCACTTCTTCTTCTATGTCACTTTTGTTCACACGAACACACTCTACAACAATATATTAGGCACAACTTATAGGATCACAGGATATCTACGAACTTTGTTTGTCTACGAACGGTAACTTTGTTATCAAAACGACCTCTCCTGGGCGTTGTGCTGCAGTCTGTGTCCGGGACACCATGTGTCCGTGTATAATAACTCGCGGGACTTTCCCATAAGATTCAATGTTATTAAGACTATGGACGCCGGCGGCCAAGCTGCTGTCTCGTGCGTGTCTCGTCTGCGTCTTGCCCTCAGACACAGTCGGAACACACTTCGGACGCAGTTTTGTGTCCCAGACAACTGTGCCTATGTATGGAGATATGATCAGTTTATCGACAGTTTCATTAAATACAACCGTCGCAGCAGACCTGCGTACTCAGCGAATTTCCATTTGTCAAATAAATGATATTACTTAGCATTGTAAAATATTTTCATATGGGCACATATTTATTTAAATATATTTTAATAATAAAAATGTGTACATTATTGTTATTTTTTTATTTGATATATTTTGTTCCGTCATATAAAATTTAATGTTAAAAAAGTTTTTATTTTTATTTGGTTCATGAATTCTTCACTTTCTCTATTCAAATACCCAATTAATATATGGTAGGCAGACATCTATAAAGTATAATATCGAATTATTATTTAATTTTAATAACACATTTTCTGCTCAAATATGGTCTATTGGGTACCATATTTGCTAAAAATTTTTTACGCTTGATCAATATCCTTTTATAATAATTCATATAGAAAAATATAATTTTTTTATAGAAAAAGCTTAATTTTTTCAAAATTTTATATCCTAATTATTGGTTCGCACATATGCATGACGTACTATTAGGGGTATGTGATGTTATATCAAGCTCTCAATATATTTATATTAACAATTCAAAGGGAATAAAAACAAAATAATTATTACTATTGTTTTAACTTTATAAATGAAAATTTAACCATTTATATATATGTATATATTAACAACCCCCTCCCACCCCTACAATCTCTACTTTCAGTTTACTTGCTTAAGTAGGTGGTATTCTGGTTCAACACATCCTAGTGCCACTGTATGCGGTTGAACTCGAAACTAAGTGGCATTCTATATAATACAAGTCCTTATCAAATGGCTTGAGTAGTATTAGATCCTTTATTAAGAGCAGAAAGCTCTATTGCTCAATGAAATCAGAGCAGATCTACCCTACACAAGCACAGTATGAGCACCTGAGCCCCAATTTTCAATAAATGTAGTCTTGTTATAGTATATAAATGTAAGAAAACAAGTAATCAATGAATTCAAAACACCAGAAAAACAAATAATATAATCTCATGAACAAATTAAATTCAATCATATGGTTAGTTTTGTAAATAAAACATCCCTATTAGTTGCAGCAGAACTGCATCTTCAGCCAATTAAAAAAAATATACTATCGCCATAGAACAAAATTTAATTATTATGCCTTCATGGAAACTATTAAGCAAGTTATAAACTTCAGCATTGTTCCCAAACATATGTAGGCCTATCATATTGTGCTAATGCATTTTAACCAGTTGTCACATAGTACAAGGCTCCTATCCCTTAGCGTGACTTAATGGGCGCGTTCAGCCGCAATCACCGGTGGGTAATATATAACCTATGTTAAGTGAACGGTAGCGGTGGACATACCATCTACTGACCATTGTTGTGCATCCACCGATGTTGTGTTTACGGTGGATTCGGTAAGTAACCGGACATTGTTGATTGTCAAGATGTGGTGGGTGGTGGATTTGCCTATTGGTGACTATGGTAACCGGTTAGCCACCGGTGACTGCGGCTGAACGCACCCAATGTGAAACATTGTTTGAATAGAGAGTAAACCATTTGAATTGTATAACGATTGTCTGGTAAAATATTTTGAAAGAAATATAAATAACTTCAATATCAATACTTTGTGCTGTCATTGAGTGAAGGGAATTTATTTTTTAAATTTATATGAGGTTTATTTCAGTTTGTCTATTGTCACTATGCTGTTTAACAGCCTGGCTGCCTCTCAATGTTGTCGTTGTCATTCGACTTAACCTCTAAACTTAAAACAGTCAAAACTATCTGCAAAAAGATGGAATTTTTTAAACTAAGTCTATTTAATATCATATTTTGATAATCTTGTGTGTTAGAATGGTTAGCAGGTTGGTTTGCATCTTTGTAACTTTATATATCATAGCCAACATCATGTTTCATGTTGTGGGCATAAATTATAATTATTTGCTGGCCTAGGTCTCTAGTTTACAATGTTTAAAGTTAAATAATTACATATTTGAACAATTGAAGTGTTCTCATAATGACAAATAAGCTGTTTTGTTTCTAATGATTGGATTTTCTCTACCATTCCTTGGTAGAAAATCAAGTGTTATGCCGGGTAGGCTACAATATTTTGAGCATTGGCCTACTCTATTGCTGGAGCTTTCATACACTGTTTATTTTAAATTATTAGGCGTAATAAACAACGTACAATCAAATGTCAACAAACTTTCACCGCATTTATCTGCAAATAGACTTGATTTGGGTCGTGGGAACCCGATGTCTTGCGATAGGCCTGGCAGTGTTAATAAATGGCTTGATCGCAATTAAAGGTTTGAATACCATTACGTCGTACCATTTTCTTAATAATGGAAAGAAAAAAGAAAGATGTGTGCAGAGTCAGCTGGTGTGACTTAGTTGGGCTCACGCAACTAGCGCTTACTACGACTAATATAAACCTGTTACGACAACTGTCAAAATATTATTTGTACGGTCTCTGTTCTACTGTCTTCTAGGTCCGCTAATTTCGAGAGCCTAACTAATACGTCATATCAGCTGACCATGCTCACTTCTTTCTTTTTCTTTACACCAAGGTCATGTGTTTTCTGTAAAACCAGACAACTCCTAGGTTTCGTTTTTCTACATTAAATATAAGTAAGTTTGACGTGCGCGGCCCGTCACTTGAGCTGGCTATGTTTGCATCAGCAACTACTGTAGAGTCTGGTAGGGCCTACCTAAACAGTTTATACATAAACTTTTCGTGTCTTCGAACTAGTTTGGTCATTACTAAAAAATCTGCTAGCCTTGTCATTCAAGCTAGTATAGAATGGGCAATAACCCAGGTATTTTCAGTGAGACCTTGATATGTAATTTTATTATGAGCAATAGATTGTGGACGTAGTGTTCCTTAGTGGGGATTAACATCCGCACTAATGACTACTATGTTCATAGGACCGTACTCATAGTTAGACAAGTTCGTAATAGTATATTACGCAACTAGTGCGGGAAGTAGGTGTTTACGTGCGAGCATGATAGTTCACGCGCTCTGCAAGCGTCGCGCGGGAATTTCATGCGAGCAACGTAAACACCTTCCCGGATGAGTTGCGTACGATAGTTCTCGCAACACTACCAGCAACAAAATACAGGGTAAGTAAAAAACAACACTTCTATGAAGGTAAAAGATTTAAAAAATATTAATTAAACTGTAGAGAGAAAATACAAACAAAACTATATTTGTCTGTGCGGGGGAGATAACAAAAAGCGTTATCTCTGGTGTTCAGCGACCGAGTAGGCCTTTCTAGGAATACGTCTTATCGTCACACAGACGGCAACAATTGATTAAATAACACTGCTCTTTATTAACTTATCGCTATTAACTGTACGTAGATGCGTAGTCACAACCTGGGAACCAGTTTAGTTACAATTAACTAAACTGGTTAAGTTTAGTTTAGTTTAAGTATGGTCGTCATAGTTAAAATGTGTATGTTGTGTTTATGTATAATGTATGTAAATTGTGTGATATAATATTTTTTTCTTGAGTTGGCAACATTGAGCATTTACCGCACTCGTGCTACTGTCACGAGTGCCCTGAGGTGTGCCCTGTATGTAGTTACCTCACTACAGCTGATATTTGCCGTACTCTTTTGTAAACGGCGACTTCCCACACTGAAACGGAAGCGGAAATCGGCTACTTACTAGTGTAGTGTTGCGAAAAATTGTTAACCGGGGAAGTTTTGGTTCGTATCCCACACTAAAATGTAGGTCCCTTAGTCGCCATTGACTGTTGTTCTATTAATTAACAGTCCTGTCTAAGGAACAAGTCGACCTTAGTCAGTAACAAGACTACAAGATCGCGCCACGATCATCATTCACTCATCTGTCATTCATACTTAGCTTAAAATACCTTCCTGGGTTGGACGCTATTCCAAGTAATGTATCTAATGTAGGCCTATCTAATGTATTAAAAACATAGCTCGAGTCATATAGGACATTCTTAATTAAATTCACCAAAAAGAGGTGATTCGAGCTAATTTAAGATCTTACAGATAGTATATCAATAAATTATATGAATTTTTGAGTTAAAAAGGTAAAGAATAGTGACCTAGACCAAAGTCAATCTAAAAAACAGGCCATGCTGCAGCAATCGCTGTGACACGTCACATAATTATACTGGGAACTAACACCCACATCACTATACGGTACTCAATTCCACATTCACCTTTCAGTACAGGCCTTATGGGGCAATGCAATTCTATTACACTTGGCGCATTATATCTTGACCCTTGGCCTAGTCCATTGCTGGAGTTGTCAGATATTGTTTACTGTGGATGATTTTGGACAAAAAATGAAAAAACTAATTTCTACAAACATCAACTGTATTTTGTTTACAAATGACAATTAAGATTTACACTGACAGCTGTTGGAAAATGCTAACATGTCAGGCTAGTACAACTTTACGTATCAGCTGTGGTCTCCTAATGAATTTCACTCAACTCCAATTGCTTCAGGTGTAAAGTGTTCCCAAGGGTCAAGATATAATGCGCCAAGTGTACCTATGTTGGGTATATTTGTTTACTAATATTCATCTCATATGATTATGAAATTAACCGCTGATTATATCATAGGCTGGCTAGTACAACTTAAATTGCAATTTGAAATACATTGATTATGGAAATCCTCTATTGAAATGTTAACGTAGAACCAAGCATAAATTATTCCTTGTTTATTTATGTTTCCTATGTTTATGTTTATTTACATTTTCATGTTTTTTTTTTTAAGAAACTGACAGCTGCACAGCTGTGAGACCTGAGCCAGATTCTCAGCCAGCCTACCTACTGGTTTGATGTAATGAATTCTGCTGCATGGCCTGCTTTTTAGTCTGGCCCTGCCTACACCTAATATGATTCACCGAAACATTGTAACTTGTTCGCTTTGATTTCAAAATGTAGATGTCCATTGAGAAAACTTTGACACATGAAGGTATGGTGTAAACTACACATTATTTAATTTGATTTAGCCTATAAACTTGACTTTGTGTAAAGAGGAAATTTTTGTGTCTTCAACTTTCAGAGGTAGGTATAATCCTATCATTACTTAGGATTAAAGAAAATAAATTTACATTAAATGATTTTCATAAAGTAAAATAACTTAGGCCTATAATAGTATTTGAGATTCCTAATTTTTTATTCAAGGGCACTGGAAGTATAAGCCTCGCCTCGTTTACTTATTGTCAGATTGACGTTCAATAATACTAATTTTAACCCTAGAGTGTTCGCATGCGGAGTTTTCCTCCGCACATGGTTTTTTTATTAAAATAAACATTTATAATTGGTGTTGGCAGTCATGTCCGGCTTTGTACTTCACACGCCTCATTTCAGGAAGCCCCTAAAGCTATTTTTACCTTCCCACACCCCCTTGGCACCTTGTTATTTGCAATTTAGTGATGCTGTGTCATCGTGCGGAGTGTCCTCTCCCGTAAAACAGACATTGACTACTATCTGTACTAGAAAATTACTTAGTATGTTCAATGCATTAGTACACCATTTAAGTTGAACAATTATTTGTATCAACGATGAAATATGAACATGAAATGTCATGAAAAAATTAAATTTAATCATATGGTCAGTTTTACAGTAATTAAAAAATCCCTGTTGCAACAGACCTACATCTCCATCCAATTTCAATAAAACATATTATCAAATCCTCATCATTGTAAACATACCATATACTATGCTATATTTTCAGGCAGTTTAGACCAAGACATCCCCCCCCCCCTCATACTTTCATAATTTCTCATGTTATGCTCATACTTTATTCATATTACTCATTCTCATGCTGATACTTTCCTTATTAATTTTAAAAATAATTTGTATTTTTTATATAGTATATATTTTCTGCAAAATCTTGATCAATTAACTCAATGAAGTATTCAAAATAAACACAAATAAAATATTCATCACATGAAAATTTAATCATATGTTCAGAGTTGTATTTTTTTAATATCTTAAATCAGGGTGAATATACTTTTGGAGGGAAAATTAAAAATAATATTGGACAACGTACTGTGTTTAGCACATCCAATACTATCCAATTTCTAAGCAACGGATTGACGTAGAATAATAATTCAAAATGCTAAATTGTTTGTTTTTTTAAGCTGAGTTCAATTTTAACAATTAAATTCAAATAAAATTAATAAAAAAGTGTTAAATCTTGAAAATAAATTTTATTTCGTCAAAAAAACCTACTTAGAGCAAACCTATCCTGCTGGTTTTCGAACTCGAAGTAATAAATGTCGCTTTATACGTATGTACCAAATTTCATCGAGATCGGATATTTTTTTCAAAAGTTATCGCGCCTACGGACTGATATATATCCCTTTATATATATATATATATGAAATTGAACGAACGGTGTTTTTGGGGTCTAGGGACCTCAAAATGAAAAGTTACGGTGGTCCCGCGCTTAAGTCTTACCGTGCCGCCTACGGTAATAGCTACTTCCCTATAGGGGGAAATTCGCTAAAAATGAATAAACTCATTAGCAGAGCAAAAATCAGTGGCTACAGCAAAGGTGGGGTTCTTATGCATGTTTATGTAGTCCCATGCAGCCTTGCAAGGGTTAGAAGAAGTAGTGATGCCAGTGGCCACTGCTGCTTGCTTAGCTTCCTTTACCTTGAGACGGTATTCTTCCCTAAATCTTCGCAGGACAGTCAACAAACATGGTCCATTCTTACTTCTTAGACAGGTCATTAACAAGTACTCTTGACAGTAAAAATGTTTGTGATGGCATTATTATTATTTAATTTTTCGCTACTCATCACTGTAATAATAAAAATACCCCCGTTGTAGCAGACCTGCATACTCAGCGAATTTCAAATGCAAAACAACATTTTTCAATCCAAAATAGCGAGATTTTACATGTTTTTGAAAGCTCCATAAGAATAACATGGGGAATGAGTATGCAGGTTTGTTGCTACGGGTATATTAAAACTGGGTGGTTTTAATTCAATATTTAGTAGATCTGAACTAGAAGAAGCCATTTATCAAGTTTTATCAAGATATGTTGAGAAATAAGCAAGAAATAGAATTTGTCTTATTCCCCATAAGGTTAACATTGGGACAACGTACTGTGTTTACCACTTTCAATATCTTGGGAACAAATGGAACATAGAGCAGTGATTCAAAATACTAAATTGTTTGTTTTTTTTTTAGCTGAATTCAATGGTGCCAACAAAAATTTGATTATTTTTATTTTTCTTTGTTAAAAAACTCAAAAAACCCCATTTTTGGGGGGTTTATTCCCCTTTACCCCCCCATCCGGTAGTCCGATCGGGCTGGTTTTCGAACTCGTCCGAATCATTACTACTTTACATGGCTGTGCCTAATTTCATTCAGATTGGACCATTTTTACGGCCGCTATCGTGCTTACAGGCACACACACACACACACACATATATATATATATACTGTGTGTCCCAAAAGTCCCGGACCGGTTCAATATCTTTTAAAGTAAGCCAGATATCAAAACAATATTTCGCATACCTTTTAGTACTAAAAAAAACTACTTTTTGTTGTATTTGTCATTTCTGCCCCCGCCCCTAAAATTGGATTTTGGGGGGGGAGCCCCAAAATTTTAAATGTAAACCCCCATTGTGCGACTGCTTATTTTAAAGGGCTTGTTAAAAGAAACACAATGTCGCAAACCGGAGGTCGATATCATGCTCCAGTTTAAATTGACGGCCATTCAAAAATTTAAAAATTCCGTCCGTCAATTAAAATTGAGTATTTTCTGTGTTCGGCAATTCACATTTAATTCGAATAAGAATCACCAGGACACATTTTAACTATTTAAAAGATACACAAATAATAATTTCTTGTTGTCATCATCAAGGTTCAACCCTCCATAGTGGTTTGGGGGGGGGGGGGGTTTGTCCAACCAACTCCAATATCAACTCACATCATATGACCACTCATTTTAATTTGCTGAGTAAAAAATAAGCCAAAGCTTTTTTTAATGAAATTTCAAAAAAGTTACCTAATACTTATAAATTTTGTAGGGTTTCCCCACTCCCCAAAACCATTTTGGAGGGTTGAGCATTGATAATGACAAGAAATTATTATTTTTGTATCTTTCAAGTAGTTAAAATGTGTTCTGGTGATTCTTATTCGATTTAAATGTGAATCGCCGAACACAGAAAATACTCAATTTAGTAAAAAAAGTTACTAATAAATATCCGCCTTGATGCGACCTTTGGCTCAGCAGCAAAGGTCGATACTTGCGGAGGGTCGTCTATGCGTTATCTTTAAAGAAAACCCCCATACATGAAGTATCAAATATTCGCCACAAAAATAACTAATTTTTTTTTAAATTTTATTAAAACAAGCTTTGGCTTATTTTTTTACTCATTCATCATATTAAAACGAGTGGTCATACAATGTGAGTTGATATTGGAGTTGGTTGGACAAACCCCCCCCCCCAAACCATTTTGGAGGGTTGAGCCTTGATGATGACAACAAGAAATTATTATTTTTGTATCTTTTAAGTAGTTAATATGTGTTCTGGTAGTTCTTATTCGATTTAAATGTGAATTGCTGATCACAGAAAATACACAATTTTAATTGACGAATGGCATTTTTAAATTTTTTAATGACCGCCATTTTGGACTGGAGCATGATATCGACCTCCGGTTTGCGGCATTGTGTTTCTTTTAACAAGCCCTTTAAAATAAGCAGTCGCACGATGGGGGTTTACATTTAAAATTTTGGGGCTACCCCCCAAAATCCAATTTTGGGGACAGGGGCAGAATTGACACATACATCAAAAAGTAGTTTTTTTAGTGCTAAAAGGTATGCAAAATATTGTTTTGATATCTGGCTTACTTTAAAAGACATTGAACCGGTCCAGGACTTTTGGGACACACAGTATATATATATATATATCCTACTTATATTATGCATGTGAAAGTATGGATGTTTGTGTGAATATCTGTCTTTCAACCACGTAAAAAATATCGGACCAACTGAGCTGAAATTTTGCAGGAACAGAGCCATTTTATCAGAAAAGGACATAGGCCTACTCACTTCCTTAAAATCCCCTCAAGCTGTGCCCCATGAATGTCCTTAGCTTCAATGTTTACATTTTATAAGGATGTAAACATTCAAATACTGAATTGTTAACAGCTGTGAATACTAAAATTTGACAGTTCAAAGAGAAGAAGTAAGATCAGCTGTAGGTAATTTTTATCGTGAGCGAAGCCACGGGCAACTGCTAGTATATATATATTTATGAAAATGGACGAATAGGTTTTTTTGCTGCTGGGGGCCCCAAAACGAAAAGTTATCATGGTCTCGGGCTTAGGTTTTACCATGAGTACTACGGTAACAGCTTCTTCCCTATAGGGGAAATTCGCTAAAACAAATAGTTTTTAACAACGAGATATATTTCGGTCTTGTTTCAAAGACCATCATCAGGAATGAGGTTTACGGGTTCTGTGACTCTAATGCAGCGGGAAGCCGTCACGATTACCGTCGCCGCTATCCAAACAGAAGGCTTTCGAATGAACGCCGGGGTCGTAAGAATAAAAATGCTGGTTTTTTCATAAGAATGTTGTTAGTGTACATCATTATGATTCATCGCATTGGTTCTAAACATCAGTAAATTAATATAAATCTGTATTTTCTTTAACAGCTGAATCTATTAACTAAATTAGCTGATTGGGGATTCCAATAGTTGTGATCAGGAGATGTTATATGAAAAATAAACGCATTATTTATCATATGTTTTACATATACTTGGTATCTGTCAATCGTTTTTATGATTTTAGGAGATTTTCAAAGTGTCCAGCGTTTACCCTGATACACATGCGAAATCTCTTCCTGAATTCCCTCACAGTCGTCTTCAAGTTCAGTTCATTAAGTTGAAGGTCATAAGCTTTCAAAATCCTGTTCCTTAACTCTTCTACATTTCGAACTGGTATGCGATAAACTTGTAACGAAGTGCCCCCAAATTTAGTAGTCAAGGGGTATGAGGTCTGGAGACCACGGAGACCAAGCGAGTGTTCCTCATCTTCCGATCCACATGTCAAAAGTATCACTGATGTGCTGACGGACCTGAACGCTAAAGTGTGGGAGTGCTTCGTCTCCTTGGAAGAACTGACCTCCTCGGATGCACTGACGAAAATCCGAGTCTTCAAGGAGCGATGATAATGTTTCAGCAAGAAAGTCCAGGTACTGAATGCCATTTAAGGCTGTTCGAAGGTCGAGATAAGGTCTTATGAGCAGCTTCCAATGAGTCTGATCCAGACGTTTAATTTAAACCTTACGTGATTAGAAGATTTATGTACCAGGAACAGCGATGAACGTTAACAAAGATAAGTTCATTCAGAAGCCTTCTGTTTGGATAGCGGCGACGGTAATCGCGACGGCTTTCCGCTGCATTATAGTCACAGAACCCGTAAACCACATAATGTCCACCTATTCTTCATTGGTAAACGACATGACAACTCGAAACAACAATGATATTTATCGTTAATGACATAAGTTGCGTTTTACTTGGAGTACACAATTGAAAAGAACATGAATAAACAGTTTCACAATAAAGCAATGAAAAATCAGCTGATTATTACTATTGTAATTCCCAGTCAGCTGATTTAGTCAACAGATTCAGCTGGTAAAGAAATTGGAGACAAATACAGTAATAAATTTGGTGTTTAGAGCCAATACCGAATGATGATGCCAATCCTGATAATGTACCTTAACAAAATTTTTACGAAATTCTCAAATTTTTCCTCTTATGACCCCTTAATATTTATACATAATTTTAAATATAAATAAATAAGGAAGTTTTTTATGTAATTGGACGTAAGAAAACGGCAAATTCAACTGGTTTAATTGAGCCTTTAAGTTTAAAGGAAAAATTCTTAAAACAACAATTTTTAACTTTAATGTTATTTCATAAACGTTTTATAAGGAGTTATTACTTGGATAGGATGTTTAATTTGAAGGAAATTTAATTCTCTTTCAAATGGTATTAATTTCTATGTCATACATACATTAGTTTGGTTTTTACCGTCAAACTAATAGTACCAAGTCGTGTAATTCTAAAAAAATCACAAAATACGCCATTACAGCTAAACGGTCAAAGTCATATAAGGGGTTATATACATTTTTGTGATCCAATTAATAAGTAGAATTAACTGTTAATGTAGTCAGTAGAGATTCACCCTGTATATAGTAATTTTTCCAACAGAATACATACTTATTATTTAATTTGTTGGACTTTTCCTATCGCTTCTAGTGTTTAAACTACACTACGTTTCGAGAGGTATTGAAACTCCTCTCGTTTTCAAGTGACCCTACTTAAAGTTACATTAACCTACTTATGTTTATTTAACCTACTTTTTTTGGGTTTTTTTTGTTTTTTTGACATACAATTACATTCATCCAACATTCAACAGAAATCTCACTCACACAAAATTTCATACAAAACACATTAAACTTACTTAATACAGAAAGAAAATTAAAACTAAAACATATTACATGATAAAGGGCACAGAAAATTAAAACAAAAACATATACCTTACTGCCGGCAATGCCTCCAAGCTGGCAGTGGCACGACACGCACACACGTCCACTCACACTCACATACGCAACTCGAATGAAGAGCGTCTGTGAGAGCAAGTGGAGGGGGAGCGGCCCTACCCCCACCACGGGCACAAGTTGACGTCAGCGGTCTAAGACCCGCCTCCATGGTAAATCTCGGGAACATGACTCAGGCATCGGCTGTGTGTTTCCTCCAGGCACCTATATGGGCACAAGTACAGCAATTCCAAAAAATATACAGCACGCCTCCTAGCTACAGGTGGGGAACAGGACGCACAACCCATAGCAAGAGTTTCCTCCAAGCAGATTCACGGGCGCATGGATCTTAGGACCATGTGATGGACTCTGGACGCGGGAGCTTCTGCAACAGACAAGTCTGGAGTGGGTTTTGGGGCTATTTTTTGTTCAAAGTGTGATTTAATTAAAGGCATCCAAAGTGGCCTAACATCAATACTGCTCTGACTAATTGGGTTTTCATGTAATTTTATTAACGCCCCTTCAACAAACTTCCTTTTGTAGTAATGAGATTCATGGTGTAATATTTCTGCCCCTTCAAAGTTGAATTTATGTTCTTTCTCCCAAGCGTGTTTGGCTAATTTCGAACAGGTTGTTTCGCCATTTTTGGTGTTTCTTTTATGTTCGCCAATACGAACTTTTAATGGCCGTTTTGTTTCTCCTATGTATTCACCTTCACATTCACATTTAATACTATAGACACAATTTTTTGAGGCTTGCTCTGAACATTTTGGTTTTACTTTAGTAAGATGCTGTCTTAATGTGTTTGATGTTTGAAGGCAGTTTTGATTTGGTATTTCCTGGCAACCCTTCTTATTTTTTCTGATAGTTTTGGGACGTATGGAATACTTATGAAAGCTTTTGGTTTGTCAGTGATTGGGGACGTATTGAATTTTGTTTGCCTATTCTTTTTGCATTTACTGATAATTTTCTGTGGGTAACCATTTTGCTTCAGTTCTTGGGTGATTTTGTTTAGCTCCGCGTCCAAAGTTTCTTTTTCAAAACAAACAGATTTAGCTCTATCAAAAAGAGAATATGCCACTGACTCTTTCACTGATTCACTGTGATTTGATGTGTAATTTAAGTACCTGCCTGTGTGAGTTTTCTTTCTAAACACTTCAGTTTGAAGGGCATTTGTGTTTTTGATTACGTTTACATCCAAAAATGCTAGTTTGTTGTTTTGTTCCTTTTCTGTTGTTAGTTTAATCGTTGGTGAGATATTATTTAGGTGTTCCGTGAAAATGTCAAGGTTTACATCTCCATGACTCCAGACAGCAAAGACATCGTCCACGTACCTAAGCCACACTTTAGGCCGAAGGCAAGCAGAAGCAATTGCTTTCTGCTCGAATTCTTCCATAAAAATGTTGGCAAATATAGGTGATAGTGGTGATCCCATTGCCATGCCTTCATCCTGGCGAAATATTTGGCCCTCTAACTCAAAAAAATTTGATTCTGTACAAAGAGAGAGTAATTCCATGATTACCGTTACAGGGAGGTTTGTTCTTGTGTTTAGTGTTTGGTCATTGTTTAGGCGTGTTTCTATTATTTTAAGTGTCTCTTTCACAGGGATGTTCGTAAACAAACTTGTGAAAGAGACACTTAAAATAATAGAAACACGCCTAAACAATGACCAAACACTAAACACAAGAACAAACCTCCCTGTAACGGTAATCATGGAATTACTCTCTCTTTGTACAGAATCAAATTTTTTTGAGTTAGAGGGCCAAATATTTCGCCAGGATGAAGGCATGGCAATGGGATCACCACTATCACCTATATTTGCCAACATTTTTATGGAAGAATTCGAGCAGAAAGCAATTGCTTCTGCTTGCCTTCGGCCTAAAGTGTGGCTTAGGTACGTGGACGATGTCTTTGCTGTCTGGAGTCATGGAGATGTAAACCTTGACATTTTCACGGAACACCTAAATAATATCTCACCAACGATTAAACTAACAACAGAAAAGGAACAAAACAACAAACTACATTTTTGGATGTAAACGTAATCAAAAACACAAATGCCCTTCAAACTGAAGTGTTTAGAAAGAAAACTCACACAGGCAGGTACTTAAATTACACATCAAATCACAGTGAATCAGTGAAAGAGTCAGTGGCATATTCTCTTTTTGATAGAGCTAAATCTGTTTGTTTTGAAAAAGAAACTTTGGACGCGGAGCTAAACAAAATCACCCAAGAACTGAAGCAAAATGGTTACCCACAGAAAATTATCAGTAAATGCAAAAAGAATAGGCAAACAAAATTCAATACGTCCCCAATCACTGACAAACCAAAAGCTTTCATAAGTATTCCATACGTCCCAAAACTATCAGAAAAAATAAGAAGGGTTGCCAGGAAATACCAAATCAAAACTGCCTTCAAACATCAAACACATTAAGACAGCATCTTACTAAAGTAAAACCAAAATGTTCAGAGCAAGCCTCAAAAAATTGTGTCTATAGTATTAAATGTGAATGTGAAGGTGAATACATAGGAGAAACAAAACGGCCATTAAAAGTTCGTATTGGCGAACATAAAAGAAACACCAAAAATGGCGAAACAACCTGTTCGAAATTAGCCAAACACGCTTGGGAGAAAGAACATAAATTCAACTTTGAAGGGGCAGAAATATTACACCATGAATCTCATTACTACAAAAGGAAGTTTGTTGAAGGGGCGTTAATAAAATTACATGAAAACCCAATTAGTCAGAGCAGTATTGATGTTAGGCCACTTTGGATGCCTTTAATTAAATCACACTTTGAACAAAAAATAGCCCCAAAACCCACTCCAGACTTGTCTGTTGCAGAAGCTCCCGCGTCCAGAGTCCATCACATGGTCCTAAGATCCATGCGCCCGTGAATCTGCTTGGAGGAAACTCTTGCTATGGGTTGTGCGTCCTGTTCCCCACCTGTAGCTAGGAGGCGTGCTGTATATTTTTTGGAATTGCTGTACTTGTGCCCATATAGGTGCCTGGAGGAAACACACAGCCGATGCCTGAGTCATGTTCCCGAGATTTACCATGGAGGCGGGTCTTAGACCGCTGACGTCAACTTGTGCCCGTGGTGGGGGTAGGGCCGCTCCCCCTCCACTTGCTCTCACAGACGCTCTTCATTCGAGTTGCGTATGTGAGTGTGAGTGGACGTGTGTGCGTGTCGTGCCACTGCCAGCTTGGAGGCATTGCCGGCAGTAAGGTATATGTTTTTGTTTTAATTTTCTGTGCCCTTTATCATGTAATATGTTTTAGTTTTAATTTTCTTTCTGTATTAAGTAAGTTTAATGTGTTTTGTATGAAATTTTGTGTGAGTGAGATTTCTGTTGAATGTTGGATGAATGTAATTGTATGTCAAAAAAACAAAAAAAACCCAAAAAAAGTAGGTTAAATAAACATAAGTAGGTTAATGTAACTTTAAGTAGGGTCACTTGAAAACGAGAGGAGTTTCAATACCTCTCGAAACGTAGTGTAGTTTAAACACTAGAAGCGATAGGAAAAGTCCAACAAATTAAATAATAATTACAAATCCTTCGCTATTATGAATTTTAAAAATACATACTTGTTTTATGGTAGCTATAGCAAATCTACTTGAATTCTGTTAGCAAACTTGCAATAACTCTGTAAATTATTGTTTGATCTTGATAATCTTTATATGATCTTGTAGGAAATAAAATTTTGCAACTTTTTTGTCTCTTGTCCAATTTTTGAAAAATTTACGGTTTTTAAGATATTAAGTTTTAAAATACATTTTGAAATGGTACAAAGTAGAAACTTGATACTCTGCACCAAAATAGGTCCTAATAGTCAGCATATAACTACTAAGTTTGAAGTTGATATCTTTTGTAGTTCCAAAGTTATGCAAAATCATGTTAAAAACGCATACAGACCGACAGACGGATAACTGAGCATTTTAGGACCTATGTTTATAGGAACTTTGTTCTTAGTTTTGGTGTAAGTAACCATATCCCGAAGTCCTGAAGGGTTTTTTATCAACACCTTGTATATATATAAATTTGAACGAACTAGTAATCCCGTTGCTCGGAATCAAGCAATTGTCAAGTATTTACCCCTAAATAAGGAGTATTCTAGAACTTTTTATTAATGAAATGGCTAAACTTCAATGCCACTTCCGGTAATAGAGTCGCGGACACTAAATATATAAGGCGGGTGAGTGAGTGCTCTGTTGGCGAAATTATTGTATATTATTTGTTTGGGTAGTTAATCAACTGTATGATCAATACACAAGTTTACACATAAAAAGTCCTGAAAAATCTAAACGAAATTTTGATAGTTCAACAAAATCATTTCATTTGGTCATTTCAGCCAACAGCTGAGGTATAGCAGATGATTTGGTGAGTTTACAGATTTTGCCGCCCGCCCTATTCGGTGCCAGCAACAATTGTGAGATTATTTACTAAAGTTCGTTATAGACAATCCAGGGCCTTCTTTATACAACTTAATCCAGCGCCTGAATACGGCTACTACATTTTCATTTTTAGATCATTACTTACAAACAAACGTTACACTAAATGTCACCTTAAACTTCAAGACAATTGTATGCTCAATCGAGTTCACAAAGACGCCTCTATCGTACCACAGATAAAGAAGATAAGTTTAATCCTCAGTGGTCATCTTACTTTAGTGTTTAAATAATTATTACAGACAACATAATTTAAGAAAACTAACTGTTAGGCCCTCCACGCACCAGAATGGTGTGCGCGGCAGAAAATTATTCAAATACCATTTTGTTATATGTATATCAGCTGATTTGGAGATGCGCAGCTTCCTGCTACTTGCATCTCCAATTATTTAGATGCCACACCGTACCACGCCACGCCACTCTGGTGTGTGGAGGGCCTGATTTCAAAATCGACGGCAAGTTTGTTTATACCACACACATGTTTTTAAATTGGTTGATTTTAAATAGATAATGGAAAGTAAATTATATTGTGAAAAATGACGATTGATTTCATGTGTTTCACATTATGTTTGTAAAAGTCGCTGTAGTCCAGTTTCTGTTACCGTATTAAATTATAACCCTTCTTAATCTTAGCCCTAACTAAAATGGCTCACTAAATCTACCAACTCATAAACTAATGCTTAGAGTCTGCTCTAGTATATATATTCAATGGTTTCAATTCCAGTAATAACACATGGCTTTCCTGAAAAACTTTGTTTACTCTATTCAGCTGCTTTATTGAAATCTATATTCCCATGTTAAATCTTATGGACAAATACAAAACTTTAAGGACGTGTAGGGCCGTTCCCTTTAGTCTAATCTTCATAAATTTTATTTCCTGCAAAACTACATGCCAAGCACTTCCCAACGACACCTAAATTATCAAAATCGGTCCAGTAGTTTAGGAGGAGTAATGATCACAAAAAAACCCCTAGCGTATTAAATAAGTATAATATATAGATGGTGTTTTTTGCTTCTGGGGGCCCCAAAATGAAAAGTTATCATGGTCTTGGGCTTAGGTCTTACCATGAGTCCTACGGTAATAGCTTCTTCCCTAAAGGGGAAATTCGCTAAAACAGTGGTGGGGGTATTCTCCATCTCTCTCACACTTCCACCCCTACAAGACTTCCTGGCTGAATAGATCTATCTGTCGTGGAGTGAAAGTCATTAGGACACTACAGCTGATACGCTAAGTTCCTGATGTGTTGGCATTTTCCATTTTCCAACAGAAACATCTTAATTGTCATTTTCAAGGGGAAGTCGGGTCTTTTTTCGAGCAAAAATGGCAATTTTAGCTTTTCATTAAAAAATCTATACATTTATTTCTCTTTAAAAAATTGAGTAACAACAATCTTGTGTACTTAGGGGCCGTCCATAAATTACGTCATCTGAGAACAGGGGGGAGGGGTTCAGAATGGAAATGACGGTAGAATGATGTGCATGTTGGGGGGGGGGGGGGGTAAAAGCTGAGATGACATAATTTTTAAAAACAAATTTAGAAAGGAAAAATGTAAACACTGTAGCTAATTTTATTGAATTCTTTAGAATTCACAGTCAACGCTTCAAGTCAAAACAGAGCTACCAGTGATGCAGATTTTAAAGGTCAATATGTCTTTACATTTGCAGGCAGCGTCATATCCATCACTAGAGTAAATATTGTAGTACTTCAAAGGTCAAAAAGTTCTGGTTTGAATCATTAACATCAAACTAGCCCAAAATGAGTTTAAAACTAAAATTTATGGTTTTAAAAACCCAGAAGAGTAACCCCTTGATAGGCCTTTCCCAGAGACAAGCATGTATTCAGCAGTTTGTCCCCTATGACGTAATTTTAGCGAATTTATTTCCCATATAGGGAAGAAGCTGTTACCGTAGCACTCATGGTAAGACCTAAACCCGAGTCTATAACTTTTCGTTTTGGGGCCCCCAGAAGCAAAAATTCGTTCGAATATGTGTGTGTGTGTGTGTGTGTGTGTGTGTGTGTGTGTGCGCGCACGTGCGTGTGTGCATGTGTGTGTGTATGATAGCGGCCGCAAATATGGCTGCAAAGATTTTGTAGTATTTTTTATTCAATAGACTTTCATAAGAACCGACCTAGCGACTTCTGTAAACAAAAAAAAACTCAAAATAAATTTATTATCTTGTGTGCCATACATATAACAATTACTTAATCGTCTCTGATTATTTCCAATACTATCACGATTCATTTAAAAAGATCGATGTATTTCAACCGATTTTCATCACCTCCGTTGTATCAATTGTTCGCAATTTGTACACTTAGAGAAAATTTGATCAAAAAACTAATATTTTTCCTGGGTTTTTCTCACCGAGACCTTTCATTCAAGTGAGTGTCAGCATAGCCATCTCTAGTAATAGAGATGGTTATGGTGTCAGACTTAGGATTTAGACTAATGTTATTAACGGGAAAGTGAGGGATATTTTGTAGGAAAAATCATATGGGAAGGTGGGATAAAGAGGGATTTTTCTTGTCTTTGTGTGGGATCTTATTTTCCGCCAATTGGAAACACTGTTCTGGATTCTGGTCACAGGACAGACAAGATATCAAGATAACCTCCTTGCTTCTAGAGCTTACATGTCGTCGGTGAAGAAACAATTCAGCCTATCTTACAAATAACAAACTTTACAGGAGAGATTAAATACTGTTTTGGTAATACCGCCTATCTGCATTAGTCAAATCCGACTAATGCAGGAGACTATGGGAGATATGCGGTATTTCTATTCAAAATCACTTGGGAGCAAATTAGTCAAACTGCTGACTGATGCTGTGAGCACTCTGTGCTCGCTGTTGCATCTCCAGCAGTAACGGGTAGACAGTAGGTCCCCGACTTTGTTATTTTGGAACGGTAGAGGCAGAGTCCCCCGTATCCCCAATTGATTATGATTTCTCAGTAATAAGGCATTTAGCCACTAAGTAATAATTTTATTTATTTATTGTAAATCCATTGTAAGTTAATCTACGAAAGAATAAAAGTCAGTGCTATTAAAATATTCACATTTCTCCTCATTTAATATTTTTAAAAAGGTTGATCGAGTTGGCGAGTATAAGGCTATCGTAATTACACTAACATTCGAAGATTGTTTAGCCCCGAATGTCCGTTGGCGCGGCAATCTTAACACTACACTTCGGCTTACGCTGTTGCATCTTAATTGATGCTGCGTCCGAAAACATACAATTAGTGGCACTTTACATTTTACACTCACAAATTCAATAAAGGCTTACGTTGTTGCATCTTAGTTGATGCTGCGTCCTTTATAACACTACGCTTTCGGATCGCTGTTGCATCTTAATTGATGCTGTTACCGAATTAAACACACACTTACATTCACAGATAAAGGCTTACACTGTTGCATCTTAATTGATGCTGCGTCCTTTCTAACACTAAGCTTTCGGATCGCTGTTGCATCTTAAATGATGCTGTGACCGAATTAAACACACAAAATACACACTTACACTCAGAACTCACAAGTTAGGGCCTCATTGATAGCCTAAAAGTGGATTGTGCTACAGCAAAGAACTCACTCTGAGGTATAATAGTTGAAATTTATAAATTAAAAAAAAAAAACGATAAATTCCTCTCTTCCCCTCCCTTTACACATTGTACTTCCTATAGTAAAATGTATAACTGTGACTATGAAATAAGGGAGTAATGTCAAATTAACATGAGACATCGTCCTTAACCGGTCATTCACTGGTGCACCTACCCTAAAAAAAAATTTCTTAGAGTAAACCAATATCTTGCTGGTTTTCGAACTCGAAGTCATGAATGACGCTTTACACGTTTGTTCCAAATTTCATTAAGATCGGACCTTTTTTACAAAAGTTATTGCGCCTACGGACAGGTATGTATATATATATATATATTGGTCCCGGGCTTAAGTCTCACCGTGCCGCCTACGGTAATAGCTACTTACCTATAGGGGAAATTTGCTTAAATGAAAGCTCTATTGATCTAGGGTTCTATTAACATCATTACAAAGCCGTTCGTTGATTATTTAGAAAATAAACTATAACTATCAACATATATTCCAAAATAAATACTGTCGAAATGTCACAAAATAACTCCAAAACACAGTCAAAACAAAACCTTTTCATAAACTAAATAATAGTAGACGTGTTTAAATAAAGTTCTTATGTTAACACATTTAATACCGTGTTTATATATATTTAAAAAATCATTGGTATGATGTATTGATTATCAATGCATCTACTGTACGTTTTCATAAGTTAACGAATGCTGTATTCAAAATATTTTAACCCGTAACTACCTGTGCAGTTGAGCCTAACGTTCCCATCGCCGAGTATGAAAACAGAAATGCCGCAATTCCCAGAACAGGACGGTTTAACCGAGCTATTCTAAAACAGGGTCGGTTAAAACAAACTTTAATATTTGATCAGCAAGGGCGGATAATCTGATGGTCGGTTAAAACGAGTCGGTTAAGAGGGGGCCTACTCCACTTTCCTTGTTTATTCCATTGCTATTACGACAACTCATAAGGCCTGTTAAAATATAATTTAAATTGTATTTAATGGAAAAAGGGAACATGTGCAAGAGGGATAACATTTCAGAATTAAGAAAAAACTGCTTTCCATCATAACTATAGGTTTTATAGGTGACATCTTCAGAAACAGAAATACAATTTTTGTTTGTTATTTCTTCAAAAAAACAGGGTGGATAACAAACTCCTCTCATTTCTTCTGTCATAACACCTGCAAAAGCTATACTGCTATTTAAAAGCAGTGTCTGTATTGCGTTTTGTGAAATGAAGGCGCTCCCTGGGATAAGTTTAATGTTAACTGTTTTGGAAGATCGGACCATTTTTACGGCCGCTATCGTGCTAACAGACACACACACACACACACACACACACACACACACACACACACACACACACACAAATATATATGTGTATATATAAATATTTATTTATTTATTTATTTATTTATTGATAATACACTACAAAACAGGTATAAAACCCAATTACAATGTAGCGTTAAAAAACAATCAGTTCATGCTGGGAAAAATTGTTTATGTCTATCTTCAATATCTTCATGCTTAGTCACACAATACATGCACTGTAATGCCTTAATTGCATTCAGAAATAAAAAAAAACATTTAAATAAATACATGCATCAATAGATTAAATATAATTTAAATTCTAAATTTAACGTGTAGTTCAAATGAATAAACATTGAATCAGTAACGATCAGTAAACCAATAAATAGATTCTACAAACATAAAAAATAAATAACATACATATAATTATTAATCTGATATATTTTGTAAAACTTGATTACGGAATTTATTAACAGACATGCAAAAAATATCTAATTCTATTGGCAAAGAATCAGGGGTGCCCACAGCATGTTTTGATGTCGCAAGTTGCGACATCAGACAAAATTTTGGGGGGGATTAAAAAAACTAGGGAAAATGGGGGGGATTTTTAAAATATAGGCACAGTTTTTATCTGTCTCGAAAATTTGTAATGGTCAAATAGCAATAATACGTTCAGGTTCAATTGTCAAAAGTTAGACGACACGACTGTTGTTGACGTGTCACCGTACTGTCGGTCGGGTCGGGCTGTGCTCATACTGGTAAAATATCCCATATCCTGTGGTCGCGTGGTGCAGTGATCGTAGTTTGCCGTTTCGCCGCGCCGCCGCTCCACTCCCGGCTCCCGCTTGTCAACGCCAATACCAATACCTACAGGCCGGGGACACACACGGCGTTTTTTAACGCACGGTAAAATGCCGCTCGCCCGTATTGCATTGATTTCAATGAACGCATTCACACGGGGCGGAAGAAATACCGTGCGATAATATTGCCGCTGGCGGTTTTGCCGTCGCTCAAAGGCAGATTTTTTCCGTTTTGTCATCACAGTGGTGTATGCAATTAAATTGGAGGGTACACATTTGGCGGATTTTTTACCGCCGCCATGGTCAGACGGCAAGACACTCTAAACATGGTACCAAGTTGATGACGTCAGGGGTTCTGTGATCAACATATGGTATTATGCATTTAGTGATCACCCACCGTCCACCGTCTTCTCTCAAAATTAAAATGGTATCATGATTGGCGATATTTTTTCCGTGTTATTTTTTTTACCGCCACGTTTGTACGTACTCCGATTTCGTCGTCGGCGGCGGAGACATTCACGCGATATTTTAACGCGAGGTAAAAATTCCGCTCGCCCGTACAGTGCACTTGATGTAAATGGACGCGTTCACACAGGGCGGAAGAAATACCGCGCGATAATATTGCTGCTGGCGGTCGTTTTGCCGCCGCTCGAAAGCGGATTTTTTCCGTTTTATCATCACAGTGGTGTATGCAATTAAATGGGAGCGTACACATTTGGCGGATTTTTTACCGCCGCCATGGCCCCAGACGGCAAGACACTCTACACATTGTATCATGTTTAGGAGTTCTGTGATCAGCATATGGTAAAAAGGATTTGGTGAACACCCACCGTCGTCTCTCAAAATTAAATGGTACCACGATTGGCGATAATTGTTGACTGGCCAAAGTCAATGCATCAATTAGAAGTCCAACCAATAACGGTTTATCGGAAAATCAAAAGTAAATTAAAGGAAAGAAAACCAAAAGGTCGTAATTGTAGGATCGATTACAGCGATCGCAATCCTCTTATTGCAATCGGATATTATTCTTGTAATAGTTCACAAACATTTACATTTAAATTTCATAAATGAACACCCATATAAATAAACAAACACACAGCTTAATAATTATTTGTATATAATATGTCAACCTAGTATATCACTCAGTTAATATAAATTATTTGATAATGTTATTTTCCTAAAATCATTCATTAATTTATTACCATCTACCATAAAAATTTTAGATAAGTTAAGTTAGATCAGCTGTATTCATAATTTAATATAATTTATATTTATGGGTCAGGGAACGCTATCTCAAATTATCTATTTTATATAGCATGTTTTTCAAAATTTGATCTCTAATAATTCAGTGAAGTGTTTACCAAAGACCAAGTTAGTGAACCATGTGTTACATTGTTAAAGTGAAAAGTGGAACCATTGTAAAGGACTCCAGCTTCTATTCCAGAGAGAGATGGCCAAGTGTTAACTTCATTGTACCTGGACCTCGTTCCAATTTTAAATTTCATCCCCCTTAATTAGTAGATTTTTTTTGTTAGCCAGCGGTAAACCTGATCTTAGTTGATTCCCCTTTAAGTGGCCAAATTTATCTATCTGAAGAAAAGATCAGGGTGAAGAGATAAACTCTTGGTAAGACCAATCCAAAATTTACTTCACCAACCATTGTTGAAGAGGAACAGACTTTCAAACAAAGACTTGCTTTAATTAAATATAAAAAGAGATCAGAATTGGCAATTTATATTATTATCAAAATTATTTATTCTATTTAAAAGTATTTATGATTGTGATATTCAAACAAATGAATTTTTCAATGTCATGCCCGCACGATTCCCAGAACCCTATGTGAAGAGATCATGCTTCTCAAGAACTGAGCTAATGCCCTTAAATTGTACCATATTAATCCAATTAGCATAAGTAATTTTATCTAACCCCATCCACTGTAATAATCCTTGTACGTCCCCCTAGAGTTCAATTTTGATATTCATATTTATTGTTATTGTTGAATAAATAATAGTTTTGTAACAGATTACCATTCTTTTATTTCAAATTTAAATATTAAATAGGCTAGTATCACACTAATTATAATGACGCCATCTTGAACAATAATAATTAATTAGAATTAAGAAGAAAATATAAGAGTCACCTACCTGTACTTATAATTAAAGATATTTATTTATTTATTTATATTTACAAACCAAAAAGGATGAGTTGTAATTGGCGCCGCAACGTAAGGGCATTGACAATGAAAAGTTAATGATCGCAGACATTATTTGAGATAGCAAGAAGATAATTTTGTAGGAGATAGCCTAGATTAAGACTCATCTCACCTCATTTAGATATAAGTATAATATCCAATTTATTGTATAATAATCCTAATTGCGTGCTTACTACCTCAATATGGGCGACGAACATAAATACCATTTAAGATCAACCGACAAACCTAAAGTTTCAACGACGCAGTCCGAGCAGACAAGTTTTGTTTTATTCGGCAATAACACGGAACCAATAAATGTACACCGCGAATCGGACAGTGACCCGTCAGTGAACAAAGAAAACATTGTTTCGGTAGGCGACTCAAATAATTCCGACAACGCGAGTGATTCTAATAATGAGACAACAATTTCGGCCGTGAGTGAAATGTCAGAACGTTCCGCCATTTTGTCCCAGCCGGCGTCTCCCACTTCAACACCAACGCCAACCTCAATCAGTGCTACCACTACTTCCGCGGCGATTTACCCCGCTACATCGTCATTGAGCGAAATATACCGAACGGAACAACCAATCAGAACGCTAGTTTCTTTGACGAGCGACACAAGTACCGTCCCTCCTGTGCTGATTCCAGACCATACTCGTACTGAATCAGCTGTCGACAGTGTCGACCCACTCGTACAAATAGCAGCGGCGATCAATGCACTTAGAACCGACATGAATGAAATTAAATCGAGCAATGCTGCGATTAAAACTGACATGAATGCGCTTAAAACCGAGTTAAGAAATGAAATTAAAGCCGATATGAACGCAATCAAATCTGATATTAAAATACAACATGCAAACTTAAGATCTGAATTTCAAAATCACTCTGCCCGGGTCGAAAATCAAATTCAGCAAATTCACAATGAACAGTCAAATCTTAAAACTGACATAAATCAACTTAAAATTCTTCAGGAAAATTTGGCTAAGGAAGTCGATCAAATTGATACTAAATTAGAACAAGGGGAATACAAAATCAGAGAAAATTTAATACAAGACCTCATTCAACATAAACAGGAGGTTAGTCAAATCATCATATCAGAAAATTGTAAAACCCAATTAAAAATCACTGAACAAATTAAACAGATTCAATTAGAGACACACAGGGAGGTAGAAAACATTTGTAAGGAAAATTATACACAAATCAAAGAACAAGTAACAGCTGAAATCAACCAAGTCAAATTAGAACTGAACCCAAACATTAAATCCAATGAATACCAAATTGCGAAATTGGCTGAGTCCGTGGAGGCGTGTCATAAGAAAATATTAGAAATACCTACTACACCCAACATTCAAACAACACAAGCGCCCGTCCCTATTAATATTGTGTGTAACGGCAGATCGACATTAACACCGGAAATGACCCACCCAAAATTTAATGGAAAGACACATAATTCCCAGGAATTTCTAAACAAACTTAAGAAATATTATGAGAAAAACCTACAGTTAAATCCAGAAAATAATAGTGCGGAAAACCTAGTTGATCTCATTGAAATGTGCCTAGAAGGACATGCCTCAAAGTGGTTCAATTTAATCAAAACTGATATTCACACATGGGATGATTTTCAACATATGTTTGAATCGAAATATTGGAACCGAGATATCCAAAGAGGCGTCAAACAACGGATCGAAAATGAACGATATCGGCCAAATGGTTATCTGAACCGATCAGAGTATTTTATAGAGCGGGTGTTGACCCTTAAATCGCTAAACCCTCCCCTGGACGAAAAAGAAATCCTCGATTGCCTATCAAACCACTTTGGAGACATAATCCAAGATGCCTATAGAGTTCAAAATATTCAGACGGTCTGCGATTTTGAAGCTCTACTCCAGAGAGAAGATCTGCGAGAACAAGCAAGGTCACCTAACCATCAAAGGAACGAAAACCATAAACATAAAAAGGAAAATACACCTGAGGAAAATCATGTAAATAGAAACCACCACCAACACGGTAGAAAAGGTCATAACCAACACTACAATGAAAGAAACACGGACAATCGAGCGTACACACCTAAGTACCACCCGTACAATCGGAGACATGAGAATCACCTCCACCACGATAATCGGTACCAAAGAGACGACCGACGCCATCGATTTGGAAACGATTACCGTGACCTAAGACAGTTTCCCAATCTACCATCAAACCAACCGCCGTCTGAAGAGAGAAGACCACTGCCTAGATACCACCCGACACAAGAACAAAACCAGGTGTGCGCTGCCATTATTGAGGAGAACGCAAACCTAGTGCCAGAGGAAAATAATCAGGATTTAAACTGAGAGGCACTGATGATGGTGGTGACCTCATTCTCCATGTAAATAGCTCAAATCAGAAGAACACATCTTCAGTGCAAAATAAGAAAGAAGTCGGACATAAGAGGTCAATTGAAATTGTAAATAATGTAAATAACATGCATAATGAATCAGATACCAATAGTTTAACTTTGAGCAATATTTATTGTGATCGGGAGTTTTTATTTGAAGAAGAAACAGAACAAAATACTCATACGACTATATCGCAAAAATGCCCCGAAATAAGAATAAAGATCAAAAGCAAAGAAGTTACAGCTCTCATTGATACAGGTTCTAACATTACATGTCTAGCAGAAGATTGGTACATATCAAATCGGAGTGAATTAGGAAAAATAGAAGAATTACCAGTAAATAATATGCACATTAGAACAGCAACCAATGAAAAATCCCGGAAAATTTCAAAAATCGTAATGATTCCTATTACCATTGGTCAACAAACTATATTAACACAAATGCTCGTAGTACCAAAACTAATACAATCAGTAATTATCGGGATAGATACACTTAGTGCCTGGAAGATGAAGATAAATTTTGAAAAGGGTGAAATGCATATGAATATTAATGATACAGATTTAGTAATTCAATTCAATAACACAAATCGAGCTGGAATTTTATGCCATATAATCACTAATGATAAAAATGTGGATAATTTAGAAGATTACTGCTGCAATGAAGATCCATACGAAGAGTGTTATTATATTGAAGAAACAAACCCCAGAACATCATGTGAATTATCCCCTGAAATAATTACAGAATCCCTCAAAAATAATTTAAATCTAAATAGTATTCAAAAACAACAATTAACTGATTTGTTATTGGACTTTCAAGATGTATTCTCCGACCAACCTGGGTTATGTAACAAATACCAGCATGTATTAAGAGTCGAAAATCCTCAAAATTTTAAATGTCATACTTACCCAGTACCATTAGCACACCAAGACGCAGTCATGCGAGAAATAAGGGAAATGGAACGCCTAGGGATCATAGAGCGAAGCAACAGCACTTTTATAAACCCAATTATCCCGGTCGTCAAGAAAACTGGTGAAATAAGACTTTGTTTGGATGCTAGAAAAGCGAACGAAATTATTATTCCAGATTACGAATGTAATAGAAGTGTCAATGAATTATTAGCAAAATGTCAAGGTGCAAAATTTATCAGTAGTATCGATCTAACTTCATCATATTGGCAAGTTCCACTATCTGAAGAATCGAGAAAATACACAGCATTCCAGTTCCGAGGAAAGACCTACCACTACAAAGTTACACCATTTGGAATCAACACATCTCAGGCAGCATTAGTAAGGGCATTGGACAAAGTTTTCGATGAGGAAGTAGAAAAATTCACCTTAATTTATGTAGACGACATTTGTATAGTTTCACCCGACTTCCAAACACACTTAAAACATTTGAGGTATATTTTCAATAAATTAGCTGAAGCAAATATGACGATAAAGTTTTTAAAATCAAAATTTTGTCAAAGTTCAGTTCCGTTCTTGGGGTACACATTAACAGAAACCGGTTTGGAAATGGACCAGGAGCGGGTCAAACCAATCCTCGATTTCCCCACACCTAAAAATAGGACACAGTTAAAATCATTTTTGGGATGCATTAACTATTATAATAAATTTATTGACAAGTATTCAGAAACAATCCAACCCTTACTACGCCTCACCTCAAAGAAACAAAAATTTATCTGGACCGAAGAAGATGATAAAACTTTTCAAAGAGTTAAGAACCTATTTCTAAAAATGAATGTTCTTCACCATCCAGACCATACGAAGCCCTTCTACCTACAAACGGATGCATCAGATTTTTCGATAGGCGGACATTTATTTCAATACCGAGATAATGGAGACAAAGCAGCAATTATGTTTTTATCACGGACACTGCAGCCAGCAGAGCAAAGATATACGACCACTGAAAAAGAATTACTCGCCATCATCTATTGTTTACAGAAAACACGGTATATAATATTGGGCTCAAAATTAAACATCATAACTGACCATCATGCATTAACATTTCTAAAAACCTGTAAACTCTTGAATAATAGATTAACAAGGTGGGCATTGGCGATTCAAGAGTACAATTTCACGATCCATCACTGTAAAGGAGCCGATAATTCGACAGCCGACGCCCTGAGCAGAATAAGTTACCCAGTTGAAGAGAACCAGGAAACATCTCAGAGAGAATTAATTATCAATTATATTAGAAGAATTCCAGACCCTAGACTACAAGAAGATCTCCGAAACATTGGGAAATTACAGTCACAAGATCCCCGCCTTCAAGAGATTCGTCAAATATTATTAATACCCCAAGATACACCTGAACACACAAAAATCAAACAATCATATAAATTACACCAGGAAATACTATACCAAAAACACCTTAATAAATGGCTCATAGTAGTACCAGAAACCATCATAAATCGCCTTATTTGGGAGTGTCATTGCTACTACCTCCATTGCGGGTCTAAGAAATGTTTTGATTTACTCAGAGAATGTTTCATTTTCAAGAACATGAATCGAAGAATCCGGCAATACCTGGCATCCTGTGACTCGTGCCAACGGTGCAAAAATGATACTCATCCACCAAGAGGTTTCGCTCAAGGTATCAGTTGTAATCAGAAGAACGAACAGTTAGCTATCGACATTATAGGTCCTTTGCCGCCTGGCCGAGGAAATGTGAAATTCATGTTAATTGTCCTGGACATTTTCACTAAATTTATCAAATTATACCCAATGCAGCGTGCCACCACACAAACCATACTAAATAAATTGTTTAACCAACACTTTATAGAACATGGAATACCCCAGAGGATCCAAAGTGATAACGGTACGCAATTTAAGAGCCACAAATGGATAAGAAAGTTAGAAGAAAACAATATTATTCCAATATTTAACCCTGTGTACCATCCCCAATTTAATATGGCCGAAAGACCTATTAAAGAAGTGAAGCGCTGCTTAAGAACATACTGCTCAAGACAACACAGAAAATGGGCTCAGTGTATAACAGAAATTAATGAATACTTGAACGAAATTCCTCACGAAACTACAGGATTCAGTCCGAATGAACTACAGTTAGGAAGAAAAGATTTCAGGTTCTGGGAACGATATGTGGAAAACCCATTTTCAGAAGATGTCCCACTAGAACAGAAGATATTCCTCGCCTCCCAACGGATCCGAGAAAAGAAGGGAACACGAGCAAGAAGAGCTAACCGCGGTGTATTACCAACATTATTCAATTTAAACGATTTGGTATTGGTCAAAAATCATCAACTATCAAATGCAGCATTTGGAGAAACAGCCAAACTATTCGCCATATACGAAGGACCGTACCGCATCTCAAGTATCCTGGGACATTCGACTTATTTTGTACAAAAGTTAAATGAAGAACAAGAGTTTGGACCCTACCATGTGACTGCTCTTAGAAAATATATAACGCCAAACCGAGATCAACAATAAATACAGTGTAAATAGTGTTATTAACAGTTATATAAACATTTGGACAATACACGGACAACTAATTAAAAGTTGTAGATTAATTTGTTTATTTATGGATTGAGGGGATAAAAGACTCCAGTAAATATAAACAATAGTGTAATAAATGTTGAACAGTGAAACAAAATTTGAAATAAGTGAAGTGCGCGTGGACAGTATTAGGACCTGAAGTTATGATTGTAAATATTAGGTCATATAATCCATTTAGTTTTAAGAAATCATCATTTTAAATTATAAATAAATATTTTATCATTTAGTATAGTTTTGTAAATATTTGTTCCTATTATTATCGAGTTTTCATTAATTTCAATTCTTTAAATTAATTCAACTCTGAGGGGATATTGTAATAGTTCACAAACATTTACATTTAAATTTCATAAATGAACACCCATATAAATAAACAAACACACAGCTTAATAATTATTTGTATATAATATGTCAACCTAGTATATCACTCAGTTAATATAAATTATTTGATAATGTTATTTTCCTAAAATCATTCATTAATTTATTACCATCTACCATAAAAATTTTAGATAAGTTAAGTTAGATCAGCTGTATTCATAATTTAATATAATTTATATTTATGGGTCAGGGAACGCTATCTCAAATTATCTATTTTATATAGCATGTTTTTCAAAATTTGATCTCTAATAATTCAGTGAAGTGTTTACCAAAGACCAAGTTAGTGAACCATGTGTTACATTGTTAAAGTGAAAAGTGGAACCATTGTAAAGGACTCCAGCTTCTATTCCAGAGAGAGATGGCCAAGTGTTAACTTCATTGTACCTGGACCTCGTTCCAATTTTAAATTTCATCCCCCTTAATTAGTAGATTTTTTTTGTTAGCCAGCGGTAAACCTGATCTTAGTTGATTCCCCTTTAAGTGGCCAAATTTATCTATCTGAAGAAAAGATCAGGGTGAAGAGATAAACTCTTGGTAAGACCAATCCAAAATTTACTTCACCAACCATTGTTGAAGAGGAACAGACTTTCAAACAAAGACTTGCTTTAATTAAATATAAAAAGAGATCAGAATTGGCAATTTATATTATTATCAAAATTATTTATTCTATTTAAAAGTATTTATGATTGTGATATTCAAACAAATTAATTTTTCAATGTCATGCCCGCACGATTCCCAGAACCCTATGTGAAGAGATCATGCTTCTCAAGAACTGAGCTAATGCCCTTAAATTGTACCATATTAATCCAATTAGCATAAGTAATTTTATCTAACCCCATCCACTGTAATAATCCTTGTACGTCCCCCTAGAGTTCAATTTTGATATTCATATTTATTGTTATTGTTGAATAAATAATAGTTTTGTAACAGATTACCATTCTTTTATTTCAAATTTAAATATTAAATAGGCTAGTATCACACTAATTATAATGACGCCATCTTGAACAATAATAATTAATTAGAATTAAGAAGAAAATATAAGAGTCACCTACCTGTACTTATAATTAAAGATATTTATTTATTTATTTATATTTACAAACCAAAAAGGATGAGTTGTATTCTTTTCCGCTCAACAAACCCGATTCCCACCGAGCCCCCAAGTTTGTTGAGGTCAGGTAGATGTGGGACAAAAAGAAAACTACAAAATCGCGGGCAGCAAGTACGGCGGGTGAGTGAGTGCGCTGCGCTGTTAGCGAAATTACTGTTTGTTGTTTTGGGTAGTTAATCAAATATATCATCATATGGTATGGTAAACACAAATTTACACGTAAAAGGCCCTGAGAAACGTAAACAAAGCTTTGACAGTTCTACAAAAAACATTTCATTCAGTCATTTCAGCTGAGGTTTTGCAATTTTATGAGTTTACAGTTTTTGCCGCCCGCCGTATTTCGTGCTCTCTACACCCGTATTCTAGTCCCATCCTATTAGCTACTAGCCAGTCAAACCTCAAGTTTTGTGCATTTCCTAGTTTTCCTTTTTTTTCATTCCAACCTAGAGCTTAACGTGATGAACCTAGAACATACGTAACGTGGGTGATTTAGATCTTAAAGCATTACGAATAAATGTTCAATATATTTGTGATGGACTGCAACCCACCACTGATATTATGTAGGTGCCTCTTAAATCTCAAAGGGCTGCCAAACCTCCATTTACTCTACACAATTCTTCTGACTCTTCCAGTGACGAGCTGTTCAGCAGAGAGGACAATGAGCAGGTTGAAAATCGTGAAAAATCGTCTTCGAAGCAGCTTAGGTGACGAGTGACTCTCTAGCCTGATGATTCTGTGTTGTGAAAGTGACACTTAAAAAGAAATCACCAATGAGGAAATATTGAATCTGTTTTTGCTTTATCAACAGACCACAGAAAAAAACTACTGTTCAGAAAATGATATGTAATGTAAATATTTCCATATGTAAATATGTTACAATATCACCCAAAGCCATATGTTGTTTTAATCTCCAAGATATTACTTTATTTTATAGTCTGCACATGTGCAAATAACTAACATAGTGGGGTTAGCTTTTTGCCTCACCCAACCATGCTAGAAGTATACAGCATCTAAAATTATAAATGCTTTATTGTTCCACTTGGTTACGAGGGTAGCAATATCTCTCATACTATCGAAAGAATTTAAGTAGGCCTAGGTATCGACGCCAAGTTTTGGGGGGGATTTTGCGACATGGACCATGGGGGGGATGGGCACCCCTGCAAAGAATTAAAAATTCTACCCATGACATTTAACGGAGAATTGAGACCTAAATTAGTTCGAGAGTAAAGGGGAGAGAACATCAGACGGCAGCGGGAATTATGTCGAGAAACATTGAACTGAAGTTTAGATAAGAGAGCTGCGTCGGCGTCGTCGAGCGCGCCGCTGACCAGTTGATGCAGGTAAACCAACACAGCGACCCGCCGCCGCTTCCTCAGCGAGTCGAGCTCAAACATAGATAAGAGTTCAGAGTAAGGAATATCTGTTGTGTAGTGACCAAACTTCTTGAAGTATAAAAATCTTAAAAATCATTTTTGAACACACTCAATTAAATCAGAAGAATAGGCATAGTACGGATTCCAAACAATTGAACCAAATTCTAAACGTGATCGTACCAAGGAACAATAAAGAAGTTTGATGATCTCAATATTATTTAAGAAGTTACTTGACCTACGAATGAAGCCCAAGATTGCAAAAGCAGATCTACACGTGATAAAACATGGTCCACAAAGGTGAACTTTTCATCGAACATTATACCTAGATCTTTGATGATATGCTTAGACTCTAGTGATGCATCACCCATTTTGTAGTTGAAATTAACAAGATTACCTTCAGACTTCCTAGAAAAACGCATTACAAAACATTTATCTACATGAAACTTCAAATCGGTTTGGCTCCAATGAAATAAATTATCCAAGTCACCTTGAAGTTTTAAACAATCGGATACCCCTTCGATATTCGTAAAGATTTTTAGATCGTCCGCATAAAGCAAGAACTTACAATTACTAATTGATGATACAATGTCATTTATGAAGATTAAGAAACACAGGGGACCCAAATTTGAGCACTGTGGGACCCCCGATCCTGCGTGGAATTCTAAAGAAGAAAAACCATTGTAATAAATAAATTGAGATCGGTTATGCAAATAAGACGAAAAAAACTTAATTAGGGGATCTGAAAACCCTAAAGCATTTAATTTAGAAAGAAGCAAAAGATGATTAACCTTATCAAAAGCTTTTTCAAAATCCGTATAAACTACATCAACTTGACCACCTTTGCCTAAATAAGAAATGCAATAATCAGAAAAATTAAGAAGGTTTGAAACTATAGAACGACCAGGGAAAAATCCGTGCTGATGAGGACTGATGTAGTTTTTGACGTGAAAGAGTAACTTTGTGTGAAGTATTGATTCAAAGACCTTAGCAGGTGTTGATAAAATAGACACTGGCCTGTGATTCCTAATCTCTGACCTTTGGCCCTTTTTAAAAATAGGGACAACCTTTGATTTTTTCCAAACATCAGGGAAATGTGAATTGTTAATAGAAAGATTAAAAATGAAGCATAAGGGAAATATAAACAACTCAGCACAAACCTTAAATATGTATGGGGGTAAACCATCTGATCCTACAGATCTTTTAGGTTTTAATTTTTTCAGCGCAGAAAGGACCTCTGACTGTGTGACGGCGGTTATCGCTATGGTGGGCAGACCCGGCGACACCGGAGAACAGAGCACCCGGCGACACAACTCCTCACCGGTCAGGTGACACTGTTCATACACGGAACTGAAATAGTTGGCAAAACTGTCCGCTATCTGCGGTCCCCCCTCCACCTCCTCTCCATTCATGCACATTACTGAAGGGCTACTATTAACCACTCTTAACTTATTAATTATATTCCAAAACGTATTAGGATCTGATTTTATCCTACTCTCAGCAAGCTGTACGTAATTTTTAAAAGCGACTTTAATGTTAACTTTGATTCTTTTTCGTATTTCCTTGTAAGTATTTATATCAGAAGGTATATTGTACTTTAAACACTTACGTCTTACAATGTTTTACGCCTTATCAAGAAAATTATATTGTTATCAAACCAAGGAGGGTACTTTGACTTTCTTTTGACTGAAACAGGCACACACTGACTTACCACATCAAATACTTTACAGTAAAAATAATCAACTGCCTCATTGACATCATGCATTTTATATAAATTATTCCAATCTATCTCATTTAAACAGTAATACAAGCCCAAAAAGTCAGCTTTCCTATAATTAAACACTGGTGTCCCTGACAAAATATTACTGTTATTGAACACTGTAGAATATTTGAAAGATATACAAAGAGGAGGATTATAATTATCTACTTTACTTAGGGGACACAATTCCTCTTCCACATTAAAAGCACTGATATCAGACATAACTAAATCTAAAGTTTTCCCATTGCTATTCAAAACATTATTTTTCATTGTTAAATTGAATGTTTTCAAAAAAAATAATAACTGCTTACAAAACTCAGAACCAGTTTCCAATTTGTAATCTATCCCAGAAATAGGCAAATTAAAATCGCCCATAACAATTATTTTTTCATTATTTATCTTAAAACTTTCTAACTTTTCAAAAAATTCATTATACTGATACAATGACGAATTCGGCTGAAAGTAAACAACACCTAAATTGACAGTTTTTTTGTTCGAAAATTCTAATTTTACCCATAAATTTTCCCCAATAGTTTCCAAATTAATTAGCCTTTTAACCTTGATGTTATCTAAAACAGCGATTAAAACCGCCCCTCCTCTGGACATTCCTGTCCTTTGTTTACATCTGTCACGACGGAACACCTGATAATTATCTGAAAATAACTCAGCGTTAAAAACTGAGTCATTCAACCATGTTTCTGTCAACACTATTATATCCCAATTACACCCTAAAACATTACATTTAAAGTCAGCAGTTTTTGATTGATCTTAACCCCCTAACGTTCTGGTAATAAATATGTACTAAATTGTCTTCGCTAACCAGGCCTATTAATACAGTAGACCCCCTCTTAACCGACCCTAACGGGACCGGACCTAGGTCGGATAACTTAAAAGGTCGGTTAAAACGGGTAATCCTCTAAACACTTAAAAATAAAAGCTATGTTGATTTAGGATTCTATTAAAATTATTATAAAGCAGTTCTTGGATTATTTAGAAAATAAAATATAAATATCAACCTATTTTCCAAAATTATTCCTGTAGAAATGTCCCAAATAACCCCAAAGCACGGTCAAAAAAACACGTCAATAAACTAAATACTAGACGTAACGTTCCCATCGCCGGGTATGGGAACGGAAATGCCGCAATTCCTAGAAAAGGGCGGTTAAACTTAACTTTTCTAATAACAGGGTGGATTAAAACGATCTTTAATATTTGACAAGCAAGGGCGGATAATCCGATCGTCGGTTAAAACGAGGTCGGTTAAGAGGGGGTCTACTGTATAATCATCAACAAAAATAAATAGTAACAAGCAAACATAACAGGTAGTATGAATTTGAGAAAAATAAATAAATTAACCAACTTACAACATTACACCTAAAAAATTTACTAAAATAACAAAAATAAATATAACATAATTTAAACTTTTCAAACATGCAAAACTTATTTAATACGATCTAAATCAGCTACTTTAGAGATCAGAATAGCAGGCTGTCCTTGGTCCTTACGGAGGAAGATTTTCCCGGCGCTGGTTATCCAGGCGTACTTGAAGTGGCGGCGCTGTTTGAAGTTCTTCACCTCGGCCCACAGGAGACGTGTATCCTTGGAGAGAGATAGGTTTATGAAGATTTTCCTCTCACTGTTGAATCCAAGTTCTGAAGCCGAGAAGGACATCTTGACCCTGGATCTCCTCCGCATCTCCTCCATATCGATGCGGCGACAGAACTTCACAATTACGGCTCTCGGTTCATTTGGTTTAGTCGGATTCTTAGCTAACCTATGGACTGCGTCAACCATACCATCTTCAAGCTTGAAATTCAACACAGAAGACACCTGCCGCAGAACCGACATCACGTTCTCGCCTTGAGCCTCGGGAACACCGACAATCTCCAAACAGTTACTGCGAGAGTACTGCTCGGCCGCTGACAGTCTCTTTCGTAAGTCACCAACGGTTTTCTTAAGTAATAAATTTTCATTTTTAACAGCCTCCACATCACCTTCAACTGCAGTAATAGCTTTACTATTATTGGCTAAATCAGTTTTACAGTCAGTAATCTCCTTAAAACACATGTCCAATGAATTTTTTATATCTTCCTTAAACTGTACAATTTCACGTTTATTTCCGCAATATCACTTAAACATTGCTGACTTTCCGTTTTTATCTGACCTACGTCACTGATCAGTAAATTAAGTTTATCATCAATAGACATTTCACTTGAACTATTCCTTGTATTAGGCTTACCGGGTGCCATCTCGTAACCACACGGCAGACGACGCTGACGACTCAAGTCCAACTCCGCTCCAACGGTTAACCTCAAAGCTTATCAGCAATGATAAAACGATAATTTGCGTGATATTCACTTATGCCGCACACAAAAATCACACAGTCTAAATCAGAATAACTAATAATTGAAACGTGCACAATAATCTGTTTACATTATTCTCAAGAAACACGCAAGTAAACTATTAAAGCTGAGCTGACCAAGCACACGTGCCTACTCAATTGACATTTCCCCCTCTCCAGTAAAGGTGGACATATATATATATATATATATATATATATATATGTTTATTTGCCGACGACACGACATTATCTATCTCTAATGAAAACAGGGAACAATTAGAAATTGATGCTTTCATAAAATCATCAGAAACGATACAATGGTTTGCAGAAAACTATTTCGAATTAAACTTTTCAAAAACTCAATTTGTTGAATTCAGAATAAAACCTCCAAAACAACCTTGCGATGATATAAATTTAACAATTTAAGACAAGATAATAGAAAAAGTGGACTGTATAAACTTCTTAGGAATTATGGCGGATGAGAATTTGAAATTTGATAAGCACATTGATCAAATTTGCAAAAGATTGTACACTAACTTATTTGTATTAAGAAACCTATCAAAATTTTGCAATCAAGAAATATTACTCCAAGTTTACCATACCCTCTTCAATCCCCATATAAGGTACGGAATTTCGATCTGGGGAATGGCAAATTCTGAAGCCAGGCAAATATTAAAATTACAAAAGAAGGCACTTGGTGTATGGCTTCTTCTAATTAAGATTTATTAAATATTGAAGTAAGATCAACCAGTTTTAACATACCTGTTACAGCAAACCTACATACTCATTCCCCATGTTATTCTTATGGTGATTAAAAAAACATGTAAATATGTTGAATTTAAATATGCTCTTTTGCATTTGAAATTCACTGAGTATGCAGGTCTGCTGCAACGGGGGTGTTTAATTATATTATTGACTTATAACTTCGTTAACGTTATAATTGTGGACTTAAGTCATAAAATGGCGCTAGTTGCTATAGTTTCTATTAACAATTAATTAATAATTAATTATCAATGAATATTATTGTGTAGTTTTTAATGTTATTACTCACCGTCTAACACTTCATTTAATGTTTCCCTTGGTCCTCGCTCAGCCACTCGCTGCCGTGCTTCCAACTTCAACGCGTTTTTGAGGTGCAGCATTTCTACCTCCACTTAGTCAGCCTCATGGTTGTGGACCGACATTCCCAACAGTTGGTCTTCACGAGTGGAAGCCCGGCTCGTGCACCCAACAACACTGCATTGCAAATAGCGTGTGTCGCGGACAACCTTGTTGCTCCGGTAAATGAAACCGTTTAGCACATAGGCCTACACGTGGCCGTGGTCACTTGCCACCACAGAGTAAGGAGCTCCTTTATCTGTGCTTGCCACTCTTTCCATTGCACAGAACAAAACGGATAACTTACTGTAGGTAATAAAATTGGAAAAAGAATGAAAATTGAAAATAAAATGAAAATTGAAAATAAAATTAAAATTCAATCAATCAATAATAATAAGCAAAAGGTAAAAATTTTAAGGCCAGCAATAAATGAAAACTGTGACTAATAATATTTAACAGAAAAATAGTAGATACCCCCATTGCAGCAGACCTGCATACTCAGCGAATTTCAAATGCAAAACAACGTATTTCAAGCAAACATAGCAAGATTTGACATGTTTTGTTAAGCTCCATAAGAATAACATGGGAAATGAGTATGCAGGTTTGCTGCTACAGGTATATTAAAACTGGATGGTTTTAATTCAATATTTAGTAGATCTGAACTAGAAGAAGCCATTTACCAAGTTTTATCAAGATATGTTGAGAAATAAGCGAGATATAGAATTTTACTTATTTCCCATAAGGTTAACATTGGGACAACGTACTGTGTTTACCACTTTCAATATCTCGGTAACCAATGGGCATAGAGCAGTGATTCAAAATACTAAATTATTTGTTTTTTTGAGCTGAATTCAATGGTGCCCACAAAAATTTGATAAATTTTATTTTTCTATGTAAAAAACTCAAAAAACCCATTTTTGGGGGGGTTTATCCCCCTTTACCCCCCCTTCCGGTGGTCCGATCGGGCTGGTTCACGAACTCGTCCAATTGATTACCACTTTACATGTCCGTACCAAATTTCATAAAGATCGGACCATTTTTGCGGCCGCTATCGTGCTAACAGACACATAGATATATATATATATAGATATATATATATATATAAAAATTCGAACGAATAGTGTTTTTTGCTTCTGGGGGCCCCAAAACGAAAAGTTATAGTGGTCCCGAGCTTAGGTCTTACCATGAGACCTACGGTAATAGCTTCTTCCCTATAGGGGAAATTCGCTAAAAAGCGAAAGCTAAAAAAATAAAACCAATATAAGGTCAACTATCACGGCTCGACGTGCGTTCTCTCGTGGTCTGAGAAGAACTGAGATTTTTCGATTTTTGTGAATGTACGAAATGACTGTTGAGTAGTGGTGAAATACTATCGATAACACTATCGATAGTTTGTTGAAAATGAAATGTTTTCATACATTTTTAAGCTAAAGTTTTTGTTGTTATCAAACAATTATAATATTTTTAGGTTATTAAAATATGTTTGGTATAAATTATAATTTTAGGTTGCATTTTTTAATCACCTTAAACTTAAAAAAACCCAAATTAATAATCACAAATTATCGATAGTACTAAGGTAAACCGCCTAAATGCCGGACGGCTAGGGGAAATGTTACTGCAAAGTCAAATATCGCCTGATTGGATAGAACTAGGCAAAATCCACAGAGAGAAATGGATTCGCCGACAATTTCTCCACAATTTTATATCATAAATAAAACATTTCAATCAATAAAAACTAATTAATAACGAACATTAAGTGTCGATCGATCTGAACGACAACAGCCCAAAACCGGACGGCGACAGTCCCAACACCGGAAGATGGCTTCCCAACACCGGAAGACTCTTCTCTCAGCATTAAACCAATGTTTTTCGGCACTTTATGACCTTAAAATGAAGTTTGAAACAATTGGTTTTTTGATTAGATAGAAATCATACACTGTACGTCCCGTTAAATACTGGAGCGTGAATCAAGGTAATCCATTGAGTTAAGAAACTAGTGATCCCGTTGCTCGGAATCGATCAATTGTCAAGTACTTACCCCTAAATAAGGTACAGTATTCTAGAACTTCTTTATTAATGATATGGCTAAACTTCAATGCCACTTCCGGTAATAGAGTCGCAGACACTAGGGCGGGTGAGTGAGTGCGCTTCTGGCGAAATTATTGTTTATTATTTGTTTGGGTAGTTAATCAACTATATGATCATGTGTTAAAGTAAACACAAGTTTACACGTGAAAAGTCCTGAAAAACGTAAACAAAGTTTTGATAGTTCAACAAAATCATTACATTTGGTTATATCAGCCATCAGCTGAGGTAGCTATAAGAAGATTTGGTGAGTTTACAGT
Source organism: Flexamia atlantica (assembly GCA_035578135.1). Classification (NCBI taxonomy): domain Eukaryota; kingdom Metazoa; phylum Arthropoda; class Insecta; order Hemiptera; family Cicadellidae; genus Flexamia; species Flexamia atlantica. The sequence continues at coordinate 193,819,307 of JAQJVK010000001.1, read as the reverse complement.
TTTTGCCGCCCGCCCTATTCGGTGCCCGCAACTATTGTGAGATTATTTACTAAAGTCTTTATAAACAATCCAGTGCCTTCTTTATACAACTTAATCCAGCGCCTGAATACGGCTACTACAATTTCATTTTTAGATCATTACTTACAAACAAACGTCACACTAACTGTCACCTTAAATTCCAAGACAATTGTATGCTCAATCGAGTTCACAAAGGCGCCTCTGTCATACCACAGAAAAAGAAGATATTTTTCTCTGTGGTCATCTTACTTTAGTGGTTCAAATAATTATTACAGACAACATAATTTAAGAAAATAAACAGTAAGGCCCCCCACGCACCAGAATGGCGTACATGGCAGAAAATTAGTCAAATACCATTTTGTTATATGTATATCAGCTGATTGGAGATGCGCAGCTTCCTGCTACTTTATGCATCTCCAATTATTTAGATGCCACGCCGTACCACGCCACGCCACTCTTGTGTGTGGAGGGCCTTATTTGAAAATCGACGGTAAGTTTGTTTATACCACACACATGTTTTTAAATTGTTTTTTTTTTTCAAATAGATAATGAAAAAGTAAATTATATTGTGAAAAATTACGGTTGATTTCATGTATTTCACGTTATGTTTGTAAAAATCGCTGTAGTCCAGTTTCTGTTACCGTATTAAGTTATAACCCTTCTTAATCTTAGCCCTAACTAAAATGGCTCACTAAATCCACCAACTCATAAACTAAAGCTAAGAGTCTGCTCCAGTGTATATATTCAATGGTTTAAATTTCAATAATAATACATGGCTTTGCTGAAAAACTTTGTTTACTCTATTCAGCTGCTTAATTGAATTTTATATTCCCATGTTAAATCTTATGGACGAATACCAAACTTTTAGGACGTGTAGGGCCGTTCCCTTTAGTCTAATCCTCATGAAATTTATTTCCTGCAAAACTACACGCCAAGCACTTTCCAGCGACACCTAAATTATTAAAATCGGCCCAGTGGTTTAGGAGGAGTAATGATGAAAAACCCCTAGCGTATTAAAAAAGTATATAGAATATAGATATATAGATATTTCCAAAAATCCACTTCAATTTGGTTTCCGTTGGTTTCCAAAAATAACAGGTGGTTTTAAACCATAAACCATATGTTATATTTGGAATGTTCCTTTAATTAAGCATCAGCAGTCCCACTTGGTCATATTATAAACAAAGCAGAAAGCAGACGTGTTTCATCGCTTTATAACTGTGTTTACTCATTTCAGCTGGTTTATTTAAAATTTCTCTAAGGTTCGTTTATTTTTCGTTTTCGTTACAATGTTAAGTCTTATGGACAAATTCTAAACTTTAAAGGGCTACAGCGCCTCACTCACAAATTATTTTGGTATAAAAAAGGTTTCCTGCAAAACTTTACGTTACGCTTTGTCCAATAACACCAAAAACATGAAAATCGGTTCAGTAGTTTAGGAGGAGTCTTTGTAACAAAAAACTACTCGTGTATTAAATAAGTATAGATAGATAGATAAATTATAAAAAAGGTACAGTTCGCGCATTATATCTTCGGCTATGACAGAGTCAGCTGCTTGCAAGTCGCGGGGGGGGAGAGGGGAGACTTTTCTGAAAACATTGTTCTACAGCCCCGCTGTGTGTCAAACGCAGTGTTTACCAAAATCTTATGTTTAAAATAACATATGATACGGTTAGTAGCGTAGTGATCATAGCCGGAGATATAATGCGCGAACTGTATAAGCAAGATTTATTAGGCTAGTTTAAGTTGAAGAAAACGACTTGAAAATGCCTGTATTAAATTATATTTATTTGTCAGGACATGAGATTTGTCCTAAAAATTAGTTAATCGGCTTAGAACGTCACGACAATTTTCATTACTTAAATACAAATATTTACAATATATACAAAAGTTATGCATTATTTCAGATTTTTCAGATGCACGATGACAGATTTTTACTTCTGTACTTTGGTCGGTCGGCAGCCTGAAGTTTTTTTCAGTTTTTTTGCTTTCAAGTTTTCTAATTTTTCAATTTTTATTTTCTTGTTAGTCTCTCGAATCATCCGGCGCCGTTCCTTTTCTTCTTCTACTTGTTTTTTCTTTTCTTCTTTCATCCTCATATATCGTTTATAACTCTCTCCCGTAATCGCTGCTGGTGTAGGATCTCTTTGTTTTAATTTCTTTTTAAGAGATGTTGGCGAAGGGTATGATAGGCACCTCTTGAATGGAGAAGGCATGTTACAATTTTTCGTTTGAGTAGAGTCGCCAATGCCTGAAGCAGTCGTCAGGGATGTAGAAAATCCTGGAATAAAGTGAACATGTTTCAAAGATGACTTTATATTATTTTTAAATCATCCTGCTAATAACTGTATTTAAACCCTATACACGCTCACGAAATAATATGCTAATAGCTGTTGCTGATATATTTAAATGTGCGTTGGAAATACACATAGATTGGTGGTATCGTATTCTTCAGGAGGGTATAGGTCAACATCATCAATCCCTCACCCCTTCCGAAGAACGCGACACCACCAATCCATGTTAAGGTCATCGCACCCCTTTTAAAAACGATGTAATATATAAGGGTAACTTATTTAAAAACTGGTCGATAAAGGAAGACCCAAATGCCTTTTATTGTGTAATCTAACTGGTCTGAAGGTTTGTGACTTTGTTTATTCAATTTTTACTTAAAAAAATACCCACGTGTGTTGATTAACAAGATTACACTTTTTAGTTAAAGTAAACTGACGGTAATGAGAGTTATTTGTCATGTTTTGTTGTATCGAAATATGAAAATTAGGTCGAATTATCATCAATAAAATCGACAATCATTATGAAGAATAATCATCATCGTTATTATTGTAACTATAATATGAATCATAGCTGATTCAAGTTTGCGTATTGAAGTGTTAACTAAATTGTGTTTACAAATTACCCTTGAGCTCCAAGGGACTGTAAGCTTTCAATATTAACCTCATCGAAGGATGTTATTTTAAATAAGGACAGAATAAGCACATGTACAAAAAAAGCAAGAACTGATTTTTTAATTTAGGCTTTTATTCATTTTAGACTTTGTTTGTAAATTGTTTGTATCTGCTTCTATTATCTATGTGCTTACATTCACACGTTTATCCTGAATTCAAAGAATTTGTTTATTTACATCCCTCAATTACATGGTTCACACTGGAACTTCAATATATAAATTCGATCTTCAGCTCAAAATATATATGTGTTTGTTGTTTAGGTGTAGTTTATGTGTTCTCACCCTTCCTAGGGGTACAGCATCTTGTATTTTTTATTTGTCACAAAAACATTTTCAAATAAATTTTAAAGTTCCTCTTTACCTGGAGTACTGGTTGATGGTATCGCCAGTATGTCTGGTTGTGAAGCATCAGATAAGACGTCCAAAGGTGGTGAAGCAGGATTCTCTGGCATAGCATTTTGCATGCTGTCATGAACATTGGTGACAGACAGCTGTAACAATATTGGCCAAAGTTGCAACTATATTCAATTCCACATTCACCTTTCAGTAAAGGCCATATGGGAGATAACTATTCTATTACCTTTGCTGGGTACATTTGTTTACAAATGTCCATAAAACATGTTATAAAATCATCAGCTGATTGTGAAATAATTTGGTTAGTACGACTTAAACAACTTAAATTCCATATGAAATACGCAGCTTATATATTCATGCTTTCCCCAAAGTTTGTGCAAAATCATAAAATTTGGTTTATTCGGTAATAATGAGTAGGGTTACCATACGTCCTCTTTTCCCCGGACATGTCCTCTTTTTGAGACTATGTCCGGGCGGATTTCTGTAAAAGCTGCTAAATGTCCGGGTTTTTAAAGGAACGTAATATAAGAATATATAATTAGAGTAAAAGATGTTTTTTATGTTTGTCCTATGCAAATGCAGTACTTATTTAAGAAAACATTTTTTTATATTCTACATATGTTCTGGAATATAACATTTTTTAATTTTAAATCTCATTCTTTATAGTTGTTGTCATTTCGTTATTCTTGAAAGCAATAGTTATTAGTTTATGTACAAGCACTGGCGTTGCATCCTTTCCTTTTTTTCTACTAACAACTGTCTGCCGTCTAACATCTGACGTCTGAGGTTGAAATCAGCGCGGTAGCGGTCATGGTGTAAAGAAAAAAGAATTCTTTTTTCTTTACACTATGGTAGCGGTGGCACAGCCGGAGAGGTTATGTTTTTGTTGTTATGTTCCAAGTTAAACATATGTCAAGTTGTTTAAACCCGACCTATTTAAAGCTGTTCAAGTAAACGTAATGCCTAAAAGGAAGTGCACTTTTAATGAATATCTGAAAAAAACGCTTTAATAGCTTTGAAATTGGAGGAAATGAATTTGAAGCCGAGTGTCTAGTGTGACCTGCCGGCACTTATGTTTCTGTTGCCGATAATGATAATGGTAACATATTTATTGCTTTAGAATATTTAACTTAATAGATATTCTGTTTAACTGTATTAATAATAATAAATTATATAGTTTGTGAAAAGTTATTCAGGCGTTTTTAATTGATTTAATTACGGATTAGTTACTTTTTGCTTATCTCTCAAAATGATAGGTATAAAATTAAACTAATCAAAAGTAGTTTGATTAAGAGCTTACATGTTTTTCCTACAGTTTACAAGCTTTAGGTACATTAATTGATGTAAATAACTGATTCTTAGAAGCTTGAAGAACGTTTCCAACTTTCACAACAATATATATAAAAATCTCTAACCATCAAAATAATTATGGGGGTGGGGAAGGACTCTTCATTTCCCTTCCACCGGGTCCATATGTCGATGTGTCCTCTTTTTCACCCTCCCCCATATGGTAACCCTAATAATGAGCTAAAGTTCATGTGGCCTTAGAGGCCCTACCTACGTTTAAACTTCTTGAGAAAGCAACTTAAAATTTAGTGGAAATACCATGAGTACATCATTTTATTATTAAAGGTATTCTGTGCAAATTTTCAGTTAACGAATAATTACTCTTACTATTTCATAGAATAATATAATGTTATTTTAATGAATATTTTATTTAATAAATATGTTAATAGAATTTCTTGGAAAATGAAGTTTCAAGGGTTTTGTTTCACAAAGGATCGATTAAGTTAACTGTAAATAAATAAATTAAAATTATGAATGAATCACCTCAATATTTATCCCCTCGTCCATGTAAGAAAACCCCAGGTCAGCAATGAGAGTCTGCAGCCTTGATTCGTCTAATGATGTTTCCTCACCCTCTGCGATGACCTGCCCCTCCTCAAACGTGAATTGGTCGAAGGTGTTTTTTTCATTGGCTAGTGGAAGGGGTAGAATATCATCCGCATCCTCTTCATCAGACGCCTGGGAAGGTGCGCACCGTAATGTGGTCTGGATGGGTGCTCTGTTGACTGATGGGACGACCTTAGTTGAAGAAGTTTCAGGGCAGCTCAATATTTTAATCTCATCGGTGATAGAGCTTAGCTCTGTTTTAATGTTCCTCCAAATGTCAAAAAGAGACTCATCTGATGGCTCAACTTCATTTCTGGCAAACATTTGTACTTTTCTGAGGCCCATTTTCAAGATAGCTCAAGTGAGCCCTTATTTCGCTAGCTTGCCTTTCCAGCGTGACTTTGCGTGCAGGAGTGCTTTTACCTTTTTTGGTCATAATGTTATAGTGGACGTTGTCAGCATTGAAAGTGTCAAGTCCAGTTGCCCTGAACCCAGTGGCAATCACCTTGCTGTCCAACTTATCAATAACGACTTTAAGGAGGGGAGGAAATTCCTCCCTCCTCATTCTTCTTCCGTCATTCCGGAACCGCCACTCGGTGATATATTTTTTCCACTCCTCCTTCAACGGTCGAAAGACTGCTACATCTAGCGGCTGTAGAAGGTGAGTGGAATTAGGATATAAGGCTATGACCTCAATTTCGTTATTTGAACAGTAGTCAGAGAGGTAGATACTCATGTGTGACGTGTGGCCATCAATGAATAAGACGACGGGGAATTGGATGTCGTTAGATTTGAGCCATGGATGAAAGACATTAGTGATATATTCATAAAAGGTTTCCCTCGTCATCCACCCATTTTCTGACTTTCCTAGGCCCCAGTCTGATGGGAACCCTTTGATGATACTTACTGGCACCCGCTCATACCGAAAAACAACCATTGGTGGGGCCATCTCACCTGCGGCGTTTGCATTTATTAGCACAGTAAGGCACTCTTTTACATCATTGCCGCTCTGCTGATATACGGCCTTCTCTCCTCTTTTCGCCAGCACTTTTTTGCCCTTTGGGCATAGAAAAAACGCCGTCTCATCAGTATTAAAGATGCGGCGGGGGTTTTCAAATACGGATAGCAGATTTTTGCTATCGAGGTACGCTCGTACCTCGGCAAACCAGGAACGAATCTGTTCTTCAGTTTCGTTTGCTCTTGCAGAGGTTAAGGCTTGTGAGACACGCTTTGCTATTTCCGGGTGACGACCGAGGAACAAATTATACCATTTGTCTCCGGGTACGTTGTTTTTGTTCTTTATTGAGTCAAGAGCCTTTTGCACGTCCTCTTGTTTGTATCGCTGCCGCGACGATGGGCGATTTGGTAAAGGCATATCCTCCTGTAAAGTATACGATACCTTGAACAAATTTAAGTGAAACACCAATAAGGAAAAAACAGTATTGGATGGGGTGTTCGTGAGGGAGGTTTACTTTATTGTTTTGATACATTTGAGAAAGTTAATCGAAATCACTAAAAAAAAGTTTAATGTGTTGAACTATTTCATTAGTTTTTAGCTCCAGTGGTTGGAAAACTATCAGATTTAGACCTCTGAGAATATAGTTCAAATAAATTGAGTTTGAATACTATATTGTAGAGGCACGATTATTTGATTTTGTTATAAAAGACAGTGTAATTTAGAATAGGGCTACATACGGCCTATCCTCCTATGAAGGTCTGAGTTTATTTAGTAAAAGGTTTAACTTTTTAACCGTAATGAAGTTCTTTTGACCTAGGAAAATACTTGATTTTGAAACGGTACATTATTTACGTCACAAGCAAAATTCTAGACAGACTGTGAAATGCTTTTAATTTTACTTTAGATTTTGAGTTAGGTAAAAATTAATAAAGAAAACCTTAACATGCTAAACCATCGTAATATTAATTTTGAGCTTTAAAACTTTAAGGCAACAGGCCACATATCCTTATGATAATATTATAAAAACTCACTTTTGAAATTATGAAGCTCAAAATTTTAAGCCGTTTAAATAAGAGTTACATATTTTGAGCAACTTTTTTTATTTAATTCTGTTTAAAAGTTTTTGTTGTGCGTTGAAAAATAATGCCAGGAAATGTTGGCAAGAAAAAAAATATTATTCTCTGATTTTGATTCTGTCATAAAAGCAAACTAATAATAAACGGTAGATGTTCTTGGGATTTTCCTCTTTAATTTGATTTGCACCGGTTTTCATTTCAGTTCAAATAGACTTAAAATAAATATTTTTCCGCACTAAAGGGGTTTGCAGTGTTTTCGCGAGATACAACATCGAGGTAACCTTTCCTGTTGTTATTTTTCGACGCACAAAAAACAAATTACGTTGGTATAAAAATAGCTCATAGTTAAAATTTTTTTTCGGAATTACAAAAAATATATATATATTAGCGCCCGAGTTTTGGGGTTTTCATAATTTATCCTCGAGCTAAATACCGGGAAAACAGTGAGGTTTACAGCAAATAATAAAGAAACTTTTTTTAAATAATTTATAACCTGACGACACCATAACCAAAAACTGATTAATTTAGCAAAGGAGGCAGCAAGATCGGCCTATATCAGGGCTTGGCTTAGAGCAACAGAGGGTTTTTTGCTCCAAATTATGCCGCCTCGTTAGCTGTATCAAACCATGACTCAGTTTTTATGAACACGATTTTTGTCATTGAATTTGAAATCAAATAGGTAAATTTTGTTCCCTAAATTTTTTAGACTCGACGTTTTATCGGAATTTTGATTTTAAGATTTTGAACGGCCACCATTATGAAATTTACCATACAATCCTGTTGAGTATGTTTTTAGGTACTGACCTTGACTAGTTATGGGTACATACCGAGTTTCAAGAAAACTGGTTTCAAAATTCGGAGATAAGAATACAGTACACCTCGGATTATCCGGATTAATGAAGCGGAACACCGATCCGGATGACAAAAAATCCGGATAATCCTAGGCCATTACAATATTGCCTAAATAGCGATCGCGTATCTTAGCCCCTGCTAAATTGATGCTGCAAACGGCGCGGCGCCGGCGTATCAAGACTTTATACCTGGCGCCAAATCTTGGGGCCCACTCCGTCCATAAGCCCAATGCTAAAATTAACATTAATCTTATGGACGGTGTGGGCCCCAAGAATTGGCGCCAGTTACAACATATTTGTCTTTCGAGTTTATTACGCATAACATTTTTCTAGTTGCGCTCATTCTTCTTCCAGTCACTTACCGTACTTGTTCCAACGCCCAGTTCCTTAGAGCTAATGTTTACCTTACTCTCTAGGGTTAAGTTTTCTGACAGCATTCAGTATCTGTTCTTAAGTTAAAACCACTTTTTTACATTTAAAACCGCTCATTTTGAAACTCAACATAAATTCACACACAGAGTTTACAACTATAAAATCATCATGTGACAGCAATATAAACAAACTCGCAAAATTGTCTTAGGATACGCCATTGCTGATAAATGCTAGTGCCTGAAGTAAAACCAAAAATCTACGTTTACAAAAATTCTGTAATGTTCTGTTTATTTAGGCAATACGACTCCTTCAATTATTGTGATTCCAATGCATACAGTTAATATATTGTATTTGTATTCTACGTTTAGAAGGCGCATTTCCCTCGTAAACTCGCTAAAATTACGTTTTTGCCGTGATTTTAATTTTGTAATTTATTGGATGGACCGGTCCAGATAATCCAGGATCCGGATAATGTGGGGTCCGCATAATATGATTTTTACTGTATTTTATGAAAAATACAAAATGGCAGATATCCGGGTAAATATGCAATTTAGGGCATGGCTTCATATAAACCTTTTTCTTAGTTTGGATGTATGGAATCATATCGCGAAATCCTGAAACCTTTTTAATGAACACTCTGTATTTATGTATATTCATTAGTTTTTTTTAATATTCACTTATTTTAAACAGAACACTTAGTGCGAAAGTGAAAACCCAATTGAAAAACCGTTGTCACTTATAGTAACTTAAATGCTAGGCATATAGTCAATTAAATGCTAGGCCACGCCATGAAATAAAAACAAAACAAACTTACCTCCAAATAAGAAGAGTTCGACTTGTAAAAAAAACTGTTCAACTATCAAACAAACAAGATTTCAAGATCAAAAATCTGTTTAATATCCCACAGCTAAAGCGTACAGTCGCAGCGTTTGAGCGCTCAAGTACGCTAGTAGGCTTGTACGTTTGCCTTCTTGCCGGATGCGGAAATCATCACCATCGTTGTGAGTGACAACAGTGTGGCCAACTCACAAAAATTGAATTCCCTGATTTGTCGAGATAATCGCAACGCTAAAATTTAGCAGCGTCACTGTTTGTAAAAATATTCAATACTGAGTCTGAGTTGCAGCAGACCTGCATACTCAGCGAATTTCAAATGCAAAAGAGCATATTTCAATCGAACATAGCGAGATTTGACATGAGCGAGATTTGACATGTTTTTGTAAGCTCCATAAGAATAACATGGGGAATGAGTATGGAGGTTTGCTGAACGTCGTTCTTTTAGTCTTAAACATCTATAGATATAAGGATCGTATTGATTTTTGTATAATTTTATGTGAATTAAACCTTTTATTACATTTTAAAATAATTTTATCAATCAAATAATTTTTTTTCAATTCTAAGGCTTTCCGTTTTTGGGAAACTTCTCCTGTCTAACTCACGAACGATTATCCGGTATTGGGCAAGCCGTGCTTAAAGCATCCCTAAATGCGGACGCCTTGTAATTTGTAGTAAATATAATAAAAATGATGTTTATTATACATAAGAAAACGATTAACATGTCTGAGAAATTTTAAGAATTCCAAAACTCACAATTAGGTATAGTAAAATATTAATAAAACCTTATTTAAATTACCTTGCTACTTAGTCAAAATCGCGCGGAGTTTCACGCCGAAATGAGAAACTCGGCAATTTGACCTGTCCTCGGTCTTAAATATTTTTTTTTCCATTTTACAAAATTGAAGTAAGGGGGTTTTCATACATAAATAACCATCGCAAACCGCTGCGATCGGCGTTTCAGCCGACAGTCTTATTTTTCGCCTAAAAGAGCGTTCGTCCGGATTTGGGCGGGTTCCGGAGTTGGGGCGGTTTACCTTATCGATAGTATCGATAGTTTTTTTATATCGAAAACTATCGATAGTCAGACTATCGATAGTATTTCAGCACTACTGTTGAGGACGAATCTAAAGCCGAAGATACACGGCGCGTGGAGCGGCGGTCAAAGCCAGGACTACAGAATACAAAGGCTGCGCCAGTCGTTTGATCTCAGCTAAAAGCCGACAGTGCCCAAACTCCCCTCCGGTACTGACGTGGCGCGTGGCGGCGGTACTCAGTTGTGCGACTGCTTCTTGTCTGACTGATACGCCGATACGCGTGCCTTTTCTACCGCCGGTTTTCATGTCCAGAACAGAAGTGAGATATTTGGGCGGAACCTTATATATTTATAATCTGTATAAATTGACGAATCTTATAGTGTAAATATGTCCCAGATAAGACTTATGAATAATTTTGTACAACGAATAACTTAACGTATTGTCATAATTGTGACTTGAAAAAGTTAGTCGACTACTACTTTCGTTATTTTTTGGTCAGGTAAGTTTCGTCTGCACGAAATTTGTAGGTAATGAAACGAACTTTACACTTTGTATTTAAACTTTTTTCTAGCGCGTCTACTTTTCCCAGAAACTCAGGTTGAATAGACCGGGGAGCGCGCGAAAAACCCGGGCGGGCACGTCAAACCGGCCCCTTTCACACGAGGCCACTAGTGGCCGCCACCGGTGGCCGCCACCGGTTGCCCGCCACAGCTTAAACATTGTTATAAATGGAGACCTTCAGACGCGGCCACTGCGGTTGCCCGACGGGACACAGTGACCGAGCAGTGTCTCCTCGCGCAACTGCGAGTCGGCCACCGCGGTGGCGGCAACTCGTCGCGGGGCATTGAATGAAATGGGAGCTTTCAGACGTAGCCACCGGTGGCCGCCACTCCCGACTACGAAAGCGCGCGCATTACCTGTTTTTTGGGGTAAACTCAAGCAGTTCACGTGCGGAGGCAGGTACAGTTGTGAAATGATTTTTCTAAACGAGTTTTAATTGTTTATTTTATTATTTCAATGAGTGAACAGAAGAAAAAAAAAATAAAATAAATGGTATCAGAAAACTGAAACAATACTTTCTCCCTTAAAGTAAGAAAATCTGCAATAAAATAAAATTAATGTACAATCACTCCGCAAATACATTAGACAACGTACTGCGTTTACCGCCAAACAAAAATATCAATTATCCCCGCAACCAGTTGACATAGACTAATAATTCAAAATACTGAATTATTTACTTTTTGAAGTCAAATCTAATGGTTTCAAGTATATTTTCTTTAGTAGTTCCATATTTTGTGAAATTTGAAAAATATGAATTTTTTAACACTTCCCATATTATCTTCTAAACCTGAATTGATACAGCCATGCGAGTGGTGTCATTTTATTTGTCATCTTAAGCTCTAAAAACCATAAAATTTTTATCAAATTCGTTAGAGCCGTTTTTGAGAAATTTGGATTCGCCTGGAGATATCATGGCGTTATACCTACATGCCTAATTTCATGAAAATTGGGCCACTGGTTTCGTCTCAAGCTTTGTTTACATACATCCGCACATCCACAGTGTGGATTCCACACACATGGACAGACAGGCACCACTCCGAAAACCACGTTTTGGATTCAGGGAGAACTAAAACGAATATTTCCACTAACAACTCAAATTCGAAAATTTTGACGAAAACAATACTTCCCCAAATACTATGTATAGGGGGGAGAAAGTAAAAGTGGAAAAAAAGGAACAGGAACATTGGGAAATAGTTCAAAATAAACTATTTCTGGCGGCACATAGTTCGTCATACAACGTGTAATAAAGGCCATTGTCCTTCCTATTCGTACTGGATGAACATGGAACATATCCACCTGCATCTCCGCCTTCTTTTCTTGATTGGTGATGCTAGAAGAATGAGTTGTTTATTACTCATCAGCATTTTCTCGACTAAATCGGAGGTGGCTATTGGTGGAGTGGCCTGCTAGTTGGCTGTACCGTCAACTGCAGTTACCCGGGCTGGTAACCGGTGGCGGCCACCGGTGGCGGCCACTAGTGGCCTCGTGTGAAAGAGCCCTAGAACTATAACTATGGAAGACCGACTACACTGTCGTAGGGCGGCGAGAAACGAGCCGGCAACGAGCTCGCTCCCCCCACCACTACCAGGAACCGGGTACCGTTCTTATAACACGGGAGAGATTAGGAAAAGCGCGACGCACGCTGTTTTGAATTAAAATTGCCGCCAAACTTGGTCACCTATGTGGTTTGCCGGTTGGGTATTTGAAGTACATTAAATTATCGAATGGTGTTATTTATTTCTACGAATAGTATCTATATACTTAATACAATAAGGTTTTTTTTCTGTTAGATCCCTTTTTCAGGCGTCCTACTGAACCGATTTTCACGATTGAGGTGTCATTTTAAAGCTTATAATGTAGCGCACCTGCGACAGACAGTTAAAATAGGCATTTCTGTTTCGGCTTTGACCCCCAAGCCTTTGATTTATTTGTAGAGGGCGCTTTCAACGCTCAAGCGCTGAACAACTTGCGTTAAAACGGTTTTAAAATGTGATTTTAATTTAACAGCTGATTACCTTCAGATGGATTTGTAACCTATATAAGTCAGATTGTAAACAAAAATAAATAGTCTGCAACTAACTTTTAACAAGATTTGATACATTTGATGAAAAATCTATAAGTATAAAAGAGGATGTTGGTATATATATATATGTATATATATATATATATATATATATATAGCATTGATAAACTCAGACACCGCTGGACCGATGGCCACGAAACTTGTTAGATACATGTAGAATTTCATGGAATAGGTTTATACACCTTCAATTTCGTGATATCTTTCAGGGCTTAGCCCTGGGACCGTCTTAAAGGTACCCATGTCAGGGATTTTGAAAGAATTTCAGTTAGATTTGTTTACTAACAAAACATGTGAAAGTAAAATTTAAAACAGGTGATGTAAGTTAATGGTATTTCTTTCTGCTATTTAACTGTATTGTTTACATGAAGATTTATTACTTGGTGCCAGATGGTCAATTAATTAAGACTTTTTAATATATTTTAAGTGCAATACACTATATAAAATGCTGGTATGTAGTATAAAATAAAATAAATAATTGATATTACTGAAGGACTTCTGTGACCACTGATCATTTATACTTAAAGGACTTCTTTTTTATGACAACAACTGCTGTTTAAAGAGGAAGAGTGTGCTACTGTAAAGTATTAATTTTGTCTACAGTACTTTAAAAAAATTGCCGGGACGGCTCATTCAATCTTTTTGTTCAATATAGAGTCTAAAAACGTAAGACAGCACTTTTTTAATAATTGCTGGAGTGGAATTGTAATTTTTTGTTCAAGGTAGACCCCAAAACCTTAAGAAAATGATCTTTTACAGTGAATGAAATTTCAAGTCATGTTCTATGGTTCCTCTAACACGTATGCCTTCATGAAGGAAAGAAATAGGATTTCTAATACGCAGGTCTGCTGCGACGGGGGTGCAATACATTTCAAATTAAGGGTAACTATGCTCAAGGCCCCACAGTGTGGCCTTGCTATGCTACATATGCGAGCAGATTCAAAGCCGTCGAAAAAGCAAAGGGAGCCATTCCTTATATCGTGCCCCATGATCATCATCAGGGCAAGCTCAGGTACCGTGCGTTAAGCAGAAACGACCATAAATTCTTCTCGGCGTTTGTCTTGGGTGAGCCAGTCTCTGTAAATTCGCTTCTTGAGTGTGTGAGCGCAATCCTCTTCACCTGATAGCAAGATCGACTGGACAGCCGATACAAGCAAGCAGCACTTGCAAGAGGAAGGACCGCTGATATTGGGCATGAGCCTACCCAGGGCAGCAACACCATTTGGGGCTTTGTCGGTGGGGCACTGGATATGGTCACATTTTTTATATATAGACAGGCACTTTAGGCAGGAATAGAATACCCCCGTCATAGCATATGCGTACTAAGAGCAAATTTATAAAACTTTTTTGTTTTATGGAAGTACATTTGATATAACGAAGTAGATTTTACAACAAGAAACATAAATGGGAAAGCAAAACGATATAATTGATGGGTGATAGATCTAGAGTATGTTTAATTTTTATCGTGAGCGAAGCCACGGGTTCTTCTAGTATATATATATATATATAGATATATATATAGATATATATATAGATATATATATATAGATATATATATAAAAATTCGAACGAATGGTGTTTTTTGCTTCTGGGGACCCCAAAATGAAAAGTTAACATGGTCTCGGACTTAGGTCTTACCATGAGTACTACCGTAATAGCTTATTCCTTTAAGGAAATTCGCTAACTGGATGGTTTTAATTCAATATTTAGTAGATCTGAACTAGAAGAAGCTATTTACCAAGTTTTATCAAGATATGTTGAGAAATAACCAAGATATAGAATTTTACTTATTTCCCATAAGGTTAACATTGGGACAACGTACTGTGTTTACCACTTTCAATATTTCGGTAACCAATGGACATAGAGCAGTGATTCAAGATACTAAATTGTTTGTTTTTTTGAGCTGAATTCAATGGTGCCAACAAAAATTTTATAAATTTTATTTTTCTATATAAAAAATTCAGAAAACCTATTTTTTAGGGGGTTTATCCCCCTTTACCCCCCCTTCCGATGGTCCGATCGGGCTGGTTCACGAACTCATCCGAATAATTACTACTTTACACGCCTGTGCCAAATTTCATTCCGATTGGACCATTTTTGCGAGCGCTATCGTGCTTACAGACACATATATATATAGATATATATATAGATATATATACATATAGATGTATATATATATATATCTAGAAATTTGAACGAATGGTGTTTTTTACTTCTGGGGGCCCCAAAACGAAAAGTTATCATGGTTTTGGGCTTAGGTCTTATCATGAGACCTACGGTAATAGCTTCTTCCCTATAGGGGAAATTCGCTAAAAGGCAAAGCCCTCACTCACTCACTCACTCATCACTAATTCTCTAACTTCCCAATAACCAAGAAGGCTGAAATTTGGTACACTGTTTCTTAGGCATTAAATAGGAAAACTAAATGTTTTTCATCCTGATCTGACCCTCGAAATCCGTCATGGACCCTCTCAAAAATCCCATGTTATCCTTATGGCAGAATACAAATTGTCGAAATGTTTATATTTAAACACATGTAAAAAGCAAGAAATTTAGTAGAATGTCAAACCAGCTGTCAGGGATTTTTATCTATTAGAAAAAAATACTTTCCTTTTGTCTTTTAGCGAATTTCATTGATGGAATTATTGCCATAGGTCTCACGGCAAGACCCAAGCCCGAGATCATGATAACTTTTCATTTAGGAGCTCCCAGAAGGAAAAAATACTATTCAAACTATATTTAAAGCTGAAAACATAGTACATTGTCCCTATAGAAAAATTCTATATCTTGGTTATTACTCAACATATCTTGATAAAACTTGGTATATGGCTTTTTTGGTTCAGATTCACCTGATTTTGTTTTAAAATCACCAAATTTTTGCATGACTATTGCAGTACACCTGCATACTCATTCCCCATGTTATTCTTATGGAAGAAATAAAATAAGGTCATGCACATAGTCTGGAGGTCTGCTGCAACGGGGTATTTTTATGTTCAAGATAGACTTTAAAAACCTTAGAATTTTTTTGACATTAAATCAAGGCAATTTCTACATTTTACGTACATATACTTTCATGAAACAGAAAACTGCTCTAGGATTCTCTAAGTACGCAAGGTCTGCTGCGACGGAGATATTTATATTCCTGCTTAAGGGCTACTATATACCATGCATGCGATCAGATTCAAATATATTGGGCATAAGCCTTCCCAGGGCAGTAGCACCCTTGAGGCCTTTATTGACGGGGCGCTGAATCTGCTCACATGTGTAGTACAGGGAGGCCAAATAGAAATAACCCCTGCGGGGGGGCAGCAATAGAATAACTCCAGTCGCGGCAGACCTGCGGACTTTGAGGATTCCTGAAAACATCTTTGTGGTTAATGAAAGTCCATCTTTGTGTGTCCAATACCACTGACCTATCACTGCACAGGACAAACTACTTGACTTAGAACCTTGGCCCTTTGCTTGGACGATCTTAAGGGCGTAAGCATCCGCTATAAACGTTTTTTTTTAATTCGAAGTTTTAAGGAGTTTTAGCGGGGTCGAAGTTTATAAATTTTCCTACGCAAGTGGAATGGATGATCTTTAGTTTAATTTTCAACGTTCATTCAATAAGCAGGTGGTTCAGCTTCACATACGGATACGATTTTACAGCTGATTTATAATTTGGTTACTTCCATAATGGTTTTATGGTTGTTTTGTTGATTTCTTAGGTGATATGTACAATATAAAAGTTAAATTTAGTTTAGTTAGTTAAATTAAAGTCATCATTCGTTTTTGTTCCCTATCTGTTTAATCATAAACTCAGTATGTGGCCCTGTCTTCATTTAGGCAGCGGGAGTTACAGTTTTTATCGTGAGCAAAGCCACGGGCAACTGCTAGTAATTCTTAAATCAACGTTAGTTTTTATCTAATTGAGGAGAGAGAGGCAAAGAGAAAACCGAGTCAATTAGGTTAGGGAAAAATATAATATACCTTCGACGAGAACCGAGAACTGCCGAGAGACGAGGGACACTGCATCACCTATCTACTTGCAGCGACTTGCGATGATGTACGCAGTTCGGTATGAATACGCGAAGAAAAACTTCCGGCAAACTACTGTTGTGCCAGAAGACAAATTAAAGTACATAGTGTGATGAACAATGTGTGTGTTGTGTTCAGCTAAGCTTTTATTTATTTAGGCGAGACCTTTAAATTTCACTTGAAATGTTTACTTGATTAATAATGGCGAGTTAAAAAAGTTATAAAATTTCTTCAAATCGTAGGTGAGTTTCTCATAAACGGAAATAATATTAAAATGTGCAATTTGCGCATGGGGCCCCTAGTATTTTAATATTTACTATAGCTGTTGGTAACCCGCTTCGCTGGGCTGAAAAATCGTATGAAGTTGAAGGCCTAAATAGTAGCTCCAAAAAACGTAATTTGGAAGCAAGCATTATAACGTCTAATGATATGTAAAATTCAATATATTTTTATGTTTCTCCATCCATATATTATTGAGAAAACCGGGGGTGGCAGATTTGGTGGTAGCAGTCTTATTTTCCCTTTCAAACAGCACATAATATGCGTTTCCTTTTTGAGTTAATTTCCTTGCTATGCAATAAATATATAACTACAAATTTTGTCAATCTTGCCAATTATTACATTTGGGTGTTCAATATAATCTATATTCGATTGGAATAATGTGTCCTTTACGGTCAAAATCATAGTTCTCTGTCCTTTTGCAAATAGCTAGTAAATTGTTTAATTTATCAACTTCTTATATTTGATCCCTTTTTCGAAGGTTCTCCATTATCTCTATTCTGATTATTTCTTTCATCACGTCAGGGGTGCCCACAGGGGGGGGGTTATGACGCAAACTGCGTCATTGACATTTCTGGGGGGGGTGAAAAATAGTACTTTTTCGCCAGCCTGGGGGGCATCATAAAACAATTAAAAAACGTGAAATTAAGAAATTCAATTTCAGTATTAAATTAAAACCCATATTTCTAGAACTTTGGATGTATGCGTATAAACGTAGTGTGGGCTCTGGGCAGTGGTGAGTGGTGGTACGCAGTTGACACCTGCGTGTTTTGTGACTTTCGAGTATCATAGATGTTTTAAAATATTTAGTTTGTGGTTTAGGTCTTCAGTATTTTATTGTAAGATGTAATCACGAATCACGGTGAAGTGCATCGGGCTTTATCACAACACATTTGTATTTTGCTCATCGACCACATAGTACAATAGACGGAGCACTAGAAACCGCAAAGTGAAGCCTAAATTTGCTTCTAGACCCTATGCATGGAAAAAACAAAGTACGTAAAAAATTACAAATATGGTATCAAACTATACGTCTGAATCTCAGCATCACTATAGTACCAAATATAAATGGCTTACAAATAGTTTACACATCGTAAACACTGATAACCTAGAAGCTTGTCCTGAAATTTTTTGAAAGAAGCTGCCGCCACGGAATACACCACGTACGCCACGTTCCTGGCGGAATACGCCACGTTCCTGTGATGTGTAAACTGCTTCTAAGCCATTTATAATTGGTACCATAGTAATTATTGTGAGATTCAGACCTTTAATTTGATACCAAATTTGTATTTTTAGTCGACTATATTTTTGTAAATAACAGTTTAGGATTGACTTTGTTTTTATGCAGGCGCCGCACGGATAAACTCTCCCCTCCCGCAGTAACTAAGTTATCGACCAAACTACGTCAGCTATTTTTTTCAAAAAATATGATTTGAAAAATTCAACTCTTTAGCAACAATTTCCACCGTTTTTTATCTTTCCTGACCAAAAAATAAAAAAAGTAGTAGCCGGCTACTTTTTTCATGTCATGTTATAAAGTTGACTAAATACTTGTGTTTTTATATCATTTTTTTAAAATATGAAATAAATTATTTTGGAAGTATGATTGATACTATTATGGTTTCAAACTAAAGGACTCTTCATATGCAAAATTTCAACCTTAAGCCTCAACGCAAAATGGTATAAACTACGAGTTATTTGAAACATGAGCACTGTCAGATTACGCGGTTTTAAGCGCCGTTTTATGTTTCTATACCCAGACAATATGGCGGCCCAGGCCTCACTTGCTGAAATGTAAGTAAGATAGCTATGCGGGAGCCCACCAATTGACCGAATTGATATTTGCTCGCCGTTACACTTGCCCACTTTTTAAAAATTAAATTAAATAAATAAATAAAAGCTTCAATCCACTTTGTCGAATTGATAATTGGTCGTTGTGCCATTTCCCCAACTTTTTAAATATTAATATTAATAATTAAATAAAATACTGAAACCACTTGTTCGAATTGATACTTGTTCGCTGTGACAGTTGTCCGACTTTATAAAAATATTAGGTATTAAATAATTGACGATTGGCCGAATTTATAGCTGCTCGCCGTGTCTCTTGCCCACTTTTTAAAATTAGATTAAAATAAATAAAGGCCTGAATCCACTTGGTCGAATTGATAGTTGGTCGATGTGACTGTTACTCGACTTTATTAAATAAAATAATAATAATTAAAAATTTGTGTCATTTGACCGAATTGATACTTGCTCGCAGTGACAGTTGGCGTAAGAGTTAAGGGGGCAGCAAGGAGAAGGAGTGGGCGAGGCGCCCAGCCCGTATTCGCCGTCTTATATTTAAGAGCGTTATAGGTTAGCAGGCGTACCAACGTAAGCTAGTTGTATTAATAAATTTACCTGCATTTTGGAACTAGCAATTAATGAGAAATAACGAAAACCCAGTTTTTGGTATTAATCACATCATTAAAATAACTCGGTTAAGAACGGCCAACAGAGTAAACTTTGAAGTGCCTTGAAAGTGGAACATATTAAACGGGGAGCCCACCAATTGACCGAACTGATATTTGCTCGCCGTGACACTTGCCCACTTTTTAAAAATTAAATTAAATAAATAAATAAAAGCTTGAATCTACTTGGTCGAATTGATAATTGGTCGTTGTGCCATTTCCCCAACTTATTAAATATTAATATTAATAATTAAATAAAATACAAAAACCACTTGTTCGAATTGATACTTGTTCACTGTGACAGTTGTCCGACTTTATAAAAATATTAAGTATTAAATAATTGAAGGTTGACCAAATTGATAGCTGCTCGCCGTGTCTCTTGCCCACTTTTTAAAATTAAATTAAAATAAATAAATAAAGGCCTGAATCCACTTTGTCGAATTCATAGTTGGTCGATGTGACAGTTGCTCGACTTTATTAAATTAAATTAAATAATAATAATTTAAAATGTGTGACAGTTGACCGAATTGATACTTGCTCGCAGTGACAGTTGGCAGAAGAGTGGAGGGGGCAGCAAGGAGAGGGAGTGGGCCGGGCGCCCAGCTCCTATTCGCCCAGTGGGAACATGCCCACATGGGCCGTCCAATAGAAGAAAATAGGGGCATTACGACAACGACCAATTATCAATTCGACCAAGTGGATTCAGGCTTTTATTTATTTATTTAATTTAATTTTTAAAAAGTGGGCAAGTGTCACGGCGAGCAAATATCAATTCGGTCAATTGGTGGGCTCCCGGGTTAACTTTATAAATTATAAACTAATTAACAAATGATCTGATTTTATAGTCATCATGAAATAATGGAAAAGTTATTGCGTGAAGCAGGTTCCACCGCGCCGGCCATGTGTCCGCGGTATTAAGTGAGGGTTAAAGGGGACGTTCGTTGTTCCAAAGATACGCTAAATTACCCACCGGCAGGGGCGCGGGGAATGTCTGACACGCCTTGTCCGTCTTGACACGGTTTGAAGGCACTCCGCCAGACGCATGTAGCGCTCACCACGGCACCGTGGCGTACGATAATGGGATTTTAAAATCTGGGAACCCTGTGCGCAGTAGTTATGTAAGCAAATACGGTTCCACATTCCACAACGTCTTGTCTAGGACACAGGATACCAAAAACTCAATTTCTCAAGATTTGTCAGATAGATAGGAGATAGGCGGTATTGTTGCTTCACCGACGAACCGACGATATACATAGTGATGTTTGTCTGTTTCCGAGCTGTCAGGGTCTCTATTTTTGATTGATTACAGCCACCGGTCTGACACTTAAATGGAGCCAAGTGGTAAGCTTATTGGAGCGGGTTAGTTCGATGCACTTTATTCAGATGGCGTTGTAAAAACATGACTTTCTTCTTCTTCACTGATTCAGCCAATCAGAACGACGATAACGATCTGCTAACTTCCCGTTCCGTTTCCCCTGATTTTCTGTCACGACGCGACGTGTACACAACAATAACGAGTTGGAATTAATTTGAGTGTGGGAAAATACCTAAAGTACGTTTGCAGAAAGTTGTTCTAGTGTAAGTTGTTTTGCGAAATACTGTACTGCGTGATTCATGCTGTCCTTAAAGCTATTAATGGAAAATAAATACGTAGATGTTTACATAAAAGCACTTAATAAAAATTAACTAAGTTAATTTTTATTAAGTGCTTTTATGTAAAGATCTACGTATTTATTTTCTATCAATCGCTTTAAGCACAATAAGAATCACTCAGTACAGTATTTCGCGAAACAACTTAATCTAAACAAACCGGTAAAGTCATTGAAATTGAAAGTCTAGCAAACAAAACAAGAAAACGAAAATATAAACAAAGCAGACGACGACGATCGATATGTCGCATCGACGACCATCGATATATCGCATCGATCTCTTTAGTTCGTAGCACTTTATTCAGATAGCGCTGCTGTTCCCTTACCACCGAGTTAACATGGGAGTGCCATCTCTTTACGAAGTTCATTATTACTCTATGTTACAGCACAGTACCTAGAATCATAGATAAAGGGAAGGGATACAAAGTATCCCTTTATCTATGCTAGAATATTACAGTAGGTAGTAGGGTTGTTCCGATATCGAGAATCTTCCGATATTCGATATCGATAACTATATTGAGACCCAATATCGATACAGCGATGTATCGAAACAAAAATATCGATATCGGCAATATCGAATGATATTTATACTCCTTTCAAAGAAATTATTGCGATTTCACTACAGTGAGCCTTTCGTTTTAAAATACTTGTGAGATAATAGTAGTTTATGCAACGATTGTATAATGAATGCCTTTAAGCCACGAGTGAGATGTAAGTTAGAACACGAGCGAGCGAAGCGAGTGTTCTAAATATCTCACGAGTGGCTTACATACATACATACATACGATGAGTCGTCCCGCAGACCACATAAAGCAGCATGGGACCAGTCAAGTGCTCTGAAGCACTGTAGGTTTCTCTCTCAAAACCAAGGTTAGGTTAGGTAGGCATGAAAAGAAGATTGGAAAGGGCTGGTAGGCCAGGCTAAGTTGTTTGGGCTAGGTTAAGTTATCGTTTTCGCAAGATAAAAATTCTTCAATAGTGTAAAAAACTGATCAGGTAGCTTTTAAGTTCAGACTTAAGTTTTGAGGGTCTTGCAATGGAGGTTATGCGTTGAGGAATCTTGTTGAAAAATTTTGGTCCAAGGAAGCTAGGCTTATTTTCTAACAGTCTAAGATTATGAGCTATTGCAGATCTATGATTTCTATTTCTAGTGAGGTAATTATGTTGAACGGGGACATTAGTTACATTATTGTTGATAGCAAACATGACAATTTCCAAGATAAAAAGACAAGGAACTGTAAGTATCTGAAGGTTTTGAAAAGCAAGTTTACAATGATCTCTAGGGCGGAGGCCATATATGTACCTGACCGCTCTTTTCTGGAGCTTAAAAACTATGTCACGATTTTTTGCTGATGAGTTACCCCATAATATAATAGAGTAACTAGGCCTAATATGAGATTCGATAAGACTAAAATACACAAGCCTAGCCAAGCCCACATTACCCATCCTAGTGATGTTCCGGAGAACAAAGAGACCGACAGAGAGCCTGTTTCTGAGATGATTAATTTGTTCATCCCAGGTCAGACCATCGTCCAATCTCACCCCTAGGAAATTGACAGAATCTACATGGGAAAGTTGTGTTTCACCTATCACTAGGTGAGGAATCTGAGAATGTTTTGAGAGTTGACGTTGTTTAGTTTGGATGAAAATGTAGTTAGTTTTTGAAGGATTGAGAGAGAGCTTTAAATCGGAAAAGTATTGTGAAAGTTCATTAACGTTAACATAAGAATCTATTTCAAGTTTAGTCTGATCTGTGTTTTTTGTGAAGAACGTGGTGTCATCGGCATACAATCAAGTCGTCTTCAGGAAGGTAGCTATTTATGTCGTTAATGTAAACTAAGAAGAGAAGGGGCCCCAGAATCGAGCCCTGGGGCACCCCACTCTCAACGCTATTGAAATCGGAAATGACAGAAATTTGTAAACCTTTTTTTGTCAGATGTTGAATTTCAGTGACCTGATTCCTATCTTTGATGTAACCTGAGATCCATTTTAAAGGTGTGTCGGTAATACCAAGAGAAGCTAATTTTTCGATGAGGATGTCGGGAACAACACAGTCGAAGGCCTTGGAAAGATCCGCAAAGCATCCGACTATGCTGCCCCCGCCATCCATGCAATCGAGACAATCGGAAAAAACTGAACAAGAGCTGATTTTGTTGATTTTCCCTTCCTGAATCCAAACTGTCTAGAGAAAAACAATGAGTTTGACTCCAGGAAATGCGTAAGCCGATCACACACCACCCTCTCAAAGATTTTTGAAAAAGAAGATAGGAGTGAGATTGGACGATAGTTACCGACCTCTTCTCTATCATCCTTTTTATGAACAGGTTTGACCTTTGCTGTTTTGAATATTTTAGGAAAAATTCCAGACTCAAGAGAACTGTTGATTATATGGCAAAGAGGTCTCGCCAATTCCCCTCCACAGAGCTTGATGGTCCTCATAGAAATCCCATCAAGTCCGTAGGAGGTCTTAGGTTTCATTTTTGAGATGATTTCCAGAACCTCGGCTTCACTACATTTTGAAAAATAATTGAATTGTTGGTTACTTTTACTGGGGAAGTCAGAGAAACTTTTAGTTTTCATGTCAGAGTGGATATGTGAAGAAATGTTTGAAAAGAATTCATTCATATAGTTACTAACGGAGATTGGATTGGTTATTAGCCTATCGTTTACCTTAAGAGAAATATTAATAACAGGTTCTTTGACGACACCTCTTGCCTCATTAATAACTTTCCAGGCCTCTGCCGGCCTGTTCTCCGAATTAACAATCCGGTTAATTAAAAAGTGAGATTTAGTTTCCCTAACAAGTTTTCTATATTCCTTTTTGGAAGTCTTATATCTATATTCTAAGCCAGGATTCTTACTTAGTTTCCAACTATCATAAAGTACTATTAGTTCATTTTTCTTTTTGATAATTTCAGGTGTTACCCACTTGATGTTCGCATTTTTGTTCCGTTTCGGTTTTGAAACCACTTTAGGGCAACACACATCGAAGAGAAAAGCTACTGTATCACAAAAGGCATTGCATTTACTATCAGTGTCAGGGGACTCAAACACCCCCCCCCCCACTCCTCAAGCCTAAGCCTAGTCCTAAATTCGTTAAGGTTATTTTCATTGATTACTCTGGTAAAGGATGGCAAAGTGGAACTGAAATGATCTGGGTTGCTGAATGAGACTATAATGTTTTGGGCTGAATGGTCAGAAATGAAGGGTTCAGAAACAGTAGGCTGAAAAAAGGGCATGGAAGTTAAGATATTGTCGATACATTTTTCAGAGAACTCAGAGATTCGGGTCGGAGTGGTTATGGATACTGAAAGGCCAAAGGTAGTTAGTAGGTCATGAAGGCAGGATGAGGCCGGCTCGTCAGAGTGGAAGGGGATGTTGAAGTCCCCACCGATAATCACTTGGTCGGAGACCTTGGAGAGGCTCTCCAAATATTCCTCAAAGAGTTCAAGAAAGATGTTTTCGTCCCCATCCGGGCTGCGATACACCGCTGAGACACTACATTTCCTGTCGTTAGCAAGGAAACCTATCTCGGTCGCCTCGAAGTGCAAGTTCGAGTTATGCTTAAAGGCATAATACAATCGTTGCATACACTATTTTATCTACGACCAACAAATATATGACGAAATTCCCCCCAAAGTTAAACAAAACTCATGACTTTTACTAATGATGGAATAGATCAACTCAAATTTGAGGTTAGGCAAATAAGCAGATTGAACCATGAATCGTTGTGGAACAATCAGCTGATGGGATAAGTAAACTCAAACATGAATCGTAATGCAACAATCAGCTGATGTGCGAATTGCGTAATTGTTATTATGACACTACCTCCGTCAAATGCCGAGCTCTCATTGGTCTAGAACCAGTACTCTAAAGTGACTCCAGTACTCTAAAGTCGTCATTAGAGTACTGCTTGGTTTTTGGTGTTTTAATGTATATCATTATAATGTTTATTGTAATACCATAATTGGTCACTTAATCACTTAATCACTTAATCACTTTAATAAGACAGGTACCTCATGGAGGACGTTACCCTGAATATGAGTGAAGGATGAGTGTGATGATCGTGATGATAGTGGCGCGATCTTGTAGCCTTGTTACTGTCTGAGTTTGGCACGTTCCTTAGACAGGATTGTTAATTAATAGCCCAACAACCTTGATAACCTAATCTGTAAATTTTGAAATAATAACTAATATTAATCAATATATTATCAAATAAAAACACAATCTAATTTAATATCCGTACTCATATGAGTACAAGTCACAAATGTGGCACTATTATTCCTATGATTATTGTACTCATATGTGTACATTACTCAAATGTGGCTAAGTTAAATTTTTTTAATGTACCCATATGTGATATTTGCTCAAATGTGGGTATAAATTATATAAGTTGACCATCAAGCAGATGTGGGTAAAGTTTCTAAATACATTAGGCCTACATTAGCGTTGTGAACTCATTTGAGTACATTAATAAATTTATTAATAAATAAAAAATTAAATGAAAGGAAGTTAAAAAAACATTTTACGATCATTTTAGACATAAAACTACATAAAAACAAAATTATTTTAAGTTTTTAAAACATTAATTAAAAAACGTCCCTGAAGAGGTTAAGTTTGAGTAAACAATTTCATAAACATCATCAGTAAAAATCTGTATTCGCTATAGTACATTTATTTGACATACTTAGTTAAATGGCCTTTAAATAAGCCATATGTCTGTATCCACCATATGGCTTTGAATTAAACATCAGCTCACATGTTTTAATGTAAACAAAGCAGACGTTTTAGATCCCAATGCTACTTAAATGGCAGTTATTTTATGTTGGTGCTTATTGCAGTGGTAGTAGATAAAGGTATTTTTCATGTCTAAAGTGTGGTTTTGGGAAATCATAATAAAACAGCAAACAATTTGATTGAAGGATTATTTGAATACACTCAAGACTGATAATGAACTATACAAAAATAAACTGAAAAACAACAAAATAGCTATCCGTATAAAAATGTAACAGAGTAGCTAGAGTCTGAGTCTGACAGAGATGACACGACATAGAGTAACACAAAGACAGAAAATGAACTGCTGCCAACATAGCAATTGATCATGGTTACTATATGCCTAAAACTAGAGTAAATACCAATTCTTTACGTATTAAGCTATAGCATACTAAAATAACGGAATAAAAACCGTTAACATAACAATATATATTTAGCTTGTAAAAATAGCCGTAAAATATGTAAAATATCGAAAGCCGATATTCACAAAAATCTTCCGATATCCGATAATATCGAATCCTCAATATCGATATAATATCGGAAATATCGAAACAAAAATATCGATATTTATTGATATCGATAATATCGGAACATCCCTAGTAGGTAACTCGGGTGAAGCTAGCTCACGAATTCAACTGCATTAATTAATTTCAAGCTATAGCATAACTAACTCATTAAACTCTTTCATTAAAACTAACTCATTAATTAATTTCATGCAAATATTAGTTTTCCCTCAAGTAATAAGGTCTTATACCGTCCAAGTTGCATCTCTTACACCTTGTCCCGCCTTGTCTCCCCTGCCTGGTATTTCCCATCGGTCATTGGACCTTCACTTCCTGGGTTAATGTGCGGGTGCATTCCTGCATTCTCATCTTGGAGCACTTGGGGGTGTCATGCCTTCTTTTTCTTATAGTTGTTTTCAAAACTAACATTTGGGACGGATGGGTAAAACCTTGCAAATAATAGAATTATAGTCTATTTATAATTAAAACCATTAAGTCACACCGTCATGAAATAAAAATTGATAAATACAGTAAATATCAATAAATAAAGTAAATTGCCATAGCAATGTATAATATTGATGCTTTGATCATTTACTTCACTTACTTACTTCACTTAGCATCTTCTTCATAGGCCGTCTTAAAAGATGGCACTGAAGGCGTCCTAGTGTCCTTGTAACAGGATCACTGCATAGGCTAAAAGGTTATGTGAGGCTTTATTAGTTAAGATAAACAAGTTATAGGTTTTAAGGGTTTTTTTCAGGACTGGGTATCCTTGTTAGTGGGGGTTAAGGTAGGCCTCCAGGTTATAAAAGCAGTTTATTTTTAGATATTTTTTACCTCGTTTCTGAATTTGTCAAATTTATTGATATTTTTTATGTTTTCTGGAAGGGCCTGGAAAAGTTTTTTCCCACTGTACTTAGGCTGCTGTTCAAAAAATTTTAATCTATGTTGTTGAGAAAAGTGGTTATTATATCTTGTGTTGTAGTTGTGTACTGGGATCTGTCTGTCTAGGTTTTGTTGTTTGATATATGTTACTGCCTCAAAAACATAGAGACAGGGCACAGTCAGTATCCCTAAACTGGTGAAAGCCTCTCTGCAGCTTGTCCGGGGAGGCAGTCTCTTTAGGGCTCTAATCGCCTTTTTCTGCCAGATGAAGATGGTATTTAAGTTTTTATGGACTGCTCCCCACAAGATTACAGAGTAGGTTATGTGGCATTCGATTAAACTGAAATAAACTGTTCTAAGAAGTGAGATGTCAGCTAGCTTATTTAGTCTTCTAATAGCAAAAATCCCACTAGCTAATTTAGATTCCAAATATTTAATGTGATCTCCCCAATTTAGATTCTCATCCAGTCTGACTCCCAGGAAGCAGACACTTTCCGCTCCCTCAAGCTGGTCCTCATCTATAAAAACTTCTGGGATTCTGTGGAATTTTGATTTCTTTTTTTGAGAAGTTTGGATGCATAAATAATTGGTTTTGGAGGCATTGATCGCGAGATGATTTGAGGCAAAGAATTGTGTGAGTTCGTTAATTTTGATGTTTGTGTCGATTTCAAGAAGGTCGATTTCTTTCTGTTTTGTCAAAAGCGTGGTGTCGTCCGCGTAAATGAAAAGATTTTCTGTTGGAATCACATGATCAATGTCGTTTATATAGATGAGGAAAAGAACTGGACCAAGGATAGAGCCCTGCGGTACTCCGCTTGTGACTCTACTCGGTTCGGAACAAATTGTTTTGACTCTAAATTTTGATTCATGAGTGATTTCAGTTACTTGTCGTCTGTCTGATATGTAAGATGAAATCCACTCAAAGGCTTTGTTTTTGAAACCTAGCATTGCTAGTTTGTGTTTGAGAATGAGTGGGTCGACGCAGTCGAATGCTCTAGAGAGATCGGCAAAGCATCCAACTACCGTCTCTCCAGCCTCGACCGCATCCACACACTCATTCACAAATTCTATTAATGCCAATTTTGTTGATTTTTTCTGTCTAAAACCAAATTGCCTTTTACAGAACAGCTGGTTTTTTTCGAGAAAATCAATGATTTGAAGACATGCAATTTTTTCAACCAGCTTGGCTACTGAAGGCAAGAGTGAGACTGGGCGATAATTTTGAGTGCAGCTTTCATCCCCTTTTTTGTAGATTGGCCTAATTTTAGAAATTTCCCCCCCCTCTGGAAAGATTCCCCCCCTTAAGGATGCATTGACCAGGTGACAAATAGGCTTCACAATCTCCTCCTTACAGTGTCTGAGGACCTTCATGCTGATCCCATCCATTCCAGCAGATGTTTTCGGTGCTAGGCTGGTCAGGGCATCCATCAGATCAGTTTCTGAGATTTCCTTAAATTTCTCAATAGTTTGTCTAGTACAAGGAGGAGGTGTGATAGTTCTATTGCAATGCATCATATTTGATTTTATTTCATCAGCAATGTTTGTGAAAAAATTATTAAATTTCTCACTAATTACTTTAGGATTTTTTACCTCAACTCCATTTTCTTTCAAAACTATGTTCTTATCAATTTTTCTTTTTGATTGTCTAAATGTATTGATTAATTCCCAAGTAGTCTTTGATCTATTATTTGACTGGTCTATCTTATTTTTGGCCCATTCTGATTTGCATTTGTTTACTGTATTTTTATATTCACATCTCGCATGGTTGTAGGCTATTTTGCTATCTTCGGTTCTTAGACTTTTCCACTGATTATATTTTTCTTTCATTTCGGCTTTTGCTTTTCTAGCATTTTCATTTACCCATGGTATTTCAGTGGTGTTTAACTGTTTCCTACTAACCAGAGGGCATGCTATGTCAAAGTGGAAAAGAAAATTGTTGAGAAAATTTTTATAAATTATGTCAACATCATTCGAGTTAAACACCTCAGCCCAAGTTTCAGTTTTTAATCTTAGTTTTAGTTCATTTAATGTGTCTACATTTATTTTTCTCATTTTGATCCATTTTTCATTTCTGTTGATTTTTACGTTCATTAAGATTGAAGCTAGAATGGCATGGTGATCACAAATGTGAGGTTGAATTACTGTACTTTGGCTAGTTTCAAGATTTGTGATAAAGTTGTCTATACAAGTTTCTGAAGATTCTGTGATTCTGGTTGGAAGGTTAATTATTGTTGTAAGTCCATAGCTTTTAAGAATGTTATCAAATTTTAGTGCTGTATTATACTTTTTCATTATGTTAATATTGAAATCTCCTGCCATTAAGAGCTTATTTTGCTGAAGATTTATTTTTCCAAAATAGTGATTTAGCTTCTGAAAGAAAATTTCAAGATTGTCATTATACGGAGGTCGATATATTGCTGATATTATGAAGCTTATTTTGCCGCAACTTATTTTTATATCTGTGCATTCAAAGATTCCCTGTTCAACTAAATTGTCAGCAAAACTAACTTTTGTTATGGTTTTAAAATTTGTAGACTTTCTTTTGTAGATAGCTACTCCTCCCAGCCTAGCTCCGTCCCTACTATAGCTTGCCAGAAGGTCATAGTTTTGTATGCTGGTATTTTTTATGTCAGGGTCAGATAAGCCATGTTCGCTAACGATAAAAAGATCAGGTTTTATTTCCTCCAGAAAAATCTCAGTGAGTTCTATTTTATCGGCAAGTCCTCTAATATTCAGATGAGCTACTTGTAAGGTATGTTCAGCCTTCTGTTCTAATATTTTATTGGGTCTCAGTTTATTATTTTTATTTGGTGGGCCTAGGTTTGGAATGTTTTTCAGTTTGCCTATGTCAGGACTTCTTAGGTTGGTGTGGTTGCATCTTTTGCCTGCTCGTTTTTTGGGGCTGGTTTAGGCCTCTGTACAAATTCTCTGACATACAGTGGGTCTAGGTTTCGGACGTAGTTTGACAATATTCCCGCCATTTTATCTTTACCCAATTGATTTAGGTGTAAACCATGCTTAGTGTAATGTTGCCTGCTCAACTGACAGTTAAGGCTTAGAAAGGTCCACCCAAATTCCGAACAGAGATTCCTTGCAGCTTCATTTTGATTCTTAATCAGCTGGTTTTCCCTGGTACTGTCAAACCTCAAGGGAGCCTCCATCCAGATAATTTTCCTACCCATTTCCCTCAATTTTTTAGCTTTGCCAATTGCATCTTCCCTCCCCTTTTCAGTAACATCATTCACCCCACCCACAACAGCTATCAATTCCCCTCCCTTACTCCCCACCCCATCAAGCACTGCACTCAGCGAAGCCCCCGGTTTGAAACATGCAGTCACATCCCACCTCTCTCCAACCATTCCATCCAGTCTGTCCCTACATCCCCTGGCGTGACTGTCACCAACAACAAGAAGCCTGGGTTTGTTTTTGCCTATGTTGACTTTGGCAGATCTTTTGTTTTTAACTAGGCCTAACCCTCCCCCTTCTACAGTTACAGGCTCCCTGCCGCAAGCGGCACCCCCGCCAGTTGACCGAGCGACACCCTCTTTATTATTGGAGAGGCCGCCGTGGAATTCAAACCGGTTGGATGTTGGAACAGTCGTTCCCCCCTTTATTGTAATTCTTTATTGCACACAAGGAAGGTCTATTTGTATTTGAAAAATAGGTACTCTCAACCCAAACAGGGATTAAGTCGTAAATCATTATTTTACTGCCACAGGGTCGTCAGTTGAATTCGTGAGCTAGCTTCACCCGAGTGTCTAGTAGGTACTAGTGCAGTGTTTCCACTTTAAGGGATTTTATCCCTTTTCAGGGATAAATCAGGCTCTCGAGGGATAAGAGCGGGATTGAGGGATTTCTAGGGATAATTAAGGAAAGAAATTAAATAAAATAAATGAATAGACGAAACATGATTTATGCCTAGCCCCACCACCATACCATTATTTATTTGAAACATTTTATAATGGTGTTCTCAAATTGTTAAAGTAATTTTACATAAAAATAAATGTCATCAAACTACTTTCGTGTTTTGCAGTGTTCCTGGCCATAGCTGTGGTAACTCTAGGATCACTTATAATTAAATTTAAATTACAGTATTTATCATATCGTCCCTATTTTCAAGAACAAAACATTTTAACACTCGCTTCCCTTTTTATATGCTTCAATCAGCTTGTTGTATTCACACTAATAAAGTCAAAATTTTAGCTACGAATGAATACACACTATAACAACGCAAAAAAATACGAAATGACAAAATTGTATGAATTTGTTACTGAGGGATAAGAGTTTAGAACTCAGGGATAAAAAGGGATTTTTCGGGCGCGCTATGTTGAGGGATAACAAGGGAATTTTTGGGCGCACATGCAGGGATTTTATATTTCACTCTGTGGAAACACTGTACTAGTGTTTGTTTATGGTAGGCCTAAGCAGTATGATAGTCTATAGGTATATTGTTTTTCTTTCTAGATTCTATCACAGACTAAGAATAGGGTAAATATAAGAATACATTTTTCTTAGACTATGATTCTATATTAATGATTGATTTTGTGTTTGGCTAAAATTAAATTATTATTACAGCCTAGTCTCCTTTTTGTGTACACGAATGAATGTCGTGTGGGTCCCCATCCCACAGTTTCCCTTCATTATTTTCCATAGTTTATGCTTGGAAAACACTCATACGAAATGGGATGAGAAGTTGGCTTTTACCCATTGCTATTTTGTTTTTTATCATGACTATTATTAAAATGTTTATAGCATAGCCTACAGTGATTAATTGTGGCCAAATTAACCTTACAGCTATGAAACAAAATGTGACCGCCAAGGGAAAAGGGACCTTAACTTCAATTTTTTCGAAATTGAGTTATTAGTATAGCCTATCCTTAATCTAGATTAAACACCAAACAAACTGGTGAAAGAATTTTCAAGATATCTAAAAATGCCTGAGTTATAAAGGTTTGAATTTGAAATATTAAAAACATCAATTTTAAAAAATCGAGGTCTAAAGTTTTGCAAATTTCTAACCTGAATTTTTTTGTTACTACTTACATTATTGGTTATGTTTCATACATCATTTTGTTGGAAATTTAAAGCAGAATATGAATCCACCATTGAATTTGTGTCAACTGTTGGTATTTTTTGTCAAATGTTGCTGAAATAGATAGAAGTAGTGAAAAAACACAACGTCTTGAAGACAAAATGTCTTAATACATGATAAAATCTAAAGTTAAATTTAATTTCATACTCAAATAAGAAATTATTATAAAAATATTAACAAAACATGACATTATATAGGTGGCTTGAGCTTTTACTTTTGTATTTGTTGACCTTCTAGTACATTTTTGTTTGTTTTGAAACATCACTTGGACCAGGAGTTACATCGTCGACAAGGCCTACTTCTTTTGGAAGATCCTATATATTTTCATGATATGATTCCTGGATCAGGGCTTGGCAATTCCTGCATTTATTCCTCACAGAACTCTCAGACTTTTTTAACTTCAAAGCATTGAAATATTATCGGGGAAGTCAAGGTCCCCTTTCTCCAGATTGCAAGGGTTTCGAAAAAAAAATAATTTAATCATATTAAAAGTTAAATTCAGGTGTAAGATGGTTCAAATATTGTTTGGAAACATAAACATTAAGAAACAATAAAAATCAGAAAATGTGTTTTTTGACCCTATTCTCTAAAACTTGCTGCCCTGTAAAATTTTGTCTGGGAAGATAAGGTCCCTTTTCCCTTGGCGGGTCACAAATTATGTTTGGAAGGTGATACCTGTGACAAGGCCACAAGCTGGATCCCTGTGGTGATGTCACATATTATCACATAGGTTAACTTATACCATAGATACAAGTTTAACACGTTCAGCCCGACGGAAGTCAACAGTCAGTTTTTGTACTTTTCCCGGCTGCAAATTTTCCAGAACTCTAACGTGTACCACCAGTGGCGCACTGTTCCCCTTTGATCCAATGCTTTTTCACAGTGCTTTCGGATCTTTGCTGGGTTATATTGTTAGTGGGTTCATATTGTAGGGTTGTGTAGACAAACCGTGGCCACCGATAATGCACTCTGTAAACTTGGTAAATGTTCCGTATACGTAACCTCATGGATTTTGATGAAAACTGTCTTAATGTATTCCTTTCACTATTTTATTACAGAATCAACACAAATTTATCCGCAGAAACACCGGGAAAATCGGGAAAAAACTGGTAAAATGGGAGAAAATTTTCTTTCTTCAAATATTACATTGTGGGTTCTCAAATTGTGCGGATTTTCGTCCTGAACACGAATAGGCCTATGTTTGTTTTCAGATTGAACCATTTTGAAACGAGATATCCTTTAAAAACTAAAAATAATAAACAATGAAATAACTTACTCATCAAAACCTTGACTATCTAGGGGACCAGGTTGGACTCCGGGGTATTGGGTGGGGAACTATTTAAAATTTTATCCATAAAAAAGTAAAATTTCCCATTTTGGGAAAATTCCCAAAAAATGGGAATTTTTAAAAGCGAAACGATAAAACCTAAACTATCCAAATGTATTCAGTTATAAAGTAGGTTGAAGGAACGGCAGGTTAGGTTAGGTTAGGATAGGTTGGGTTTGGTTAGGTTAGGATAGGTTGGGTTAGGTTAGGTTAACCTAACCTAACCAAAAGTAAGCAATTTATCCAAACCTAAACCATCCAAATGTATTCATTCAGTTATGAAGGAGGTCGAAGGAACGTCAGGTTAGGTTATGTTAGGTTAGGTTAGGATAGGTTGGGTTAGGTTAGGTTTGTTAGGTAAGGTAGGTTAAGTAAAGTTAGGTTAACGTAGATTAATTTCTTAATTGGTCATGCCGGTTAGGATAGGTTGGGTTAGGTTAGGTTAGGGTAGGTTGGGTTAGGTTAGGTTAACCTAACCTAACCAAAAGTAAGCAATTTATCCAAACCTAAACCATCCAAATGTATTCATTCAGTTATGAAGGAGGTCGAAGGAACGTCAGGTTAGGTTATGTTAGGTTAGGTTAGGATAGGTTGGGTTAGGTTAGGTTTGTTAGGTAAGGTAGGTTAAGTAAAGTTAGGTTAACGTAGATTAATTTCTTAATTGGTCATGCCGGCTACGGCCTCCAGCCTCCGGCATGACCAATCAAGAAATTAATCTAAGCTAACCTAACTTTACTTAAACCTAATCTAACCTAACAAACCTAACCTAACCCAACCTATCCTAACCTAACCTAACATAACCTAACCTGCCGTTCCTTCGACCTCCTTCATAACTGAATGAATACATTTGGATGGTTTAGGTTTGGATAAATTGCTTACTTTTGGTTAGGTTAGGTCTGGTTAGGTTAGGTTAGGTTAGGTTAGGTTAGTTTATTTTATTTTAGTTTAGATATTCAGTCTATTTAGTTGAATCTGGGGGACTTTTTGAGTTATCGGGTATTTAGAATCACCGCATAAGTCAAATAATTTCTCCATGAGGGGCTAATTGGGGGCTTCATAAATAACCGGTGACTCTCACACAAAAATTGTGTCATGTCTTCCTCAAGAAAATAAATAGATTTAATTTAATTTCAACCACAACAGGCTTTAACAAAATCATCTATCATTTCTTCATTTGGTATAACTATGAACAAATTGTGTCATTGTATCACTGTCAGTTCTAATTCATGTCATTCAATACCTATATCAATATTTTTGATTAGGAAAAATCGGAACAATTTAAATAAAATTAACAAAATTGATTCTTTATATTTTCCTAAGTTGGCACACCTGTACAAATATTTTCCTAAGTTGGCACACCTGTACAACCTGTCATTGTATCACTGTCAGTTCTAATTCATGTCATTCAATACCTATATCAATATTTTTGATTAGGAAAAATCGGAACAATTTAAATAAAATTAACAAAATAGATTCTTTATATTTTCCTAAGTTGGCACACCTGTACAACCCGTCCCTTATTTTTACAAGGGTTTGCAAGTAGTGTTCTTTCAGATTTTTTGTTTAGGGTTTATAATTGCTATCGTATTTATGAATTTATCCTATTTATTTTAATAATCATAATTTAAAACGTAGAGTCTAAGTTGTTGAGGAAAAATGTGAACACAAAGTTTTCGAAGAGAAACTAATTGCGCAAAATACACTGAAGTCATTTCGCCGACTTACAGACGACAGCGACAGTCGAAAGGAGTTGGTTGTTAGTCATTTTGTCATTTACTTTTCAACTACAAGGAAAATATGATTCAATCATTCTGCTGTTACTCCCTTGCAATCCTTAGTCGCCGATAGACAATGGGCGCGTTCAGCCGCAGCCACCGGTGGGTAATCTACCAACCTATAATAAGTGAACGGTAGCGGTGGATGTACTACCTACCGATCATTGTTGTGCATCCACCGATGTTGTGTTTGCGGTGGATTCGGTAAGTAACCAGACATTGTTGACTGTCAAGATGCGGTGGATTTGCCTATTAGTGACGACTATGGTAACCGGTTAGTCACCGGTGGCTGCGGCTGAACGCGCCCATTGGAACCATCCAGTCGACCGTCAGTAAGTAGTTTTCCCACCTATGACGTGCGTTTTAAGATTTTTAATTTCTCGATTTGAGGTACTTAAAGGGTTTTCCGCGGCAAAATTCGAGTTGATTTTGTAATAAAATAGTGAAAGGAACACATTAAGACAGTTTTCCATGAGGTTACCGTATACGGAACATTTACCCTTAGTTAAAAAAATATACGTTGAAAAGATCAAGGTGACGTAAAAACGCCAAAAATGGCGGAAGGGGCGTAACAAGACCCAGTAAGTGCTTTAATCGTACAGAGGTTACAATAACTAGCCTAAAAGTGTATCGTTCGCCACTTCGCCGCCTACCGCGCCATCGGCAAATCATGCGAGTGCCACCGGTGGCGTACGTTGGTTGGCATGTCGGCCCGTGGTGATTTCAGCATGCCCAACGGACAACGTGCCCCATCGGTGGTACACTACTAAAATTTATTAATTTCACTCAAATTAGCTATTTTAGATAATATACAAGTGGGCCAGTAAAAATAAGATTGAGCCTGGACAAAATTCCCGGAAAGCTGGAAATCATCTTAATCTTTCCGTTTTACATCCAAGTATATGAATTTGAAGTTCGTCCCATTTTTCCTAGTGTGCTTTAGACCTGGGACCACAAAAATATCAGAGTTTTGGGCCATTTTTTATTCTTTTGTAAATAAGTAAAAAACCGTTTATTCTTCATAAAAAGTTTAAATTCAAGAATTGTAGAGGACAAAATTCTGCATTTATTGAGTACCTTCTGATAAAGATACTTTGAATAGTAATTGATTTATGGTATGTTAAATAAAGGGTTCTGGCGAATTTCTCGTTTAGGGAAAGAGTTACTACTGTAGGTCTCATGGTAATCCATAAGCCCGAGACCATGATAACTTTTAGTTTTGAGGTCATCAGAAGCCAGAAAACCCATACGTTCAAATCTATATAAATATATATGTATCGATATAGATGTATATAAATATATATACTTATGTATTTGTTTTCTCGATAACCCTCGCAAAAATGGTCAGATCTTAATAACATTTGGCACGAACGTGTAAAGTAGTAATTATTCACATATGATCGAAAACCAGCCCGATGAGGCATTGGAAAGGGGGGTGAGAGGAATTTTTCATGTAGAAAAATTAAAATATTCTAATTTTGGTTTATACAGTTGAATTCAGCTCCAAAAAAACAAATGTGTGTTTTTGCTCTATGTCTATTGGTTACCGAGATACTGAGAGTGGTAAACACAGTACGTTGTCCCAGCAATGTTAACCTTATGGGAAATAAATAAAATTGTAAATCTCACTTATTTCTGAACATATCTCAATAAAATTTGGTATCTGGCTTCATCTAGTTGAGATCTACTTGTTTATGGCACAGAATCCACAAATTTATATATTCTTGAGGCAGCAAACCTGCAAAATGTTAATCTTATGGAAAATAAATAAAATTGTACAGCTAGCTTATTTCTCAATATTCTGATGAAACTTTGTTTGTGCAACATCTAGTTGAGGTCTATTTTACTAAGCAACATACCAAGTTTCAACGAGATACGTTGAGAAATAAGCAAGTGACACACAGCTATTTTTTTCCATAAGGTCAACATTGGGGAGATGAGAGGGCAGGTTTGAACTTGGGGAATCTATAAACTTGGGGTTTTTGACCGTAATCAAGTCGAAATTAACTTGATAAAGCCACTTAACTAGTTTTATTAAGATATATTGGGAGATAAGGAAGGTGTTCAATTTTATTGATTTCCCATAAGGTTAACATTGGGAAGGTGAGTACGCAGGTTTGCTGCCTCGAGAATATATAAATTTGTGGGTTTTACACTATAATCAGTAGATCTTAACTAGATGAAGCCACATACCAAATTTTATTAAGATATGTTCAGAAATAAGGGAGATATACAATTTTATTTATTTCCCATAAGGTTAACATTGCTGGGACAACGTACTGTGTTTACCAATCTCAGTATCTCGGTAACCAATGGACATAGAGCAATGATTCAAAATACTAAATTATTTGTTTTTTTCGAGCTGAATTCAACTGTATAAACCAAAATTAGAATATTTTAATTTTTCTATATGAAAAATACAATAAACCCCATTTTTTGGGGTTTACCCCCCCTCACCCCCCTTTCCGATGGCCTGATCGGGCTGGTTTTCGATCATATGTGAATAATTACTACTTTACACGTCCGTGCCAAATGTTATTAAGATCTGACCATTTTTGCGAGGGTTATCGATGAAACAAATACATAAGTATATATATTTATATACATCTATTTCGATACATATACATTTATATAGATTTGAACGTATGGGTTTTCTGGCTTCTAAGGACCTCAAAACTAAAAGTTATCATGGTCTTGGGCTTAGGGATTTACCATGAAACCTACAGTAATAGCTCTTTCCCTAAAAGAGAAATTCGCCAAAACCCTTTATTTAACATACCATAAAAATCAATTACTATTCAAAGTATCTTTATCAGAGGGTACTGAATAAATGCAGAATTTTGTCCTCTACAATTCTTGAATTTAAACTTTTTATGTAGAATAAACGGTTTTTTACTTATTCACAAAAGAATAAAGAATGGCCTAAAACTCTGATATTTTTGTGGTCCCAGGCCAAAAGCACACTAGGAAAAATGGGACAAACTTCAAATTCATATACTTGGATATAAAACGGAAAGATTAAGACGATTTCCAGCTTTCCGGGAATTATTTCTAGGCATGACAAATTTTTGATCTAATTTTATTGGCCTAAAGGTGAAGTCAACAGATATTTTTTAGATTTAGTTAAAAGTACGACTAAGATTAGTTTCGTCTTTTTGGTCTGTTTAAGTTAAGCTTACCGATCATTGCAACTTCCTTTTAATAAGTTCAGAAATTCAGTCGTGTACCACCGGTGGCCCTCATCGGACTGAACGTGTTAATAACTGATCTTCAGCCTTTACAGGTTATGTTTATACTACGTACTGTTTAAATGTTTTGCCCAGGTTTAGTTTGAACTTCTCAATATGATTTAACAAGGGTGAAGATCAGCTTAGTTTTCGGTGCTCTGTTTAGGTTTCGGTAATCCGATATCAACTATCAACCTATTGTGTTTAACTCAACTGATGTATTGTTTCAACAACCGTCAGTAATGAAGAAACATTGATAACCGGTCCGAAACCATTGTCAATTAACTTAAAATATCCGATTCTCTCACGAACAATAAAACATAGGCCTACCAAATGTAAATAAAATGAAATAACTAAAATTTCATTGTGGATTGTAAGCCTCCGGATACCAATACTATAATGGTTTAAATACCTGTTTATGGCATCCAGTGTTGTACTATTGTGCAGTCTTGACTCAACTACTACCGCGCCGGGTTGCGTCGTCTCTGTGTAGAAAAATCTGTTTGATGTTTTATGTTTTTTAAGTGTTCGTGTAGTGTCCGTCATGTCTCCGATTGTTCATTTTTTATTATTAACTGACGACAATCTTCAACTGAAGATGACAGATAGGTGTTAACATCCTTGTTTGCCTGAAGATGATTTGTTGATCAAGTCGAAACTAGTTGCACAATAGTACAACATTGGATGCCATAAACAGGTATTTAAACCATTATAACTAAAATTTAATTGAACATAATAAATCTGGCCAAAAACTAAAAACGTTACTGTGACGACTAACTAACTAAACAACTTACCTTTTTTCTCATCATCCGCCATCTACTACTAAAATACTATCGATAGGCCTACTTGAATATATTTTCATAGGGTAACAAAACAATTGATATAAAATTCAGTAAAATTGGATGTCAAGTTCTGTCCAACAAACAATACATTGAATTTCGACTATCAGTAGATTGTTCGATATTGTTTTCTAGGAAATCAGATGTTGAATCGTCTGCAATGGGAACGAACGCCAGAAGATCAGATATGAAACTCGCACCATACCATAGTCACCATTATTAAAAAGGCCACGGTGCAAGTACATAGCAACAGCGTGCTTAGGGGTTCTGCTGATTTGTTTATCCTTATTCTCTTATGGACTATATTTTGTTTACATGAAATCAGCTGGCTCTGTAAGGGTTTTACCATGCAAAAAACCCTTTAAAAGCGGCATTGTCAAGTCGAAGGCTGCAGCCTTATTACTGGAGATAGCCATGGTTATATATTTTAATACGCATTTCCTTGGAAAGTGGAGGAGCAAGACAAGCTCCTCCTCTTTCCAAGGATCGCGAGGTTGGCAGGAGGGTTTTGCTTATTTCAGTCCGTCATTGTACAATGGACTCTCAGTAAGCCTCGAAAAGCTTTCACTCAACACATCTGAGAAAAATATTCAATGTTTTTTGAAAATTAGTTTAACTGCTGTTTTGCTTTATTATTTTGGATTTTAATTATTGTTGATTTTGTAGATATTGTTTTTTTTTTGTATAGTAGAATAAGATGTAACTTATCGATGAAAGTTATTTTGAAAAGCTGTTGTAACTGAAAATCGCTGGATAAATAAAGACATTTTTTATTGTTTATTTATAAAGAAGGACAAATTTTAATTCATCCAAATGAAATTGCTAATGCTTTTAGAAACTTAATTTATTTTTTTATGTTGCAGAAGATCTCAGAACTAATATGAAGAAAACAAACCTTAAGCTTAACCATAATTATTTTGGTACAACATTAAAATATATATATATATACTGGGTGTCCAACTTAACTGTGCCACCATTGGTATTTCAGAAACTATTGGATTTAGAAAAAACTTTAAATGGTGGACTTCACCTATTTTTTTAAGACATTCAAAAATTTGAAATCCATTCCCTTCTAAATGACCGCCATTTTCCAATATGGCGGACAACTTTCTTATTTTCTTTCTTTCCAATATGGCGGAGGATGTTCTTATGGAACATCCTGTATTTTAAGATGCATTTGGATTCCACGCTTAAATTTGAGAACTTTTCACTCTTTGAAATCTCTCCCTAAACCCAACGGTTAAGAAGATTTAAGCAGTTAAAGTTTGATTTTTCCCCATTTGAAATGCATTGTGTCCATTTTAACTGTGCCATCCTATGCAATCCTTATGGAGTAAAATACCCCTGTTGCAGCAGACCTGCATACTCAGCGAATTTCAAATGCAAAAGAACATATTTCAATCCAACATAGCGAGATTTGACATGTTTTTGTAATCTCCATAAGAATAACGTGGGGAATGAGTATGCAGGTTTGCTGCCACAAAAATGGAAATATCGGGGATTTTAGACTACTAAACGTTACATTTCATGTAGATGAAGCCACAAACCAAGTTTTATTAAGATATGTTGAGAAATAAGCGAGGTATAGAATTTTACTTATTCCCCA
This sequence comes from Flexamia atlantica, assembly GCA_035578135.1. Lineage (NCBI taxonomy): Eukaryota > Metazoa > Arthropoda > Insecta > Hemiptera > Cicadellidae > Flexamia > Flexamia atlantica. The sequence goes on along the minus strand of JAQJVK010000001.1, from coordinate 193,777,886 downwards.
TAAGGTTAACATTGGGACAACATACTGTGTTTACCACTTTCAATATCTCGGTAACCAATAGACATAGAGCAATGATTCAAAATACTAAATTGTTTGTTTTTTCGAGCTGAATTCAATGGTGCAAACCAAAATCCAATTAATTTTATTTTTCTATGTGAAAAACCATAAAAACCATTTTTGGGGGGGTTTATCCCCCTTTACCCCCCCTTCCAGTGGTCCGATCGGGCTGGTTTTCGAACTCATCCGAATAGTTACTACTTCACACACCTGTGCCAAATTTCATTCCGATCGGACCATTTTTGCGAGCGCTATCGTGCTTACAGACATATATATATATATATAGATTTATATATATATATATATATATATATATAGATTTATATATATATATATATATATATATATCTAGAAATTTGAACGAATGGTGTTTTTTTGCCTCTGAGGGCCCCAAAACGAAAAGTTATCACGGTCTTGAGCTTAGGTCTTACCATGAGACCTACCGTAATAGCTTCTTCCCTATAGGGGAAATTCGCTAAAACTATTCAAAATTGTTCATTTCCTTGAGTGAATCTCGACCAAAAATTATTTCTATGATTAAATCTTAACTAAAATCATATTTTAAACCCTTTTGTTCCCTGGTACAGTACACCTCGGATTATCCGGATTAATGTGGCGGAACACCGATCCGGATAGCAAAAAATCCGGATAATCCGAGGTCATTACAATATAGCCTAAATAGCGATCGCGAACCTTATCCCCTGCTAAATTGATGCTGCAAACGTCTTATCAGGCCTGTTCAACATGTTAGTCTTTCAAATTTTAAGAGGGTTTGATTTTGAAACAAATTTAAGAACAAAACAATCATACAAATATAATGTTAACTTTTACCGTACCTACGGTTTAGGTTTGGAATAAGACTCCAGATAAAAAAAATATTTAATTTAATAAGTTTAAATAATCATAACTCAAAACAACTCAAGCTAGAAATAATTATGAAGAAACTTAATGTGACTCAAAACTTACTATAGTAACTTTCCTTAAGTAACGTAACGCGTCAAATGACATCAAGAAACAAACTCGCAAAATTGCCGTAGGCTATTTTGTTGATTACTGCTAGCGGCCGAAGTACCAATGCAGAAAACTACGTTCATGAAAATGGCGTAATGTACTGCTGATTCCTTCAATTATTGTGATTCAAAATGCGTACATTAATGTATTACATTTGTATTTCACTTTTAGAAGGCGCATTTCACCGGTAAACTCGCTAAAATTATGATTTTACCGTGATTTTAATTTTTCAATTTCTCAGATAGACCGGTCCGGATAATCCGGGATCCGGATAATGTGAGGTCCGGATAATCCGAGGTGTACTGTATTTTTTAATCAACCCAACCGTATCGTTATACCGAGAACCGAAAATAATGCAATGCATTTCTTATGGGGGAAAATCAAACTTGAACTTTTTATACCTCCTTAACCACTGGGTTTAGGAAAAGATATCAAAGAGTAAAAAGTTCTTAAAATTAAGCGTAGAATTTAAATATGCCATAAAATACAGGGTGTTCCATAAGAAAAATCAAAGTTGTCCTCCGTATTGGAAAATGGCGGCCATTTAGAAGAAAATGGAATTCATATTTTTAAATTTCTTAAAAAAGTAGGTGAAGTCCCCCATTTAAAGTCTTCTCTAAATCCAATAGTTTCTGAAATACCAATGGTGGCACAGTTAAGTTGGACACCCTGTATATATATTGGGGCATACCCAAGGGGGGATATCGAGATACATCCCCCCATTGAAAATTTCTGAGATTTTGGGAAATTTTTGGGAAAATTAATAATGAAGGTGGTGGTGTCACTAAACTTGCCATAAAACAGAGAAAATAGAACACCTGAAGATGACCAATTACATACCGGGTGTCCCATAATAGTCCCCCCCCTAACTTTTTCCTATATTTTTTCAAATATCAATTCCACACCACCCCCAAACATTATTGGGTAGTAAATACTTCATTTTGAGGGGTACCCAATTTTGGCCGCCATCTTGGATCCGCCATATTGGATTCAAAATAATTTTTTCAAATGTAAAAGTGGTGTTGTGACCCATCATTTCGAAGTAGATTTTTTTATTGATTACAATACCGCAATCCGTTTTTTAATATCTCAATTGGTTCTCAAGATATGGGTACTTTTAATTATTTTATTTTCAACCAATTTTAAACATTACAAATTGATCAAATATGCCCGTAACCACAAAATAATGCTAGATAGTGACGAATAACCACCATCAGTCATTGTTGAGCGATTTACACTCAACTTTCACCAATGTAAATTTTTTGGCCGCCATCTTGGATCCGCCATTTTGAAATGAGGTAAGTTATTTCAAATATGAAGTTTGGTATTGTGACCCATCATTTCGAACTAGTTTTTTACGCTGAATTCAATGCCGCAACCCGTTTTTAGCTATAAAACTTAGTTTTTGAAAAATTAATATTTTCTGAGATTTTTATTAGAAAAATGTCAATACCTTGAAAACTAAACACTATAATTAACAACATGTACCGGCATTAAATTCGGCGTAAAAAACTAGTTTGAAATGATGGGTCACAATACTAACTTCATATTTGAAATAACTTACCTCATTTCAAAATGGCGGATCCAAGATGGCGGCCAAAAAATTTACATTGTTGAAAGTTGAGTGTAAATCGCTCAACAATGACTGATGGTGGTTATTCATCACTATCTAGCATTATTTTGTGGTTATGGGCCTATTTTATCAATTTGTAATGTTTAAATATGTTGAAAATAAATTAATTAAAAGTACCCTTATCTTGAGAACTAATTGAGATATTAAAAAACGGATTGCGGCATTGTAATCAGTAAAAAAACCTAATTCGAAATGATGGGTCACAATACCACTTTTACATTTGAAAAAATTATTTTGGATGCAATATGGCGGATCCAAGATGGCGGCCAAAATTGGGTACCCCCTCAAAATGAAGTATTTACTACCCAATAATGTTTGGGGGTGGTGTGGAATTGATATTTGAAAAAATATAGGAAAAAGTTAGGGGGGGGGGACTATTATGGGACACCCGGTATAAATTACATACATAAATCATTCACTGAGCTTTTATTAAGTTTTTAAATGGTTAAATTCTATTATTTTGAAGAATTGAATCGGGGATTAACGGATTAAGGTATTTTACCTATTGCGGTAATCATGAGTCATTGGGGGTTTAGGTCTATAGGCCTATATAAGAACATTTCAAGGGACAAATGCGCATATTTACCTATCGCGTGTGAAACAAGGCTGGGCTAGGAATTTCACTAAAGCTGGATCAGCCTCAAAAGACGATCGAGCGAATCATCGGCTATAACAATTGGCTGAGACGAAATTACAAAAGCACTTCTACAAATTGATTCCATTTCTTAAATTAATACCTGTTCAAGATGACTTTTCGATTAATCTCACAAAATATTATAAACACAACATAGTATAAATTATGTCAGTGAGTTAACGTAAGAGTACATTTCGGGTTATCCGGATAATGTGGCGGAGATCCGGGTTGCAATAACAGCAGTGCGGATATTCATGCTATAAATGGCATCCGCCATATTGCTGCTGTCGCCATCATTGTTTGAAAGGGCAAAAGACTCGTCATATTACGTTAAATATTCATAGTAACAAAATCTCGATGTTAAAAAGGCGGCATACGAATATTGTCGACCGCTTGTAGCAGCCTCGCAGCAGACATCTCAATCCTACATAAACATTCAAACATGAGAAAAGTGGTTCCAAAATAGTATCAAAAGTCCTCACGCCTGAAAAAAAGGACTCTTGGTCGGAAATTTGTTCTGACACCTTAAAAAACATTGAGACGGATCCTACGCTGCTGGAAAGAGTAATTACTTTGGATGAATCGTGGGTTTTTTACCTATGATCCAGGAACTAAGCACCAATCAGTGCACTAGAAGAGTTCACATTCATTCACCAAAATTGCACAAAGAACAAATGTCAAAATCCAAATTCAAGGCCATGATGATTGTTTTTTCGACATCAATGAAATCGTAAGTATAAATTGGGTTCCTGAAGGCCAAACCGTGAATAGAGAATTACTTTATCTTCTTTAATTACTTATTTTATGGCCAAATTAAGTCTTATTGAGCCTACACAAAATCAGATATGGTACAATTATTAGTTTAATCAAACTATCAATTGTTGTGATATTTTATACTCTTTTGAGATAAGGTGAGGGTGTCTACCAGTCGGGAATTCGGGAAAATGTCGGGGATTTTGTAAGGTCGGGAATAGTCGGGAAAAAGTAATGAATTTCAACTTTTGGTCGGGAAATTTGAATTTGGCTGTAAAACAAAACTAAATAGCCGTTTTCTTCGTTATTGTCATCGTCTCGGCCGGCAAATCTCTCGAACGAATCGCGGCAGACAAATTTTTAGCTATAGCACGACCAGAAAAGCTGCCGCTTACTCCGCTGCTGCAAGTTTCTCGGTCCTAATACAGCTGTAAAAACGCTCGCTCGTTTCGCGGCCGACAAGTCTCTCGCTCTTTACGCGGCCGACAAGTCTCGCTCTTTACGCGGCCATCAAGTCTCGCTCTTTACGCGGCCGACAAGTCTCTCGCTCTTTACGCGGCCGACAAGTCTCTCGCTCTTTACGCGGCCGACAAGTTTCTCGCTCTTTACGCGGCCGACAAGTCTCTTGCTCTTTACACGGCCGACACATCTCTCGTTAGTAATTCTACCTTAAAATCGTGTGCTCTTTTCGTGGCTATCACATCTATTGGCCACATGAAGGCCAGAATATCTATAACCCGGCCGGAAAATTCCTCGGTCGTTTCGGGGTCAGCAAACCTCTTGGACACATTGGGGCCGTCAGATATCTCGCTCTCTTTGAGGCCATCAAATCTGCTGCTCTTTTCGCGGCCATCTCACTGTTCGCTTTTATTGCGGCCGGAAATCGCATTACCGGCATTGGTCGCATTTTGGCCGATGACTTCATCCCTCTTTTCGCGAGCGTTAGACCTCTCGGTTGTATTGCGTCCAGAAAATCGCTCACTCATTTTGGGACCAAAAAATGTTTCGGTCGTCTCGTGGTAGACAAATTTTTTGCTCTTTTCGTGGCCATCACATCTCTCGGTCGTATTGCGATAAGAAAATCGCTCAATCTTTTCGTGGACGGAATGTCTTATCATTTATACCGTAGCTGGCAATATTTTCGGTCTCGTTGCGATCGGAAATCTTTCGCTTGTTTTGCGGCAGGTAAATCTCTTGGTCGAATCACGGCCAATGACCTTACTCATTTCGCGGCCATTAGACCTTGGTCATATTGCGGCCGGAAAGTCACTCACTCGTTTTAGGAATGAAACATTTTTTGGTTGATTCGCGGCAGACGAGTTCCTTGCTCTTTTAGTAGCTGTTGTATCTCTCGGTCGTATTTCGACAAGAAAATCACTATTTTTTTCGAGGCCAGAGATATTGTAATTTACAACATGGCTGGCAAATCTTTTGGACTTATTGCGGCCGGAAATCTTTCGCTTGTTTTTTGGTTGACGGGTGGCCGATTGGTTCTTGATCGTATTGTGTCGCTTACTCTTTTCATAGCCGTTACATGATTCGGTCATATTGCGGCCAGCAAATCTCTCTGTCATATCGTGGCTGTGAAATCTTGGTCGTTTATACCACGGCCGGAAAATCTCTTGGTCACAACGTGGCCGGAAAATCGCTCGTTCTTTCCGCAGCCGGAAATCTCGGTCGCATTACAGCTGGCAAATATATTGGGCTTATCGCAGTCATCTTGCTCATCTTTTGGTGATCTTTCGCTTGCATTCTAGCCGTCTAAATGTATTTATTTACAAATATCGTTCTCAATATTCGTTATATGAGTTCGTTATATTGGTCATGTTTCCTGTGGTCGGGAGTTTTTTTAATTTGTTGGGAAAAGTCGGGAAAAAGTCGGGAATTTCATATATGAAATTTGGTAGACACCCTCTAGCTTGATTGATAATCACTATTTATGTTTTTAGCTCTGTAGATTCATGTATGAATCACGCTCAGCGATATATAAAATAATGCTACCAGAAGCTCCGAAAAATCGTCAAATATTGACTATGCCTTATGCCTACAAGGTGCTTGCTACACCTTACCTTGAGCACAGTTTCTGTCCTCAAATAACACCTGGCAAGACATGCTCAAGAATAGCCAAAGCAATATTTTTGGGCGATGTAGCAGTTGGAAAAACTTGTATTATAAATAGGTAGGTCTACATTAATTTTTTATTTTTATACCACTTCATAACACTTCTATCTATACAGAAACAGTTATACGAGGGTTGTCCAGAAATTAAAGTACGTTTTGTCCGTACGTCTAACCCATTGGTCCTATCTTTGTGACTGATAATGTGGCCTAAACCTCCACTCCTGGTCTCAATCTGAGCCAAGTCTCGTTGCCGACCGACCACGCATTCCATTCTCACAGCCATTGCCGGCCTTAGCGAGTACGAGGCCCTGGGCAAGAAAACATTTGCGAGGCCACCCCAACGCCAATCCTACTCAATGCATTATTAATTTTTAGACACATGTTTAATCACATGTAAATTACGTGAAAGGGTGGTCCAGTGATTGAAAACATCGTGGTTTATGAAACTTATCCCATAAGGCCAATGCCCAAATTCTCAAAGGACACTACGCAATGATAGAGCCGAACAGTTACAGAACAGTTCAGCTGGTTTCTAATTCCAAGAGTGAACATCATTACATAGTCTGCTTCAGTGTATCCATGACTTAGTTTAGAGAAAATTAAAATTCCCAACTTTTTTTATCACAAATCTCTATTTTTTTACAAATAAATCTGCTAAACTTCGTTGACCACTATTAAATTGAAGCACTTATTAGCCTATTTCAAAAATTTAAATAGGAGGGTTGGGAAATTCACGGTCATAGCCCAAGTAGCGAAAAGTGGTCTCCTCACCCTATAGTTTGGTAATAGTGTCTTACGACACCAACGCTACTACTGTGAAATATTTGTAATCAACCGGCAATAACCTCTCCGCATAGAAGAACATTTATTTAATTCTCTGCTTCTTCCCCTCGGCAGGGGTGCCCACAGGGGGGGGTCATGACGCAAACTGCGTCATTGAAATTTCTGGGGGGGATGAAAAATAGTACTTTTTCGCCAGCCTGGGGGGGCATCATAAAACAATTAAAAAACGTGAAATTAAGAAATTCAATTTCAGTATTAAATTAAAACCCATATTTCTAGAACTTTGGATGCATGCGTATAAACGTAGTGTGGGCTCTGGGCATTGGGCAGTGACAATGTAAGTTTGGCAACGTTGAGCTAGTGGTTGCTATGGTAACGAGACTCGCGCGGTGGCGCGATGTACTCGTAGTTCGGAGAATTTCGGCGCATGCGTTCACTCCCACCCCTTCGATCTTGTGTCAGTTGCAGTTGTCACTGTCTGTCAGTGGTTACTGGTTAGTTTTTGCTATCCGATACACCTGACACCTGCGTATTTTGTGACTTTCGAGTATCTTATATGTTTTAAAATATTTAGTTTGTGGTTTAGGTCTACAGTATTTTATTGTAAGATGTAATCACGGTGAAGTGCATCGGGCTTTATCACAACACATTTGTATTTTGCTCATAGTTTAGATATTTAAAATGCCTAAAAAACAAAAACTATTAATATGTAAGTGTTTGGAACCTATGTGTAACGCTAAAGTGCGCCACGATAAGTGGACAGAGCACTGCAGAAAGAAACATGTGTACAAAACTAAGAATGGCTTAAATATAAATTTTTAAATAATCGAGGAAAAGGAAATGGGCGAGTCCGCTTGGAAACTCTTGATAGGAAAAACTGGTAAAGAATAATATATACATATACAGGGTGTCCCATAAGTAAAGTGCCAAACCATAGAGTAATAATGAACTTTGTAAAGAGATGGCACTCCCATGTTAACTCGGTGGTAAGGGAACAGCAGCGCTATCTGAATAAAGTGCTACGAACTAAAAAGATCGATGCGATATATCGATGGTCGTCGATGCGACATATAGATCGTCGTCGTCTGCTTTGTTTATATTTTCGTTTTCTTGTTTTGTTTGCTAGACTTTCAATTTTAATGACTTTACCGGTTTGTTTAGATTAAGTGCGTTTGCCGCTAGTGCAAGTTGTTTCGCGAAATACTGTACTGAGTGATTCTTATTGTGCTTAAAGCGATTGATAGAAAATAAATACGTAAATCTTTACATAAAAGCACTTAATAAAAATTAACTCAGTTAATTTTTATTAAGTGCTTTTATGTAAACATCTATGTATTTATTTTCCATCAATATAATTAAGCACAACATGAATCACTCAGTACAGTATTTCGCGAAACAACTTACACTAGAACAACTTCCTGCAAACGTACTTTAGGTATTTTCCCACACTCAAATTAATTCCAACTCGTTATGGTTGTGTACACGTCGTGTCGTGACAGAAAATCAGGGGAAACGGAACGGGAAGTTAGCAAATCGTTATCGTCGTTCTGATTGGCTGAATCAGTGAAGAAGAAGAAAGTCATGTTTTTACAACGCCATCTGAATAAATTGCATTGAACTAACCCGCTCCAATAAGCTTACCACTTGGCTCCATTTAAGTGTCAGACCGGTGGCCAAACTTCGGGTCAAAATAAATATAATAAAAATAAAGAATACATTTTTTCCAAGAACCGTCAGATATCCGCCGTTTTGTACTTTTTACAAAATATTTTTATCTCCCAAGTTTTTGAATCGATTTTTTTGAAACTCGGTATGCACCTGTATCTGGTCAATGAAAAAATAATGAGCATGATTAAATAATAAATTTCAAAATGGCGGCCGTTTAAAATCTTTAATTTGAAATAACGAAAGAACGGTACGTTTTACAAAAAACATAGAGGGTAACGATTTTTAGAAAATTTTATTTCCCATCTAATGACACCAAATTTATGAAAATCGGTTAATGAACAACTGAGTTATGATCGTATTTAGCTAGTGAGGCAGAATTTTTTGAAGCAAAATAGTCCATTGTTGCGCTGAGCCATGCACTAATTCGACCATAACTCAGTTGTTTGTTAATCAATTTTCATAATTTTGGTATCGTTGGAATGGAAATAAAATTTTCTAAATATTATTGTTCTTTATATCGTTTTGTAAAATGTACCATTGTTTCGGTATTTCAATTTAAAGATTTTAAGCGGCCGCCATTTTGAAATTTACGATTCGATCATGCTGATTATTTTTTCATAAACTAACCTTGACTAGATACAGGTGCATACCGAGTTTCAAAAAAATCGATTCAAAAACTTGGGAGATAAAAAATATTTTGTTAAAAATACAAAATGGCGGATATCTGGTAAACAAGGCGTTTTTGGAAAAAAAATTCATTCTTCATTTTATCTTTATTTAGACCCATATAACCTATTCCCGAAGTTTGGCACCTTACTTATGGGACACCCTGTATGCTATTAATTATCAGTCCTGTCTAAGGAATATGTCGGCCTTAGTCAGTAACAAGACTACAAGATCGCGCCACAATCATCCTTCACTCATCTGTCATTCATACTTGGCTTAAAATACCTACCTGGGTAGGTCGCCATTTCAACTAATGTATCTAATGTATAATGAACATTGTTTGTTAAAAATAAACCATTGTTTATTTATACAATGAATTTATCTTCCGAATCCTAATATCTCGGATGTGGGGAGGGGGTTGGTCGCAGTTAAGGGGGGGGGGGGTAGTCATTGGCCCAGGGGGGGGTGAGTCATTGCCCCAGGGGGGGGTGGGCACCTCTGCCCCTCGGCACCTAGCAGCTGTGCTCGCTGGTACCTAGTGATTGCTGTATTTACTTTGAATACTTCAAGTATTTCACACATTATTTTCTACAGGCCTTGCGCAAACCATACACCTTTATCAAATAATCTAAATGGCGAAGATCGTATTTGGCGTACCGTTTTGCCTCCTTTTCAAATTCCATAGTTTCAGTATTACATGTGTAATCAGTCTCAAGGTTTAATAAATATCTCTCGGCTGTTTTATTGTAATTTGATTTTGTTTTCACCTATTTCAAACAAAGTAAAACTCCTATTAGAAGCGCGAGGCCCTGGGCGGCCGCCCCTGTCGCCCTCCCCTAAGGCCGGCACTGCTCACAGCGTTTCAAAATGGCGGCGTCCTTTGAATATCCCGCCAAATGTATTTGACCCAATAATGCTGCTTCTTTCAGTTCCTTACCACTTTCAAACACTTTTCCAACCTAAAAATTACATTAACCTTTAAAAAAATGTATTCACATAAGGGTCACACAGGGATTGTCCAAAAATATGTCTCACTTGAGGCAGCAAAGTTCTGTGAAGTTGCTGCCGCTGCGTGGGGCGGGCGCCGCGGCGTGGATCAGCAACACCCTAGCCTGCTATTGGATTTATCCAAATCGCATGTTTTGTATGGTGATGTTATCGTAGGGCTTCGCAATGGACCCAGGATCACTTTTTTCTCCTCTACGAATAAATTCAACACTGAATAAACCAATCAATAGATTGCTGAAGCCTTGAAACCTTGCATTATAAAATTAAAAACTTACCAAATTTGGTAGTACAGCCTTTAGATGTCAAATAATTTTGTGCTTTTGAGACCAGTTTCGGTTCTATGGCGCACATAGACTGTTAACGTGGTGGGAAATTGTAAATATATGTGTTTGTTTGTATAGAAATGGTAAAAAAGTTTTTAACGTCCCGACAATCATGAAAGTGTGCTCCAGATTTAATATTATGGATTAATTATGACTTGCATGACTGAAGATGGTTCGTCATAGAACCGAAAACCAGTCCCAAAAGTACAAAATTATTTGACATCTAAAGGTTGTACTACCAAATTGCGTAAGTTTTTAATTTTACTGAATAAACGTTTTAGGCCGGAAAACACTATTGAAATCGCTTTGCATTCGGCGGGATTTTCAGTAGACACCGCCATTTTGAAAAGCTGTAAAAATGAAATGCGTGATCGGTCGGCAACGAGACTTGGCTCAAATTGAGTCCGGGAGTGGACCTACAGGCCGCACACTCAGCCGCAGAGTAAGGACAACAGGGCTAGATTTAGTAACAAAACGTGCCTTACTCTCTGGACGACCCTCGTATCTAGAACCTGCCTGTTTTGTTGTTCTTCATGGCCCATATGTATCACATAAACATTCAAATAGTAGTCGATACACTGTAAATACCTGGGGAGGATTTTATCTTTACCCTTTTATTTGTAAAAGGAATGTTGCCTTGGGCGCTGCAGCCAAGGGGATTCCATGTCCTGCAGCCAAAATACCGTCCTGAGATAGGAAGCATGAACGTATTTATTGAAAGTATAGCATTATGATTAAAATATTAGACGTACCTATTATTCCGATGAAGATAGGCCTGAAGCAGATAAAATTAGACTCCCATCATTGTGCTAAAAAAATATTAAATTTTATGACCTATTAAACTAATACAGTTGACCTATTTGTGGATTATTTTTATATTAACGAATGCTAACCACTGCCAGGGCCTGATTAACCTCTAGGCTAACTAAGCTGCCTGCCATCCAGGGGGCTCTTAAGGATGGAAAATAAATATTGTTTTTACATTTTGAAAGAATAAAAAATAAAACAAAAGTCCCACACCCACTTTTGCGTAAAATCGCCCTGCTTGGCATGTTTTAACGAATTTCCCCTATAGGGAAGAAGCTATTACCGTAGGTCTCATGATAAGACCTAAGCCCGAGACCATGATAACTTTTCGTTTTGGGGCCCCCAGAAGCAAAAAACACCATTGGTTTTAATTTTAGCGAATTTCCCCCTATAGGGAAGAAGCTGTTACCGTAGTACTCATGGTAAGACCTAAGCCCGAGACCATGATAACTTTTTGTTTTGGGGCCCCCAGAAGCAAAAAACACTCTTCGTTCATTTTCACACGTATATATATATATATATATATATATATATTTATACAGGGTGTATCTTAAATACACCGATAAACTTTGGGATATTGTTCCTGAGATCAAAACAAATAAAAAACCTCATATAAGTATATATCCTATCTCGCTCCGTTTTCCGTGTCGGTCTGAACGTGTTTTTTACATGATTAATCATAACTTTTGAAATACTAGAGGTACCAACTTCAAACTTGGTACACATATGCTGGCTAATAGGACCTATCTTTGTGCTGAGTATCAAGTTTCTACTTTGTAAAATTTCAAAATGGCAGCAATTTTAATTTTTCAAAGCTTAATAAATCAGAAACTATAAACTTTCATAAAAAATAATAAGAGACAAAAAAGGTGTGAAATTTAATTTCCTTTAAGAAAATGTACAATTTTAATAGGGCCATAACACTAATAACGGAGAAAATTAAATTTTTATAAAGTTACAACTTGATAAGTTATTAAATTTACCCAAATTTACGGTTAAAACTTCAGAAAAATGTATTTGTATCTGTTATTTGTGTTATGACCTAATTAAAATTGTACATTTTCAGAAAGGAAATTAAATTTTGCACCTTTTTTGTCTCTTGTTATTTTTCATGAAATTTTATAGTTCCTGAGTTATTAAGCTTTGAAAAATTAAAACGGCCGCCATTTCGAAATGGCAAAAAGTATAAACTTGATACTCAGCACAAAGATAGGTCCTATTAGCCAACATATGTGTACCAAGTTTGAAGTTGGTACCTCTAGTAGTTCAAAAGTTATGATTAATCATGTAAAAACACGTTCAGACCAACAGACGGAAAACGGAGCGAGATAGGATATAAACTTATGACGTTTTTTAATTGTTTTGACCTCAGGAACAATATCCCAAAGTTTGTCAGTGTATTTCAGATACACCCTGTATCTGATATTTATATATGTATACAGGGTGTTTCAGGATAAGTGTAAACAAATTCACCAGGCGATTCCTTACATCAAGACAAGAAAAAAATGGCTTGTGACCATGGGTCCGAAAACTACTTGTTAAGGGCTCTTTCACACGAGGCCACTAGTGGCCGCCACCGGTTACCAGCCCGGGTAACTGCAGTTGACGGTACAGACAACTAGCAGGCCACTCCACCAATAGCCACCTCCGATTTAGTCGAGAAAATGCTGATGAGGAATAAACAACTCATTCTTCTCGCATCACCAATCAAGAAAAGAAGGCGGAGATGCAGGTGGATATGTTCCATGTTCATCCAGTACTAACGAACAGGAAGGACAATGACCTTTATTACACGTTGTTTGACGAACTATGTGCCGACTAAAAAAGTTTTTCTTAACTATTTCCGAATGTTCCTCTTCCTTTTTTCCACTTTTACTTTCTCCCCCCTATACATAGTATTTGGAGAAAGTATTGTTTTCGTCAAAATTTTCGAATTTGAGTTGTTAGTGGAAATATTCGTTTTAGTGCTCCCTGAATCCAAAACGTGGTTTTCAGAGTGGTGTCTGTCTGTCCATGTGTGTGGAATCCACTCTGTGGATGTGTGGATGTATGTAAACAAAGCTTGAGACCACACCAGTGGCCCAATTTTCAGGAAATTTGGCATTTAGGTATAAAGCCATGATATCTCCAGGCGAATCCAAATTTCTCAAAACCGGATCTAACAAATTTGATAAAAATTTTATGGTTTTTAGAGCTTAAGATGACAAATAAAATGACACCACTCGCATGTCTGTAAAAATTCAGGTTTAGAAGATAATATGGGAAGTGTTAAAAAATTCATATTTTTCAAATTTCACAAAATATGGAACTACTAAAGAAAATATACTTGAAACCATTAGATTTGGTTTCAAAAAGTAAATAATCCAGTATTTTGAATTATTAGTCTATGTCAACTGGTTGCGGGGATAATTGATATTTTTGTTTGGCGGTAAACGCAGTACGTTGTCTAATGTATTTGCGGAGTGATTGTACATTAATTTTATTTTATTGCAGATTTTCTTACGTTAAGGGAGAAAGTATTGTGTCAGTTTTCTGATACCATTTTTTTTTCTTCTGACCTTCACTCATTTAAAAAAACAAATAAACAATTAAAACTCGTTTAGGAAAATCATTTCACAACTGTACCTGCCTCCGCACGTGAACTGCTTGAGTTTACCCAAAAAAAACAGGTAATGCATGCGCTTTCGTAGTCGGGAGTGGCGGCCACCGGTGGCTACGTCTGAAAGCCCCCATTTCATTCAATGCCCTGCGACGAGTTGCCGCCACCGCGGTGGCTGACTCGCAGTTGCGCGAGGAGACACTGCTCGGCCACTGTGTCCCGTCGGGCAACTGCAGTGGCCGCGTCTGAAGGCCTCCATTTATAACAATGTTTAAGCTGTGGCGGGCAACCGGTGGCGGCCACTAGTGGCTTCGTGTGAAAGGGGCCTAAATAGTTACAGCCAAAAATTGATTTTTTTCATTTTTAAGTGTATTTATCACACTTTTTGGCCTCTAGATTAAAAAATTGTGAGGATATTTTGATGAAATTTTCACAGTTTGATAGGTTATGAAATTTCAAGGAAATATCTTTACTTTTCTGTACTGAAGTCATAAATATGGCTGAGAAAAAATAGTTGGAAAATAAAATTTTTCCGAAAAAATTCAATGCCTCTAAAAAGATTTTATTTTTGATTAGTTATTAAATTTTGACTATCTAACTATTTTGACTGCAACTTTCCCAAAAACTGTGGAATTTCATGGAGAACAAAATAATATCAACTTTCTTACACCTTCGCCTGTGACTTTTTATGTTATTAACCAAAATATTGGAAGGTGACAAAATTAGAAAGTAAATCATCAAAAGACCAGCCAGTCAAAAAAATTGCATATAGCCTGAGGAATGTTAAAGCATGATAATTTTTTATGAAACCCTCCAAGAACTGTCAACTGTAAAATTTAAGAAATCCAAAATCCCCAAAAATCTTGTCCCCAGTATCTTATGCGATGACATGCTATCACCCTGTTTATACTCTTTCCATCCAGTAGCTTGATTTTGGAAGGTTTTGCCGAATGCTGTGACGCTCTGAATAGGGATCATAGTATGATCTTCTCCATTTTGGATAACGACATACGATTCGCTTTTGTCAGGGCAGTTGTTTTGAGTCCGAAAGTTATTATAGGTGATATGATGGTGGTGTACATTCTTTTTGAGAGGTACCAAGGCACATTGTACTGTTATATAAATCTGAGCAAGGCATGGTACGTTCTGTAGGCCGATTTTATTCTTTCTTGAAATGTCTTGGGTCTGTCAAGTCCATTTGTTATTGTTACACCAAGGTATTTCAGGGATGTGACAGATGGGATTCTCATAGTGCTATCTGTGCTTCTGTGGTTTCCTGATTAATGATTTGTGGGGGTAGCACCCGTGTCAGTATTGAAGATTTTTCACCGTTCAGGTTCAGGCCAGCTTCTGTTAGAGTCCGGTTTACTGCTTCAAGAATTTTGTTTGCTGTGGAGATGTCTTCGGTCAGAATGAGGAGGTCGTCTGCATAGGCGAGTATTAGTGGAAGCTGCAGGGTTTCTTTCTGTTCCAGTTGTAGCAGTGGTTCTAACTGTTGAGCCTTGCATAGCGCATGGTGTAACGCCACTGTGAAGAGGCGGGGCGATAGAGGACATCCTTGCTTGACCCCAGTTCCTTTTGTTTTAGCAGATGTTCTTTTTCCGAACCATTGTATTCTGGTACTCTCCCAGAGGCAGGCAGTGATTATTCGATTAATGAAGTGATCTGGCACATTATACAATGCCTTTAGAGCCTGCTGATTGAGACACTGTATCGAAGGCTTTGGCGATGTCCAAGGAGATAATGTGCATGATGCGGCCTTCATTCCACCTTTCTTCTAGGAGTCTCCTTAAGATGTAAATGTTGTCGTCAATGGAACGGTCTTGAATAAAGGCAGTTTGGTATGTTGGCATCCCTCCTATGTACCTGTCTAGAGTTTTGAGAAGGAATGCTGCATATATTTTGTAGCCAACGCTGGAAAGTGAGATTCTCCTAAAATCATTTGTCGACTTTGGTACAGGTTTCTTCGGGATTGGTATTTGGATGGTTTGGTTTTAATCCTTGGGAGTCTTGTTTTGTACCCATATCTGTTGGAGCAAATCAACCATCTGGTCTATGAGGCATTTTGGGCCATTCAAGATTAGTTCTCTGTTTATTTCATCAATTCCAGGAGCTGTTCCCTTTGCTGCTTTTCTTAGATAGTCCAGAAGATGGTTGAGATGGTGAGGGGGGGGGGTGGATCAAACTCCTGGATCAAATTGGTCAAAATACCTGGAGATGGAAACTTCCTCTTCGCAGCCATCACACATCAGCTCCATCGACACCCGATCTCCTCAGACCTCCACACGTTGTCTTCTCTTGAACTTGGGCAACAAATTGCCAATCATATCCAAGAAAACTTAGAAAGGTATGCCCCACAAATCTTGGACTCTTTAAGATCGATATATCCCCCCAGGAATAAAGTCCACTCCCGATCAAGAGAAGAAAAATTGAATTTCTTTATAGACAGGCTGAAATGCCCGGGATTTTGGGGAGGAGCAGAATCAATTGCAGCAGCAGCTGAAATAAACCGAACAGAAACTGAAATCCTGTTTGAAGGAACCAATAAAAAAATGACGTACTCCCCAATGACACAGTGCCTCAAAGAAAAATTACGATCGCTTATAGGAGGGCCTCCAAAAACTCCAATGAGTACAATCATTACGACTCAGTCATAGACCTTGCTTGCAGCTCAGCACCACCATCACAACAACAAACTCCTCCTTTCCTCAATACGACTGCAACACTACACCCACGATCAAACATGGAAATCTTGGACAAGACCCCGACTGAAGAAGACGACGACCACATCCACCTCAAGGTACCTCACATAGTGACTTGGAATGTTCGTGGGGCATACAAACCAGATGAGAGCCAACATAGATGAAGATCTCCATGACAAATTTGACATTGCAGCTATTCAAGAAACACACTTGGCCACTGGGATTGCTGACACCAAACACAACATTTGGCACTGATCAGGTGGTCAATCTCACCGAGTAGCCAGGGATGTAGCATTGCTGATAAGGAAAACACCAGCATCCAACTTCAATCTTTCTTTCCCTTGTCAGATAGTAAGTGCATGGCGAACCTAATTTGGACCATAAATGAAACAGTAGTAAAACTAGTCATATGCACTCACCTTCCTTCCGAAAGTGACCCCAGATTTGCTGAGGAAGCCTCAAACTTAAACACACTGCTATCAGCACAAGTCCTTCAAACAAAAAAACCCTGATCTTACTAGGTGACTTCAATGCGCACATTGGGAAAAATGATCTCAGTAGCGAAGAAAGGACCAGGATCGGCGAAGGTCTTCTTCACGACTTCTGCAATATAAATGGGATCTTTCTCAAATCGATTGCGCTGGCCCACAATTTAAACATAGTCTTCACACTTAAAGAACAAATCCTCACGATGCACCTGGTCAAATGGGCGATCTCATTCCCAGCTGGATTACATCTTAGTACAAGAAACACAGCATGTCACTGCAAGGTTCCCTAGAGCTTGTTGGGGAACTCATAAGAAATCTGATCACAAAATGCTACTAACCCAGATAAAGACAAATCAGAATCCAGAAACACAACAACACAGACAGAAAAGATATGGTCACCACCCAAGAAGCTGGAATGTAGAAAATTTGAAATCCCCGAGGACCCGAAAGCAATACCAAGAAGAACTGGAGAAAGAGATCAAGTCGACTTTCCAAAACTCAACCTCATCAGACACTAACGCCATATGGTCCAAAATAACAAACGAAATGAAAAAGGTGGCAAAACAAACTCTGACGAAACCAACATCACCAATAACTCCCGGAAGAAGAAGGGCAATTGAAAATAAACTGAAAGCAAAATATTGGCTAAATAAAGAAAAGACCGAAGAACGGAGAACAAATTTAAAAATCACCCAAGATGCTGTCGCCGAGGCAAGAAGACTCCAAACCCTAAAAAAGACGGAAGAATTCTTCAAATCCCTAGAAGACATACCACCACAAAAAAGAATCAACAAAGCTTTAAAATTCTTTAGGATCGACAGCCGACAAAAACACCGCAAACAAACTTTCATCCCTCTGGAAAAATGGGAAGAAGAACTGACTCAACAGCCCACCCCATAGGGACAAGGCCGAGTTTATCATCGTGCCAGATTACAGGCGAGCCTGACTCTGACGACGGCCCCTGCCATGACTTGACCGTTGCACTGTCCGACTCCCGCTCGCCTCTCCTCTCCGCCCTCCTCCCCCGCCATGCCTGCAGTGCTTCATGTCGTAGTGTTGCCATCATTTCATCACGATTTTCATATTGCAAATTTTTTTAAGTTTTTCAATTACATTTTCTGGTTTTCTACATTCTTTTTACAATTAAGTTTTACCGGTATAATAAATTTCATTCCAGTTCTCCCTCATTGCAATTTTTTTCTAATCTAAATTAAGGTAATTTTATTAAGGACGCGTCTCGAAGCTGACGCACAGGCATTTTTGCCCATGTCGGCTTATTCCATAGACCTTCTTACAGTCTGTAATTTTTTACATTTATACTTAATAAGGTACTTAATAAGGTAAGGTAATTCATAGCATGTAACTTTATTTATTTATTTACTCTTAATAACACATGAAGATGCATCAAGTTTTTTTGCTGTTTAAATGCAAGTACAGATAATTTATTTTGCAATGTAATATTTTTGTATTTTACTGGTATAAATCTTTACATTCATTCATTCTCAATTTGACATTTTGGATAGTGAGGAGAAGCACGTACTATACTGAGCCAGCTTGAACTTTTCCGTGCATCAGCGCAAATTTCTCCTCTGCTTTTCGGCAGTGGAACTAAAAAAATTAACATTGGATGTCCCTACTTAGAGGGTTCTGTATACATTGTCTGTGTCCAGTGGCTACTGAGATATCGCTAGTGGTGAACACAGTACGTTGTCTCATGTTATCATTATGGGAAATAACTAAAATTCTATATCTTGCTTATTTCTCAACACATCTGAACAAAAAAACTTGGTATATGGCTTCATCTAGTTGAGATCTACTGGATTATTGCAAAAATCCTTAATTTTGCATTTTCATGGCAGCAAACCTACATACTTATTTCCCATATTATTCTTATGGAGGAAATTGTTGTATGCTCATTTTAAGATTTAAGTCGATTTTAGTTAATTTGAGGCTCCTTCTAAATGATTTATGTAAGCATTGAAATTTGCTAAGTAAGCAGGTCTGCTGCAATGGGGTATTTTTAAGTAGAAAATATTGTATTATATGAGTATGAGGGCCTCATAGTTGCCATGCTAGCAACGAAATAACGAAAATTTAAGCAAATAATGTAATCTAATAACAGCTGTTTGCAAACAACAGCCATCTGGAAAATACAGTGTTTGAGATAAAGATCGCATGGAGTAATAAAAAAAGTTGATCAGTTTTATGACACTGAGAACTACCAACTCTTTAATGCACTTCACACACCAGAATGGCGTGGCGTGGCACTGCATGGCAGAAACTTAGTCAAATAACATAGTATCAATAAAATGAAAAATCAGCTGATTTGGTTATGCGCCTCTTCCTGTTACTTGGTGCAACTCCCGTATTAATTGCGTTGGTGCCACACCAGAAAATTTGGAAAAACGTATGGGGTGGCATTTAAATTTCTCCTGTATGTTTGGTAATGGTGTATCATTGGGTAAAATATATACCCAAGGTTAACAAAGTCAGTAGATGCCAAAATATTTTATTCAAAGTTAAAATGTATGTAACCTTATTTAGTCATCATTGAATAGGCCTCATCATTGATATGCATAGGCGTCTCTAGACTGGATTTTCTGGGGGGCTAGCGCATTATATGGTTGAAACAAATATAGGCGTAACCAGGATGACCCAAGGGGGGTTACACTGGGGAGGTCTGGGTCTCGGAAACAGTTGGAAAATAAGAACCATTAAATCGCTTTTTAGGTAGTCTAGACGCAAAAAAGTTTAGGATGGTGTTATGGTTGCGGGTGTTTTGACTGCCGGATTTAATAAATACACTAGTATTAAATTCCTGAAAGTGTCATTATTAAATACATTTTTAGTGTATTTGTAATGGTTATACAAATGGGTGTAATTTCAGAATTTTGATTGGGGGGGAAGATTTTCAGACCTTTGCTCTATAGCTCAATAATTTAAACCGACCCCACTCTTTTAAATATGTACAAAAATCTGAGTTTTTATCGAAAATCTTTGGCAAATTATGGCTGCGAAATGTCTGACAGATTTACCGACAGCGATACAGCTGTGAGATATAACAAACAACAGCTTTGACGACCATGGAGTTTGTCCTCCATGTTACAACCGAGATTATTGGCCACGAGAACATCCATGAAATTTCATTACCGCGAGTTACTTGTTGATCGTTGAAAATCTTGAAGATGTTTTTATTGTTTTGAAATACAACCAAAATGTTTCGGTTGCTAATAATCTATCGTGGTATTTGCCTCAAAATACGATCGAGATTTTCCACATGCAATTCTACAGTGCAACTGACAGACGGCCACTGTGCGACCATGAACTTTGTTTGCCGTAATACAACTGATGTTCGCAGCCCAACCAAGAGCTCTTATGGCCATAATACGATCGAGAAATTTACTAGCCACTGTAAAACCCGAATTAGGGGTCTACCAGATATCATCTATTGAATTTCAAACTTTTCTCTAATGTTTCCTGACTAAAAAAATTCCGAAAAATTTAAATACTTTCCCATGCTGCCTCCTAAAGCCAATATAATTGAACACGATCTTTGTAAAATGCAATATTATTTTACATCCTCAATGCGACCAAGAGATTTAACAGCCACGGAAACACTGAGCGATTTTTCGATCGCAATATGGCCGTCAAAGAGATTTGACGGCCGCGTTATAAACGACCGTGATTTGAAAGCCGCAATACGACCAAAAGATGTAATTGCCACAAAAAATACAAGCGGTTTTCCAGACACACACAATGCGACTGAGGGATTTACCAGGGCCATGCACTGTCTGTATAAATGAAAAACGACAGATTTTCCGGTCGCAATAGAGATGACGATCTCGAAAAGTGCGGGAGATTAGCCGGCCGCGAAACGAATGAGAGATTTTCCGATTGCAAAGGGATGGAGAGATTTTCCAGCCGTTTTATCACCAAAATATTAGTTTGTTGCGATTCAATCGAGGGATTTGCCGGTCGCCGGTCACAACGACGATAACAACAAAATAACGATGCAGCGGTTATTTCGTTTTGCTCGACTTTCCTATGACCAAAGGTTTAAATTAATTTCTTTTCCCTAATGGATTTAGGCTTACAGGGATTTGATAGCCACGATACAACCAACTCACGGCTACGAAACGGTGGAGATAAAATAGACGACATAGGAGCTTTGGCTGCCATGAAATTTGAATCTAGCGGGCTTAGACTGAAGTACGTCCGCCCGCCATTCCCGGTGTGCAATTCGCGCTAAACGTGTCGTGTGCTCACGTCGCTTTTTAGTCGGCGGCACTAATTTTGTCACAACTGTGTCCACTCAAAAACCTGTCTTTCATCTTATTTGTTTTTTTAGCGTCAAGGGGGGGGTTCAAACCCCTAAACTCCTCCTGGTTACGCCACTGGAAACAAATACCTATAAGATAACTAAGACTCTTCTTCTCCTCTGGAATTCCCAGGAAGCCTGCTAATTTTACTAGGCCTCTAGAACTAAACTTTAGAAACGGTTAATAATGGTTACAACATTGGCTAATATGAAAATGAAAATTCCCCCAAAAATTAGTTTAATTTTGGAGGATCTGGGGGGGCTTAGCCCCCCCAAGCCCCCCCCTTCGGCCGCCTATGTTGATATGTATAATCAATCATTTTAAAATTTCCATGAAAGTAAAACATTTCCTATTTCCCATGTTAGACTTGTGGGAAATTAAAAAAGGGTGTGTTGTTTGTTTATTTCTCAACATATCTTGGTAAGACTTGGTATGTGGATCATTTAATTAAGATCTACTTGATTATGGCCTAAAATCCCCAAATCGTTAAATTTCTGAGGCAAAACTCACCTCCCCAATATTAACATTTAGGAAATAAACAAAATTGCATAGCTAGCTTATTTTTAATCATATATTGATCAAATCTATGTAGCTTTATCTAGTCGAGATCTACTGGATTATAGCTTAAAATCCCCCATTTTCACATTTCTGTGGTAGCAAACCTGCATACTTTCTTGTATATATTATTCTTATGGGGATTAACTTTGCAATTGTATTTATGGTCATAAGCAGTGCCGGATTTACGGTCGGCGGGCGCTAGGCCTAGATCTCTATGCGACCCCTCTGGGGCCTCTACAGCCTCGTAAAGTGACTTTTTTTAGGCAATCAATTACGTTTTCAGGCTCAATGATCTCAGATTCATTCTGGGTGTCTTATTTTTGTCTGTGCGTAGCCCCCTATCGCCGCACGGTCCAAGGTCCAGGCCTTGTGTGGACCTAGTGGTAAATCCGGCACTGGTTGTACGATGATTTTACTTGATGTGAGGCTACGATTACTTATTTAAGCATTTGAAATTCACTTAGTATGCAGGTCTGCTGCAACATGGGTATTTTAGTGAATTTCCATAAAGGAATAAGCTATTTATAATATCAAATGTAATTTTCAGGTTTTGTCATAACACCTTTGACAATGATTACAAAACAACAATTGGTGTGGACTTCGAAGTGGAAAGATTTGACATAATGGACACTCCATTTAACCTGCAAATGCAAGTTTTTTTCGTTTATATTTTGATACTAGATTTAGTAAACGCAAACATACATTGATTTATTATTTTTATGAGGCTTTATGAGCAAATTATTTAAGAAATAGTTTTTAACATTGTGAGCATGTTCGCTGCTGATGGGAGGACTTCCTCTCAAAGCGTGCCATTAGTGCCATGGCCTATTCCTAAACCCTGTTTTTGCAGTTGTTAGTCACATTTAAATACACCTTCTATTCGGAGTAATCACCAAGTAGCCCCACGTCAATTTTATGCAGTGAGAATTATTTTAACTTGTTCGCAGCGGCATGATTTTCTGTGTTCCTCGCTGCCATCCTGGTGCTCTGACTTATAGTTACTGTAACTGCCACGCCTATCGTGGTAGCAGCACTGTCCACTGCATAGAATACAATATACTATTGAGCAGTGCTGTTAAAGTTTCAGATAAACATAAAAAAATAAATCTTGCATATAATAATACCCCCGTTGCAGCAGACCTGCATACTCAGCGAATTTCAAGTGCTAAACAACATATTTCGATCCAACAAAGCGAGATTTGACATGTTTTTGTAAGCTCCATAAGAATAACATGGGGAATGAGTATGGAGGTTTGCTGCTACAGGTATATTAAAACTGGGTGGTTTTAATTCAATATTAAGTAGATCTGAACTAGAAGAAGCCATTTACCAAGTTTTATCAAGATATGTTGAGAAATAAGCGAGATATAGAATTTTACTTATTTCCCATAAGGTTAACATTGGGACAACGTACTGCGTTTACCACTTTCAATATCTCAGCAACCAATGGACATAGAGCCATGATTCAAAATACTAAATTGTTTGTTTTTTTGGGCTGAATTCAATGGTGCCAATAAAAATTTGAAAAATTTTATTTTTCTATGTAAAAATCTCAAAAACCCATTTTTGGAGGGGTTTACCCCCCTTTACCCCCCCTTCCGGTGGTCCGATCGGGCTGGTTTACGAACTCGTCCGAATAATTACTACTTTACACGTCTATGCCAAATTTCATTCCGATTGGACCATTTTTGCGCAAGTTATCGTGCTTAAAGACACATATATATATATAGATATATAGATATATATATATATATTTATGAAAGTGAACGAATGGTGTTTTTGGCATCTGAGGACCTCAAAAAGAAAAGTTATGATGGTTTTAGGCTTAGGTCTTACCATGAGACCTACGGTAACAGCTTCTTCCCTATAGGGGAAATTCGCTAAAAATAAATTAGCTTGTTTAAAAATAAATCTTATTGTAATGCTTTGTAGCTAGGGAGTGATCGCTTCCACCTGGTTGGCATTAGGGTTCTCATGGGAGCGATTGCTCCCATGCTGCCGCGAATGTGTTAATAACTCATGCTCAAGATTATCTCTGCGGTAGGTAGAATACTGAACATTAACTACCGACAGTCAGGGCCGGACTGGGAAGAAATTTTGGCCTGGGCATTTATATGGCGTACCGGCCCACAGCATTTCTACACCGGCCCACTTTATTGATATACTTGGCAAACACACAGTACTTAGCAAAGTCGTAGCCAGGAAATTTTTTCGAGGGGGCTTTGGACAGGGCTGGCGGCAGAATTTCCGGGTCGGGAAAAGTCGTGACCTTTTTTTTACTCTCACGTGTGGTTTTCGGCCTCTTTATTGTCATTTCTGTCCCTTTTTGTCTGTTCCCAGACCCCTATACATTTTTCTCGGGGCCTTTTATTATTTTGGAGTTGGCTCTACGGCCGGCCCCCGAGAGGCCCAGCGGCCCCTGGAGGTGGGGGCCCACCGGGCATTTGCTCGGATGCCCTTATGGCCAGTCCGGGCCTGCCGACAGTACCAAGGTTCATAGCAAGATCCTGTTATTGTTGCAACAATTGCCAGGATCTCGTAGCGAAACTTTTACATTTTTATAAATATATATATATTTTTTCTTGCTTTTACTGGAATTTGTGCCAAACTTCTTTCTACAAACCAATCCTTCATTTCATATGACTTCTCCTGAACTGTTTTTAGGGTTAGCTGAAACGACGTACTGATATGCAAACAGATGTTGTTAGCACAAGTACAACATGTATTTCTTATGGCGGCGATGCAACTACGTTTTTATTAGGCAATTACGTGGAACTTCGTGTTATTTTTAGGCTATGATAGTGTGTTACCTATTCGGTATTATTGAAATATAGTTTGTATTTAAATTTTGTGGATATTTTAAGGTTAAATGATGTTTCTAGTGTAAATATGGAATACGAATACTGTTAGAAGTAGGTTGCTCAGTGACTGTTAAACTCTGTATTATTGCAAGGTTGTTTCATTTTGTTAGCGAATTTCCTGAGAAATAAATTATTTCCGTCATATTAACAAAATGGACAAAAATCCGTTCAGGGTGCCCTCAGCAATCATATCAATTATTATATCGATTGATTGCCTTTTTTTGTCTACTTTCTGGATATCAAGTGAGTTTATCGCCGAAATGCATTTTTACCTGCAAAAATCACGATTTATTTCAAAATTTAACATGGGCTTATATGGGGAATAGAATTTTCATTTTTTGAGTGTCTGTTAACACGGTAATTATGCAGTTTACAGTACTCCTCCCGAAATTAAAAATTTTTTTTTTTCAAAATGTAGGAAATAACGCCCTGATTCCGGAAATGATAATTTTTTTCTGCGGATAACGTCGGAAAATGCCGGAAAATCGGAAAAACTTGGAAAAATCTTTTTTATAGAAATAGGTCATGCGGGTACTCAAATTAATCGGGAGAATGAGCTGAACAAGAATATGCAAGAATTTTCAAGATCCGACGGATATTAACTGAGATACAGCCGGAAAAGCGTCGGAAAAGCCAAAAACAAACTTTGTCTAAAACATATCATGTGGGTACTCAAATTATAGGAAATTGCTCGCTGAACAACATTCTGGAATAATTTTCATGATCTGACGTACAGTAGTCGGGATAAAACCAAAAATCATAAGCAATTGATAAACCGACTTTTGTTTAAGTTATTTGATGATGGATTTGGCTGGAATAAATGAGATAGCGATTGGTTATGTTAGTTTAGGTTGTATTTGGTTTGGTTAGGTTAGGTTAGGTTATGTTAGGTTATGATAAGTTGCATTTTTTTAGGTTACATTAGGATTGGGTACCTTAAGTTAGGTAAGGATATGGTTGGTAAAGTAAGAATGTGATATTATAATCCTAATCTAACAATACCAAACCTAATTTAACTCAACCACACGTAATACAACCTAACCAAATCCAATATAACCTAACCAAACCTAATCTAACCTAATCAAACCAAACCTAACATAACCTAACTTGACCTAACATAGCATAACCTAACCTAAACTAACCTAACCTAACCTAACCAGACCTAACCTTAAATCCCACAGTTCAGCGTAACTCACCTAAAACAAACCCATTTTGTGCAAATCTATGAATTTTCCGGCACTTTTCCGGCTGTATCTCCGTTAATATCCATCGGATCTTCAAAACTCTTGCATATTCTTGTTCAGCTGATCCTCCCGAATAATTGAAGTACCCGTATGACCCATTTCCGAGCAAAAATATATTTTTTTGTTTTCCCGATTTTCCTGTGTTTTCCTACGTTTTCCGCGGGAAAAAACTATCATTTCCAGAATCAGGGCGTTATTTCCTACATTTTGAAAAAAAATTTCAATTTCGGGAGGAGTACCGTAAACTGCATAATTACCATTAGCACGATAACTCTCGTAAAAATCGTCCGATTGTAACAAAATTTAGTATTCACATGTAAAACTAGGTTCTCTAGGACGAGTTCGTACTTCGGCCAGATCGACGAATCCAAAGTGGGATAAAGACTGCTTTTACCCCCCAAAAATGGGTTTTTTGGCTTTTTCAGATTGAAAAATTAAACTAATCAAATTAATGTTTTCACCATTGGATTCACCTTGAAAAAACAAACAATCAAACAATTTGGTATTTAGAATCGTTGCTCTAAGTCCATTGGTCTCCAAGTTATGTCCACTTCACGATTTTTTTTGTCAAGCATTTTAGTATCAGGGCAGCAGAATGTTGTCCAACGAAACTTTGCTTCATCGAAACCTGCAGAGAATTTCACGAGTTCATCAAAATTTTTTTAATAGGATTGTTGATTTTTAACTAAAACAATAACAATCTAGCCTATTTATTTAAAAGAAATATAATTTTATAATTAAACTTGTTTATTAATATTTTGGACATGTAAAACAAACGATGGCATTTTATATTAATATATAAACATACTACTTTTTGTATCTTTTTGTGTAATATTTGATTAGTTATTGATCTTTAATTGGAAATTCGCTGAGTACGCAGGTTTGCTGCGACTGGGGTATTAATTCATAACCTATGAAAGTAAATGTTTTATAGATGTTTTTTTACGTAGTTTTACACAAAAGAAATACAAATTGCCTCTCTGTAAAACCTTAATATGTTTTTCTAGGGTAGGCCTAAACAAAAAATATATACGATGTAAATTAAAAAAAAATTATTTCCATTTATTAGTACTATAAACATAAAATTTGCCTTACTTGTTGTCATTTTTAACCCTCCATAGGGTGCACTGGAGGTTACCTCCATATTCGTGTATTTTTCCTTATAAAATACGAAAGGGCGCAGTCGGCAGTCTCACGCTTACCGTACCTCACATGCCTCTTTCTAGGAACTGACTCATATAGTATTTTGGCTATTTGCTTCGTTTACCTCAGTCTGACAGTGTGTTTTCGACCGGACTGGAGGTAACTTCCGGGCGCGAAAATCAGCGTTATGATATACAGTAGAGTTCACTCTCGATTATCCGAGCCCCAGTTATCCGAGACTCCGGGTTATCCAAGGCAACTCTAAGCTTAAATATACGTTTCTATTTTCTCACTCAGTGTTATGATAATGCGTAAAACAAGGGTCTTTTAGCGAATTTCCCCTATAGGGAAGAAGCTGTTACCGTAGTACTCATGGTAAGACCTAAGCCCGAGACCAGATAATTTTTCGTTTTGGGGCCCCCAGAAGCAAAAAACACTATTCGTTCATTTTCATAAATATATATACAGGGTGTCTGTAAAGTCCGCCACCAAACTCTATAAATTGGTTTATTGGGTCAAAATAAGCAAAAAAGTTCCTGTGAAGGTATGTTCATAATGCATATTTACCCAGGTATCCGCCATTTTGTATTTTTCACAAAATATTTTTTATCTCCAAAGTTTGTGAATCGATTTTTCTGAAACTTAGTATGTACCTATAACTAGTCAAGGTCAGTTTATGGAAGAATAATCAGAATGATCGAATGGTAAATTTCAAAATGGCGGCCACTTAAAAGTTTTAATTTGAAATACCAGATAATCGTTACGTAGTACAAAAAATATGAAGGATTAAAACTTTTAGAAAATTTAATTTCCAGTCTAATGACACCAGAATTATGAAAATCGGTCAATAAATAACTGAGTTATGGTCGAATTTATCCAACGAGGCAGCATAAATTGGAAGGAGAATGGCCCATTGTTGCATTGAGTCATGCGCTGACATAGGTCAATTACGCTGCCTCAGTAGATAAATTTGACCATAACTCAGTTATTAATTAACGGATTTTCATAATTCCTGTGTCATTAGACAGGAAATCAAATTTTCTAAAAATTTTAATTCTTCATATTTTTTTGTACTACGTAACGTTTTTCCGATATTTCAAATTAAAGGTTTCAAACGGCCGCCATTTTGAAATTTACTATTCGATCATGCTGATTATTTTTTCATAAACTAACCTTGACTAGTTATAGGTACATACCAAGTTTCAAAAAAATCGATTCGCAAACTTCGGAGATAAAAAATATTTTGTAAAAAAATATAAAATGGCGGATATCTGGGTAAATATGCATTTTAGGACATACCTTCACAGGAACTTTTTTGCTTATTTTGACCCAATAAACAAAGTTTTGGCGTTTGGTGACGGACTTTACAGACACCCTGTATATGTGTCTTTAAGCACAATAACTCGCGTAAAAATGGTCCGATCTTAATTAAATTTGGCATGGACGTGTAAAGTAGTAATTATTCGGACGAGTTCGTAAACCAGCCCGATCGGACTACCGGAAGGGGGGGGGTAAAGGGGGGTAAACCCCCAAAAATGGGTTTTTTGAGTGTTTACATGTAAAAATAAAAATTATCAAATTTTTGTTGGCACCATTGAATTCAGCTGAAAAAACAAACAATTTAGTATTTTGAATCACTGCTCTATGTCCATTGGTTACCGAGATATTGAAGGTGGTAAACACAGTATGTTGTCCCAATGTTAACCTTATGGGAAATAAGGAAAATTCTATATCTCGTTTATTTCTCAACATATCTTGACAAAACTTGGTAAATGGCCTCTTCTAGTTCAGATCTACTAAATATTGAATAAAAATCACCCAGTTTTAATATACCGTAGCACAGTGGCGGCTGGTGGGTTAAATGAACAGGAGGACTCACTTACTACTAACTAGTAAAAGAGTATATTTATTAAGGATTTTAAGCATTAGGTGTACACCTAGGCCTACCTTCGATTGCTATTCACATTTATGTTCTGTAATATTACCAATATCCGCTGAATTCACTATTAAAATCACAACAATCACTTATCACCATTACTGATTACCAACTCATTGGAGTAAAATAGATACATGAAACACAGCATGTAAACAAATAACCTCAATTTAGCTCCCATGCCTCAACGTTTAGGTTAAGTCTTGGAGGTTATAGAGATTGGCGGGTTGCTATGGTTACTAAAACGAATAAACAACAGGTTCGCCAACATGAATCGTGCAATCATAACGGCAGCAAAGGTTCAGTTTCTTATTGCCCTAAAGGGATTGTGGTGGCTGCACTGATTACTGATGTGCGCGCGCATCTTCGGACGCTGCCCGAGATTCCCTATTCACAACATGGCAGTGACGTCAGAGCACCCTACTGACTGTATGCAGGATTTTCCATAAGATACTATGCGTTGGGATTGGGACGCTCCGGCCAGAGTCCGCGGATATACGCGCAATAGCAGTTGACGCCTAAATACTTTCGCAACATATTTTGATGCATACAGTTGAAATTAATTTATCATTAATGGTCAGTATAATGAAAATTAGTAATTTTTTACACGTTTATCGGATACATTTGTAAACCAATTTTAATTCAGTATGTTTGAAAATCTTCTGGGGGGGCGGCGTCCGAGAGTCCTTATGGGCCGGCCGCCACTGCCGTAGCAGCAAACCTGCATACTCATTCCCCATGTTATTCTTATGGAGCCTACAAAAACATGTCAAATCTCGCTATGTTGGATTGAAATATGTTGTTTTGCATTAGAAATTCGCTGAGTATGCAGGTCTGCTGCAACGGAGATATATTTAAAGTTCTTTTATTTGCAACTCGAAAGGACTTTTTTGATTGTCGGTTTTATTGGTCAATATTATATCTATTAAAACATTTTGAAAAGGTCTTGTATTAGCCCAACCTCAAAACTGGTAAACTCCGTATTATCCGAGGTTCGTGTTATCCAAGGTAGCCTCAGTCACGAAGACCTTGGATAATCGGGAGTGTACTCGAAGCCGTAGCCAGGAAGTTTTTTTTGGGGGGGGTTTGGATAGGGCCGGTGGGTGAATTTCCGGCTCGACAAAAATGGTGACTTTTTTTGGGGGGGGGGGTTTCGACTATTTCGGGGGGGGGTTTTCACCCCCATTTACTACGTTTTCAATGCTATTTCTACTATTTTGGGGGGGGGTTCTGACCCCCTAACCCCCCCCATTGGCTACGGCCTTGAGTGTACTGTATTTTTTATAATTTATATTTTGAAATCCATATAAACCATTTTTATATTGATAATTAAATTAAGTATTTCTCTTTTTACATTTAATCAATTACATTTTTCCATTGGTAAGCCATGTTACTTGTAACCATTTTTTTACAAAAATCTTTTTATCATTCTTATTAGGCTTATGATATTTTAAATATAATTATAGTGAAATGTTTCATGCATTTTAATACCTATTATACCGTTGTGTTTAAGGTTTTGTTCAATTTATTACTATGTTTTCATTAATAAAATATGTTAAAAGCAAATGTTTCGCGTTATTTCATTATCTGGAAGAAACCTCCAGATGCGCCCAATGGCGTTTCAAAATTGATGCGCCAGGAGTGATTTTTTTTTTATTTTAATTTTGATGTCCCTGGTGTTTTTTCAATAGATAGACTCTTCTAGTACCATTCATGAGTATTTTATTCAAAGATATATATCTGGGGCAATCTAGTTACAATATAATATTGCGTATTTCAATTGAGATAATATTTTTGTTTAAATTTAAGAATTAAAAAAGACACGCCCGTCCTTTGTCCCTACACCTAAAACTTGAACTTTAAAGCTGCACCAAATCTTTTTAGATTTTTATTTTTAACCAAATGTACTTGTTTAAAAACAATCAAGTATTTAAGTTCATAATAACCTCAAATATAATGTTATACAGTCTTTAATTTTACGTTCTCTTAGCAAAGTAACCCTGTCCCTGGGAAGTTTTGTCACTACCGTCCATGCAAATTAAGGCGTTTTGGCTTGCGAAATATGGCAACCCTGTGGCCATATTTTCAGTTTTTTGAGTTGCACTTGTTGGAGCAGCAGGACTGTGTTTCTGCTCATGTTTCAGCACTTTATTTTGATGAAAAATAATCTATTTACTAAGATAAGTGTGAAATTTGTAATTCATAGGTGTCACATAACGTCCACAAGTTTCAGCTCACTCAGACCAGTTGAAAATATTATGTTTGATTGATTTTTGTTTGCTTGTATAATGGACAGGTTAGAAATATACTTTCAACCGACAAAGCCAGTTCTACCACACATGGGGAGCAAAATTTCTCAAATTGTCACGCCCGTCCATGATTCTGTCCCGCCCGTCCAGAATCTGAATTAAAACTTCTGGACGGTAGTGACTGAAACTACTTAAAGTTAACACATTTATAATCCCTTGTATATTTAATTAAAAATATGTTTCCTACTGGCTATTAGTTCTTGTGGTATATGATTTAAAAAGGAGTTTTGTGTTAAAAAAGTAAGAACTATGTAAGTCGATGTTAGCCTTAATTGAATTTAATAAAAAATATAAATTTAATTTAAATTTTTCACTGTAATATGTATTATTTTTATGAAACTACACTTATCAGTAGTTAAACCTCACTCCCATTCGCAAAAGTCACATACCCGTCCAGTTTGCCTTATTTTTGTGTCACGCCTGTCCATACTTGTCACTCCCGTCCAGTACACATGAACATTCTCATAAAATATTAAAATAAAAATTTAATTAGCTTTTTAATACTTCAAAATGAAGATATTAAACAGCAGAACATCATAAAAAATATTTTTTTTATCACATAGGGTACCTTGAGGTCACACCACCAAAAAAAAGTTGTTTTTTCTCCCCAAAATTACTAATTTTGTGCAATTTGTACCCAAAAAGTATTTTTTATGCTGTCAAAACCTTATGTGATTTATATTTTGAATAAAGTACCATCACTGAAACAAGTTGTATTCTTTACAACAACATGAAAACAACAGTTGATCTTTTTTTTGCACCAAAAGTCATGGACGGGCGTGACAACATTTTGTGCCTTTTAACAAAAAAGTGCCAAACCAAAATGAAACATTCGAAATTAAGCTTTACCACGGTTTAGCAATGAAAGTAGATACTACAAGGTAATTAGTGAAATATAATACAATAAGAAATTCAAACTTTTATTCCTGCAGAATAAAAAAGCCGAAAATTAAAATTAAAAAAAAATCACTCCCCAACGGAGGGTTCACAATCCAGGCCGGGCCCCGCCTAACATCTACTTCAAGAGTTGGCCTAGATGGACGGAGCTACTAAGTCTGATATCTATAATGATAAATTAATTACGAATAATTTATGACAAAAGATTTACTTTAACAACAGTAAAAGACAAAATATAGTGTTGAATTTATTCCTACTCTTTACCCGCTATTAAATAATACACTCTTTTGTTTACTTTGTTTGGCTAAGGTAAATGTTCACAGAGTTAGTTACCTCCGTCGCTTTTCCGGGATTGATAAAGACTAAGCGATTGTCAAATTATTGCCGCCGCAGCCGCACCGAATACCAGCGAACGGAAAATTCGCGCGATCAAATCAAACGGTCTTTTGCTTATTTTTCAAAGTTGTTCCTATGACGGTAAATTTCATGGCTGTTAACTTTTTTGCAAAGTTATTCCTACCGTTACCTGCGATCTATACGTTTCATCTATCCGCGGTTGGTCTAATCTAAACGTTTCATCTAAACACGTGAGATAGTCGTTCGCATAATTACTCCCGCAGTTTTCGTGCAGTCGAATTTAAGTCAATTTACGTCTTGAGCAAAGTTTAACCTGTTTTTTATTCAGGACTTGGGAACATTATCCTTCACAATAGCATTTCGGATTAAGCGGAATTTCAGATTACCGGGTTTTGGATTATCAGGACTCCACTGTAAAACCCAAATTAAAATAGCACATTTTGAAGAGGGTTTTTGCAAAAACTTTAAAAACCTGAATATAAATACAAATAGTTTTTTTTCAAAAAAGCAATCCTGTTTGTCCAAAATTATTATGTGGGCTTCCCAAACATATTGCAAAAGTGAAAGTTAAGTGTTTTCAAGAAACTTTAAAATTTGGATGTTAAATCATGACGACATCCAAAATTTAGAATTGTATGATTTAACAATAAATTAAATGTTGCATTGTTCTCAATTAAAGTTAAGTAGGCCTAAGTCACAAATAGTAATTACACTCAGAATAATTTATTGCTAAACTTCTTTACTGTCAAATTTTTTTTCTAGAATTTTATATCGAAACTTTTAGAGTCATTTCAGGTTAATAAAATGGACTATTTCAATGAGGATGTTTGTAAAATGAGAAAAATATGTGTTAAAATAAATTAAGGTTTTACAGGTGATTTTTCAGAATTCGCACAGTTTGGTTGGAGGATGCTTGTCCCTAAAAATTTTGCCAACTATCTCTCAGGAATTTTAAAGATTTTTTAAATTGCATATTCTTTTTTAGGGTTCCTTATGAACCAAAATGAAGTCCAATGATTGGTATGGGCTTTTACTCGAGTTCTGATATTGTTACGTTATTTATAGATTTATAGATTGTTAAGTGTTTACAGATTGCACAATTGACAAACCAAAAAAGTGTTTGTAGAATTTATTAATTTGATTTAAAAAAACCTTAAATAGTCCAATGAAAACTAGTTTTCTCATTTACTTAAGCAGAACATAGATACATCTTACTACAATAAAAGATAGTAAAATGTGTCTGGAATACCATTACGGAGGGAGGGGTTCGCAGCGGTAAGGCGGTCGGGAACGGGTGCAGTACCAGGACATGAGGGACCCGGCCTAATATCTTTACCGGGGCCCGCCAAAGCTGAGTACGGCCCTGGATTTATAAAGAATTGAATTCGATGAATAACCCAACATTTTACTTCAAACTTTTTTATAATTTTTGCCAAAATATAAGAAAAGAAATAAGAATGTTTTATCATTGACTTTGAATGTATAAGTCAATGGTGACTTCTACATTCATAGTCAATGGTTTTATTTTCTCCATAAATATTACTGATTATTTTCACTTACATTTTGCACATTTTTTAAAATATACCTATATATTTATTTCCATACACACATACACCATTTAAAATTAACATCGTTTGGTTGTACATTGTCATTGTTTCTAATTGATGCAATAACAACAATTAGAAACAAGTAATTAATTATTCTACTAGGCTTAAGAAATCATTAAATTCATATCAAGCAGAAACTAGGCTAACAATGAAAAAAAAAGAAAAAGAGTAATAATAAATCGTACACCAATGATAACAAGCATTAAACTTAAAAGATCCAGTTATAGTTTATGTGTTTATTGTTTATACTTAGTTATATACTGTCAATAACATAGAATAACTTTTTTTTAAGAAAGTCTTCCAAATAGAGGTCTATATACTTCTGGCAGACTGACGAGATAAAAAAGCACAGTAACAGATAATACAAATATGCTAATTAAAATACTATAGAATTAAAATAAAACATATATTTAAAAGCTGAACATTCTTCTGTGCATTTTACTTATAGAAAATATACGGACTCCAAGGCTAAGCCTAATTGAAGGTTCCTAGACGCGCACATGACATTACAAGAAATTACTTGGAAAAATTTTATTTATAATTAGTTTACAGTTTTTTGAGGCTAGTCCTTACTTTTATAGGGATATATAAATAAATAAATATTTGCATATAATAATAAAACAATTATACCGGGTGAGCAACATGTTGACGCTTGAGTTTTAGGTCTCGGCAGAGGAGGGGAGGAAATCATCGATGACATGGAAGAAATCAGAGCCATGTTTGCTTCTAGTCTGGTAGAATAAGTAACCCCACATTGGATTTTTTGTAAACAAAAATTTAGCCTGGGTCTCTTTCATAGATCTTAGCAAGACATTTTATCAAAAAATTATAACAATTTTACCATGTTTTTTACAAATTAGTAATGTTTATATTTACAAAATCTGTTCCAGTTGAAAGAATGACGATGGACCTAAAACATGGTCCGAAATATACCTTTTTTCGAAAAATGTGTAATTTTAATTATGTGTAGCCTACTAAATTTGAACATTTTATTGTGTCAATCATGGCGTGTGACTCTATAAGTTGGAATTTTATGGGATACACAATTCAGGATTAAGTTTTTTTTTTAAACTTGTCTTTGAGGAGTGCAAGCGGTTTTTGGTGAGAGTGAATGGTCCTCTATCGCAGTGGTTCCCAAAGTGTGGGTCGCGACGAGGCTACAAGAACAAATTGATAATAAAAGAAAACCCTCTTATTTCTAGTTAATAGAAAACGTAGAATAAAAAACAACGATCAAAAGTTAGTTAAAATCCCTGCGTAACTTGAGTAATTATGATTATCACTCATTATAATTTTGTTTACTAAAAATTAAATTTCGCCAGTCGGATCCCCAACTACCTGACAGAATCCACCTTCAGTCCAACTATCCACCTGAAATGGTATTCTCAGCCAATCTTTGTATTTATCGTTTTAGAAAATCGTTTTGTGTGTAACACTAAATAAGTTGTCTCTAAATCGCTTTTGGGCTTAATTCACTTTTGACGTGAGCCAAACGGTTAGCTTGAAATTTCGGCCAGCTTGCGGGAGAAACTAGCCGTTAAAACGTCCTGTAACGTATTTATCATTCTGGACAAATATTGTGTTTTAGCGAATTTCCCCTATAGGGAAGAAGCTATTACCGTAGGTCTCATGGTAAGACCTAAGCCCGAGACCATGATAACTTTTCGTTTTGGGTCCCCCAGAAACAAAAAACACCATTCGCTTGAATTTTTAGATATATATATCAATATATCTATGTGTCTGTAAGCACGATAGCGGCCGCAAAAATGGTCCAATCTTTATGAAATTTGGTACAGACATGTAAAGTGGTAATCAATTGGACAAGTTCGTAAATCAGCCCGATCGGACCACCGGAAGGGGGGGTTAAGGGGGATAAACCCCCCAAAAATGGTTTTTTTGGGGTTTTTACATAGAAAAATAAAAATAATCCAATTTTGTTTAGCACCATTTAATTCAGCTCAAAAAAAAACAAACAATTTAGTATTTTGAATCACTGCTCTATGTCCATTGGTTACCGAGATATTTAAAGTGGTAAATACAGTACGTTGCCCCAATGTTAACCTTATGGGCAATAAGTAATATTGTATATCTCGCTTATTTCTCAACATATCTTGATAAAACTTGGTAAATGGCCTCTTCTAGTTCAGATCTACTAAATATTGAACTAAAATCACCAAGTTTTACCGTACCTGTTGCAGCAAACCTACATACTCATTCCCCATGTTATTCTTATGGAGCTTACAAAAACATGTTAAATCTCGCTATGTTGGTTTGAAAATATGTTGTTTTACATTTGAAATTCGCTGAGTGTGCAGGTCTACTGCAACGGGGGTATTGTGTAAATTGTGTCATCTGTGTTTCGTTTAACGAGTCCCGGAATAAAAACAAGGGTGAGATAATACCCAAAAATACCGTCTAGTAATGATACTTAAAAACAGAATAATTTCCTGCTGTGCCCCCTCCCCAAAAAAGTTACAAAATCTTGTGAAAAGTAGCCGTACATTTAAAAAGGCCACTTTTATGAGCCAAAACCAAAAGCGAGAAACAGGGAACCACTGCTGTATCGCTACCAGTGACTGTGGGGTGCCCCAGGACTCTTTCCTTGGGTTCATCTTTTTCTTGATAGCTATGAATGATCAGCCATTTTGTGGGAATGGGACCACTTACTTTTATGCAGACGACACACGACCTTGCTCTCCAGCAATAAAAACCTCGGAGACCTAGAAGAATTGTTCTTGGTTAACTAAGATAAGATGCTGGCTCACTCAGTCATATTTGGAGTCAAGCCTATGAAATTGACAGTACCTTTGGATTCCAGGGCAAGTAATGAATTGAAATTCCTTGGCATTTCATCAACCAGCAATTGACATGATCAGCTCACATTTACCATATCTGTGTTAGGTTAAGTAGGTTGATTTTTTGTTTTGTAGGTTTAAGAAACGTCATCCCTAGAGACTATACTTAGTGTGCATATTTTGCCTTGTTCCAGTCTGTTCTAAGTTATATGAATTGTTTTTAGGGTATCAGTACTTGTCACATTGAAAAGGTTCTTTTGTTACAAAAAAAAAGGTTGTAACAATTTTTATAAAACTTTAAAATTTTTACTTGGTGGGGGCTTAAAGATTAAAGGGGCCCGCCAAATATTCTGGTAACAGGGCTTCAGACAAGATGTGGGGTCCAAGTAGCTGGTTCTTAACCCATTTGCATCGGATAACAGCAGCACATCGAGTGGTAAATGCTCAATGGTGACATTCGCTAGGATTACGCCTCATACTGATGAGGCGGTAATTATAAATAAATACTGATTTATTTATAATTTATTTGATTCAAAATAACAAAAACAATAAGAAAAAAGTGGTTCAATACTTTTTTGGAGAAAAATTATTTCTTAGATTATGTTACATTCTTTATCAATAGGTCAATGCGAATGGGTTGATCACACATATGAACTTTGATCTGATTGAGACTGTCTTGTAGATGGGACACAGCAGGGCAAGAAAGGTTCAGAAGCATAGCATCTTCATATTACCGAGGCGCTCATAGTAAGGCTACTGTTACAGTTCAGCACTGTATTGGCTACAACAGCTAATTTGGCCTGGCCTGTGCAAGTTTGATCATTTTCATAGGAAACATTGTGATTTTCAGTGTTTGCGGGGGAAAACTTTCTTCAGCATCTAAAATCACCTAGGAAAAGTTGTTGCACATTAGTTGATTTTATTTAGTAGAATAAGATAGTATTCAATTACACTGCACTTTATATGCACACTATTGACTCATGATTCACTTATGTTGTGGTAGGTACCTACCTGGATTCTTACCTATTCTGGATTCAATCTGAGAATTAGGATTGTATAGATTAAGCCTGTGGGGTTTATTGCAAGCCTTTTTTGTTTTCCTTATTTTATTACTGGTAAGTCGGTTCTGCCCAAATAAAAATCTAAATGTTATAAGCTATCAGTGGTTTTTCAAAGAAAGTGAAAGGATGATTGTTTTCATTAATATGTATGGATTATAAGATTTGCTAAATACAGCTACAGTAACACCTGTCTCTCCAACATATTTAAAAGTTAAAATGTTTATATAATTTGTGGTTTACGTTTTACCTTAGAAACACAATAGTTACAAATGGCAGGGCCGCCCCGAGTAGGGTGACCAGACGTCCCGTAAAAACGGGAAAGTCCCGTTTTTTCACGTTGCGTTTCGTTGTCCCGAAAAACTTTGTCGGGACGTCAAAATGTCCCGTTTTTTTAAAAGTAGGCTATTTATAAAAAAACATACAGGCGTCTGACACTATACTTACGAACTAAAAGAATATTACGAACTTTTACCAAACGCTAAACAAGATTTTAACTTTACGCCACCTATTATAATCACAACAATCAACGATAAGAACTGAAAGATAATCATGATACTTTTTTATCCTACTATTATATATATATTACCACCTACATAATTTATTGTTAACCAATCTTTTCTTTTTTTATAATACGATCTTAAAAATGTGACTTGATTATTTTTAATCCTAAGTATGAGGCGATTCAAAAAATTACCTTTCATGGCTGCATACCATTGTATTCTTAAGGAAGAACTGTAACAATCATGCGCTGAAATAAGTTAAATAAATGGAAAATAAAATTTGTGGTCTAAAAGCTTCAAAAACAGATTGATACTTAATTTTTCAATTGCAAAATTTGTAAATTACAGAGACCCCCGTATAATTTAACACCTTGGTGTGTGGTGTGTTGTATTGGGGATTGGGGATTGAGTTTTGTTTATGTGTCCCGTTTTAATTTGGAAACAATCTGGTCACCCTAGCCCCGAGGCTAGTAGGTGCCCGGGGCAAAATTTTGATGTGCGCCCCCATCAAAGAACTAATTGGCATAAATACTATATTTGTAAAAAAATTAAATTACAGTCGACTCTCGCTAACTTGAAATATCATGGGACTGCGATTTTTCTTCGTGTTACTTATAGTTCGTCGTAGGCATAGTTCGAGTTATAGAGGTAAACCAAATGAAAATTCGTGATACAGAGGTAAAGAAAAATGTAGTTTATTCCCTACATCATCGACAAATATAAGCTTTTAACTTATTTAAATATTATATATCAGTGAAAAATACAGCATTTGTAATTTAATAACCTACAAAACACAAAAACAGATGATATCATGTTAATTATAATTAAAAATTCCCTAGTCTTCCTCATCTGCTTTAACATGTTAAAACAACTACAGTTTCGATCATAATTTTATTAAAACAATACTATAAAGAAACTTTACTTTATCCGCTACAGATACAAAAATAAACTTTTAACTTTTATTAATTCCACTAATTAAAAAGTCTGTAATCTTCCTCTTTGTAAAAACAATTACAGTATGGAGTATGGAACATAATTTATTAAAACTATTTAGACTGCAGATAGACTAGGACTGCTTGACCCCGGATATGATCCACCGACAGGTTGTATCCTGAACGCCGGGATTTCGTATTACAGTACAGAGGTCCATTCTGAAAACTTCATGGTGTGGAGGTAAACTTCGAGTTATGGAGGTAAAGCGCAAATCGAATTCGTCTTATCTACTGAACTTTGTGTTATAGAGGTAATTATTGTGTCCCTTCGAGTTTTGGAGGTAAAATTTAACGGGAAAATTAGTTTGTGTTATGTATAGTAATTTATTCATGTTAGACAGGTTTTTCGAAGGGGATTAAAAATGATTTGTGATATCGAGAATTTCATGATATCAAGGTTCGTGTTAGCGAGAGTCAACTGTATATAATGTGGTTAAAGCTTACATAATTATTTTTTGTTCTTATGTAATATTGTCGGTAGCAACGAATCGGGTAACATAAATAATTAATTTTCTTTCATACTATAATTTGCATTGATTTTATTTTGAATAACCAATTCACTAGTATCGTAGCTTAAACACAACCTTGTGTCACAATGTAACAGTACTGTACATTTTATTCAAATTGATTCCGTACTCAAACTCATCAGACAAAACAGAGGAGAGAGGAAAGTATATTCTATTAATTTGTCTGCTAGACAGAGCTATCCGTCAAACAATCATCTGGGCCTTATTTCAAAACGGGCTTCATGAGTACTGTAAACCACTAGTGAAAAATCACGATCAAGATGTAAATTAACGCCATAAAAAAATCTGTGATTACCAATCATACTAATTACAAAGCCAGTTTAATTAATTTACCAACATTGTTTTGAAATCAGGCCCTGGCGCCCATTTCAAAAAGATGCTGGAAGATTAATGATATCGACTTTGATATTTTCAAAAACTGACAATCACTAATACAAGTATTTTTGATATAGTATTTACTTTAGTTGCTGTTAATGACTTGTTACTAAAGGTTTAGTTGTAAAGCCCTTTTTGAAAGGGAGCCTGTTCTAGTTATTCAGGGCGATATTTGCCATCGTAACCATCACAATCTCTAAGCCAAAAGCACTAACTAAACTAATGTAGCCTCCTAAGTAAAACCCGATAACATACGTAGCAAGGCAGTGTCAATCTACACATTTAGTAAATACTATCATGATTTACGAGTTAATTTAATGTAATGACATGTTTTAATAGTTACTATGGATAAGTATATAATATATAGTTACTCATCTAAGACTTAATGGTGTTCCAGTTAATTTATGAACAGATACAAATTTATTGAACGACCTTTTTAACAGCCATTTGTTTAAATTTGTATGATTCTTGCCGTGAAATAGTTTTGTCCTAAAGCGTGTTGGCGATATTTTTTCCCGGCCAGGGCCCCTCCGGCTTTGGCGCCCAGGGTGACCGCCCCGGTCGCCCCACCCTCGGCGCGGCCCTGACAAATGGTTTCCTATTATAACCTGTTAATGTTGTTAACCATGTATACATGAGTTTAAAGCCATATAACTTGTTGTGTAGTTGTGGTGGTGGTGTTTGATTTGACATCAGTCCGGTCACTCTTCAACTGTGCTTCTTGGCTCAGAGATGCTCTTCGAGTTAACCCTCAGTCTCCCCTCATTTTTTTACTGGGCAACAAGATGGATCTATTGGTGAGCACTGACATACAACTCATTTAATAGTTTTTAACAATATTTTTCTTATAACTTTTTTTATCAGAAGAAAATATTTCCTGGTGACAAGATATTCTTTTGTCAAGATTATAAGATAGTTCTCATAATTAATTGGCATCTATTATATTTTCCAAGATCAGCAGGAGGAAGCAGGAGGAACAATGAAATACCTAAAGCAACAGTTTTTATTTCAATATTGTCTTTGGCCACAAAATTTGTTATGGCTCAGTAGGACCACGTTGAAAAAAAAGTTCATTTTACTTATAATTTCCAGTCTTCAGCCAGTCTGTGTGAGATGGAGAAGATAGCCACAAAGACCGCCGGCCAGCTTGGAGCAGAGTTCTGGCCGCTGTCGGCTCGGACAGGTGAGAACGTGGAAGAAGCCTTCTGCAGGATGGCTGCCCTTGCCTTCCACAAAATCATGGTGATTGAGGCAGAGAAAAAAATCGACATCATGACCATAGGGAGTATTGGTAAGTGAAAGAAATAAACTATGTTCTTCAACAACCCCACGCAATTTCCTGCTAAGAGGGAGTGACGTTTCAATAGCGAGTCATGTCACTAGAGGTTTTTTGGATTATTAAGTGATCCTGGTTAATCATTTGATCTTATCCATTAACAATATCAATATCTTAACAATGTCTCACCCCCAATCATTCATGTTCAAGTATACACCAATTGTGTTGCTGTCTAAATGTGCTATGGTGGCTGGTAAAAATTACCCCCTTTGTCTCTTGACAAAGCTTCTGACTTGCTATTAGCGCTTACCACCACATTTTAACATGCATTATACAGCCAAAAGATTCGTCTACAGATTACAAAATTTATTTGCGCAATAAATATGAAATATTTGCCAGCTGTGATATGACTGAGAGATTTGTTGGCTATGATATGATCAACAAATGTCTGCCCACAATAAGTCCTAGAAATTTGCTGGCTAAAGCATAAAGTACATTGTATTGTACTAGGGAGTGAAACAGTGTTTTACTTTACTCCCTCACACACACATTATAACTATTGTCAATACCTCTTCTTTTTTATTGTAATTTCAATTACATCTAAAACAAATTGAAATTAAAATAT
The DNA here is from genome assembly GCA_035578135.1 of Flexamia atlantica. Lineage (NCBI taxonomy): Eukaryota > Metazoa > Arthropoda > Insecta > Hemiptera > Cicadellidae > Flexamia > Flexamia atlantica. Next base: position 193,735,254 of record JAQJVK010000001.1, on the reverse strand, counting down.
TTATGATTTAATTGGCAGAAGAAAACCTGTGTATACTTAACAAGTGGAATCTGCTAAGGTTTCTGTAATGTATTTAATTACTGATTGAAATAATTATAATTTCCAATTTAATAATGTTTTATAAATTAAGTCAGATTTGTGAAAAATTGTAAAATCTCCAGAAATCAATTCACTGCTGTATCACGCCATGTATCAGGCCACATATCGTACGATGTGACGTCATGTGGATCATGCGATTTTAATAAAATCCTATTGGCTGCCGAGATCACCCGATACCTGTGTACATCTCATCCCTTCCTCCGACCACGAGTCAGTCCATCATGAACCTCCAAACAACCCGGTCCGTCAGCCGTAGGCTCAAAGGTTTAAAGTAGTGTTCATTTATCTCCCGATTAGCCGCTAGCAATAAGTACGGTACACATCATTGGCGACGGGAATTTTTGCGTATCTCGCGCGTGAATGTGGTGTAACTGTTCGACCGTATTTTCGTCTCGGGAGGAAGGAAGTGAATGTCCGACAACGACAATCCTGTGTTAGTTTTAGCCAGTGCATTTTTCGAAGATCAGACAAAATGTCCGGAATAATAGGCGGAATCGGCGATTTTGACAACACCGAGGAATCGTGGAAATCATATGTGGAAAGGTTCGAGTTATTTTTCGAGTGTAACAGTATTGACGACTCAAAGAAAGTAAGTACACTACTGACTGTGGTAGGGAAAAAGACGTACAATTTGCTACGTGATCTGTGCACGCCCAATAAACCGAATACAAAGACATTCGACGAGTTAGTGACTTTGATACAGGAACACTTGTACCCCAAACCATCATTCATCGCCGAGAGGTACAAATTTAGTCAGCGTAATCAGTTAAAAGGCGAGTGTATTGCGGACTATATTGCTAATTTAAAGAAACTTTCTACTCATTGTGATTTTGGTGCTTCGTTGAACGACTATCTTCGAGACCGGCTCGTCAGCGGAATTCGAAGTGATGCCATAAAACAAAAACTGTTGGCGGAAACCAGTCTGTCTTTTAGCGACGCAGTGAAAATCGTCACCTCGGCGGAAGCGGCAGAGAAGAATGCTGCAGCCCTGGCGATCGGCGGGAACGGAAGCGGCGGCAGAGTCCTCCGAGTGTCAACGGCGGCGTCCCAGCAACACCGAGATCGACCGACCAACAGCGGGAAGCAGCACCACAGCGCACGGTCAACACATCGGCAGGAGAAAACCCAGTGTTATTGTTGTGGAGCTTACGACCATGTGAGAAATCAGTGCAAGTTAATGGCTAACGGTGTAGTGTGCTATTTCTGTGGTAAAAGGAATCACATAGCGAAAGTTTGTAAATCTAAATTGGGTAAGTCAACCAACAATACTATTTCTAGAAATAATAGTAAGCCTGAGAACAGTGGCCAGCGATATAAACAATACAGTTTTAAGAAAAGTGGCCGCAAAATGCAAAACTTTGTTTCTGATAACAGTGAAACTCAGGGTAATTCTAACCTTAACTATGATGATTATGTAGAGGATATCCCTAATTTATTTCAAATGCAGAGTAATAAAATAGAGAGAGTAGCTCCTTTGCAAATCGATGCTCTTGTAGAGGGTAAAAATGTTACATTTGAAGTAGATACAGGAGCCAGTGTCAGTGTTTGTAGTCAGGAATTTTATGAGAAAAATCTTGCTTTTTGTAAATTGCTTCCTAACGATGTATTTCTCAGTTCATACACTAACGAACCAATTGTGCCTGTCGGTAAAGTAAATGTTAAAGTTGAGTATGAAGGCATAAACGAACGACTAGATCTGTATGTCGTTGACAAGGGTTCTCATCCGTTAATGGGGCGAAATTGGCTTAAAGTTTTGGGAGTAGGTATCTCATTTAAAAGTAATGCAACAAGTGAGAAAAATTCTAAGTTATTATCACAGAGTGAACAGTTTGATCAGATTGTAAATAAGTTAGAAAAAGAGTTTTCAGAGGTTTTTAGTAACAAATTGGGCCAGTACAAAGGCGACCCAGTAGAATTAAAGTTGAAAGAGAACGCCATTCCTAAATACTTTAAGCCAAGGCCAATCCCTTTTTCACTAAAAAATAAAGTAGAGAAAGAACTAGAAAGGTTACAAAACGAGGAAGTCTTAGTTCCTGTTAGTAGTGCAGCTTGGGGAACTCCTATTGTCCCAGTATTAAAAAAGAATGGGGAGATAAGAATTTGCGGTGACTTTAAAGTTACGTTAAACCCCTTCTTAGAAGTAGATAAATATCCATTACCTAGAATTGAGGAACTTTTTGCTACTTTACAAGGAGGTGAAACTTTCAGTAAGATCGATCTCAGTCAAGCTTACATGCAGCTCAAGTTAAATGATGAAGCTAAGAAACTTTGTACTATTAGTACGCATAAAGGGTTATTTTCATATCAGAGAATGCCTTTCGGAATTTCCTCAGGTCCGAGCATTTTTCAGAAGGTTATTGAACAGACACTTCAGGGATTGGAAGGTGTTGCAGTCTTCCTTGACGATATTTTAATTACAGCTAAAGACACAAAAACTCATTTGAGTAGATTGCAGGAAGTTCTTAAACGCTTAAAGGAAAAAGGTTTTACAGTAGAAAAAAGAAAATTTAAGTTTTTCTCAAATAAGTTGGACTATTTAGGTTTTTGCATTGACAAAGAAGGCCTACACACCTCCCAATCAAAGGTCGAAGCTATAGTTAACGCACCTGTTCCTAAAAATGTAACAGAAGTAAAAGCTTTTATTGGCTTAGTAAACTATTATGGGAAATTTATCCCTAACCTGTCAACCATTCTGAACCCTGTATATAATTTGCTTAAGAAAGATGTCCCTTTTGATTTTAATGATGAGTGTATTCAATCATTTAATAGGGTGAAAGAACTGTTAACGAAAGCTCCTATTTTAGCTCATTACGACCCTAGTTTGCCGGTAACACTTGCAGTAGACGCCAGCTCTACAGGGCTGGGTTGCGTATTGAGTATCAAAACAAATGAAGGCGTTGAGAAACCAGTAGCTTATTTCTCACGTACTTTATCGCCCACTGAGATTAAATATAGTCAAGTTGAGAAGGAAGCTTTGGCAATTGTTTTTGGTATCAAGAAATGTAATCAGTACTTGTATGGTCGAAGGTTTACCTTATGTACAGATCATAAACCTTTGTTAAGTATATTTGGACCAAAGAAAGGACTGCCATTGTTTGCAGCGAGTAGGTTACAAAGGTATGCTTTGTTTTTATCTGGGTACACTTTTGACATTAAATATATTAAGTCAGCTAGCCATAGTAACGCAGACGGATTGTCACGTCTTCCTTTGCAGGTTAATCACCCTGTAGAAAATACAGAATTTAAGTGGCAAGGTACTTATTTACAGTGCATTCAAGAAAGCTCAGTACCGCTAACTTTTGAACATGTCAGGTCTGAAACACAAAAAGACCCTGTTTTGAGTAAAGTGTGTAACTATGTTTTGTATGGATGGCCTAGTTTTTTGCCGGAAGAGAAAAACGAGTTACTTCCTTATTTTCAAAGGAAGGAGGAACTGACTGTAGAACTTGGTATTTTATTGTGGGGATATAAAGTAGTAGTACCTAGTTCAATGAGGGATTATGTTCTTAAAGAATTGCATTGTAGTCACATGGGAATTGTAAAAATGAAGTCTGTTGCAAGATCGTATATTTGGTGGCCAAATATCGACCAAAACATTGAAACCATAGCGAACAGCTGTTCCTCCTGCCTTATGGAACGTTCTAACCCGACTAAAAGTCAATTGCATAATTGGCACTATCCATCTATGCCATGGGAAAGGTTGCATTTAGACTATTTTGGACCGATTAAAAGCAAAATGTTTTTAATCGTAATAGATGCACATACTAAGTGGCTGGAAGTTTTTGAAGTTAACTCTACCTCAGCTAAGCAAGCCATTGTGCATTTACGAGATTTGTTTGCTAGATTTGGTTTGCCTGTTTCATGTCACAGTGACAATGGTCCACCATTTACCTCTAATGAGTTCAAATACTTCTTAAAGTCAAATGGGGTTAATCAAACGTTTTCACCCCCTTACCACGCTCAATCTAACGGCCAAGCCGAAAACTCCGTTAGGTATGCTAAGGCAAAACTGAAATGTGCTCTTCATGACAATACGGATGTAAATATAGCTTTAAGTCGTATTTTGTTTGACTATAGAAACTCTGTACATAGTGTAACTAATGAGACACCCGCTAAACTCATGTTCAACCGTCCATTAAGGACAAGGTTAGATTTGTTAAGACCAAACATTGCCCGGAAAGTTGAGTCCAAACAAGAGAAACAAAGAGAGTATTTTGGTGGCAATAAATCTAGAGAACTTGTCACTAATCAACCAGTGTTAATTAGAGACTATCGCTCTAAGAACAAATGGATTGAAGGTACTGTACATAAAAGATTAAGTAATGTTTTGTATGAAGTTAGGTTAAGTTCTGGTGATATTTGGAGGAGACATATTGATCAATTAATAGGTCTACAATCGCATAGTAAGAGCGAGAGCGCAGAGCCTTTTGTTAAGAACTGGGAGACTGTAGTAGCGCGATCAGCTGATCCTTCTCCTAGTCCACCCAAAAATAGATACAGCGTCATCAATCGCTCTCCAGATCCGAGCTCCCCCCTTCCACGCAGCTCTCTCTCCCCCTCACCACGTCACTCAGACCGCTACTCCCCACCTGTGTCACCTATTGTGCACCCTCAGTCACAATCCCCTGTCACTACAACAGCTGATACGCGTAGGTATCCTTATCGTATTAAGAAACCAGTTGAACGTCTCAACTTGTAAAAGTGTTCTGTGTTGTTTATTAACTTTATTTATGTTATTTAAAAAATATTTGTGTGAATTTTAATTATGTTTAATTAATTATGTATAATTATGCATTAATTATGTTTTAATGTTTGAAGATTTATCAAAGATTTAAGAGGGAGGAATGTAATGTATTTAATTACTGATTGAAATAATTATAATTTCCAATTTAATAATGTTTTATAAATTAAGTCAGATTTGTGAAAAATTGTAAAATCTCCAGAAATCAATTCACTGCTGTATCACGCCATGTATCAGGCCACATATCGTACGATGTGACGTCATGTGGATCATGCGATTTTAATAAAATCCTATTGGCTGCCGAGATCACCCGATACCTGTGTACATCTCATCCCTTCCTCCGACCACGAGTCAGTCCATCATGAACCTCCAAACAACCCGGTCCGTCAGCCGTAGGCTCAAAGGTTTAAAGTAGTGTTCATTTATCTCCCGATTAGCCGCTAGCAATAAGTACGGTACACATCAGTTTCTTTACAATTTTGTTTGTTTTTATTTTAGAGGGGCCAAAGAAACTGACCAACAGACTACTCAAGAAGAAAAATACTTGCATTGACTGCTACTCATAACCTGATGCCACGCTTGTCTATAATTGGAACCAATAGTCTAGTCAGATAGTGTTCACTATATGTGTTTGAAGTTTTGGATTAAAAATATATTTCATCTAAAATTAGTAAATAAAAAAGTTGAATATTTATTAATGAACGTGTAAGTTATTCTCATAAATGTCAGTTTTAAAATTTGTTATAAATCAACCATTTGTGTATTAAGGGAACAAAGTAAGTCATTGTAGAACAAGAAAAATATGGACACATAAGGTAAACAACCCAAATTCCGGTCGGTTAAGGAAAGACAGAGTTAACATTGTCTGTAAATTTAAACCAGCTGCTCAGGCTAAATTTATTTTGGCTAGTTATACTTTAGAATTTAATTGAAGTCTCGAATATTATATCTATGTCACAGAAATAAATTATATTATTTAGTAAAAAACTTTGTTTAATGAAGACATAGTTATCCAACCTAAATTTATATATATAAAAGCCAAAACCCATTGACTGATCACAGTTTCTCAAAAACTGTAAGGCTTAGAGCCATGAAACTTGGCAAAAATATTCTCTTCAGGCTCTAGATGCGTACTAAGAAAGGGTTTTGCGATATTTTCTTTCAAAAGGCTCGAATATGGTATATTATGAAATTCAAAATGGCGCCCATTTTTTGCATTCAAAGTTTACTTTCTCAAAAACTACAAGACTTTGGGCCATGAAACTTGGCACATATATTCTTTATAGGCTCTAGATGCAAGCAAAGGAAGGTTTTCAAAATATTTCCTCTCAGACGGTTAAAATAGAGTTTATTATAAAATTCAAAATGGCGGCCATTTCAGTTTTTGAAACTATGGATGGGAAGCCCATAGAATATTTTCAGGGGATAGGAAAGGTACGAGATCCAATCTACTAAAAAAATAAAGTGTACACATTTTTTACAGCCACCAACTATATATATTTGTCAAATGCAACTTGAGCTACTCGCATTGAACGACCCGCCCAAAATATTATTTTGTATGCCCACTTTGATAAAATTTGTTGCCCGTCTTTTAAATAAATAGGTACTCAAACTAAATCTTTAAAACTCAGTATGGACATTTCATTTCGAGCATATGTATATGCTGTACTTGAAACAGAGTTTCCAAAATTATAACTTTACGAAGGTTTGCTAAGGTGATGGGGATTTCAATTCCAAAACACAAACTATCACCACAATATTTTGCCTTATCGATAGCAGAGTAACCTGACCTCAAATCTGATTGAGAAACGTCTGAGAAGTAGTTTTTGGCCAATGCATTTACCGTCTATTTTTAAAAACGTGCTAAATTAATATTTATTTTAAGTCTAAGACCTGCCCTTAGCATTATTGTTTTATATCCCGGGTCGCTCATCCTCTGTATTGGCAAATGGGAGGATACTAATTCTTAGCATTTGCTAATCATGAAGGAAACATTTTTGGAGAAAACGTTACACTTCTTATTTCAATCTAAGGTGGAATTACCAACTCCCCAGGGTTAAAATTAGTCGTAGGCCTACTTTCAGCAGGCGAAGCTGCGGGTATATCTACTAGTCCCTAATACCGGTCGCTGCATTCCTAATACCGGTTTTCACAAGCCTAATTATGGTCGCGGCCAGAACGACATTTTATAAGTTAATTTTCAAAGTAAAATGGATTTAATTGAAAGATATATGTGGACTGACGTGTGTATTACGTGGCGAAATATAACATATGATGAACCAAGATAAACTTTTACCATCACCTACAGAATTTTAGTGGTTCGAATATGGATAAAAATAACATAGAGAACTCTCTATTGCCTTGGTGTCTCGATGCATGACACTAAAGCTACTAACGATTTATTACAGTAGAACATGCTTGATTCTAGCTTTTATAATTCAAAAACATTGATTTTAATAATTTTGTTCTTTAGTCTTTTATTATGCATGTGTAAAAGTATGCTCGAAATCATGAATGATCGAAATAAAAGCTTGGATAGCTCAATTATTTTGTTACGTAAAACATGCTAGCTACTAGAGGTTTGTTGACAATCAGTACCTCAGGAAAAAGAAAACTAAGTTTTATATCACATGTCAACATGTTATTAATTGATTCAGGGAGCACTAAAACGAATATATCCACTAACAAATCAAATTAGAAAATTTGGACAAAAATTATACTTTCTCCATATACATTGTATAGGGGGGAGAAAGTAATATAAAATCATGGCTGCCATTTTTCAATTACGGTACAAAATTCGGTACTTCTTACTAGAGGTCTGCGGGTACCCGAAAATTCGGGTAGCTTCGGGTAATTACGTGAACCCGAGTGGGCCCCGACACGTCTCGGGCTTAATTCGGGTGGGTTTTTATTACACGTCGGGTCGGGCGGGTACCTACTACTTGAAAAAAATCGGGTTGACGATACCCGACACACTACCCGAAAGAAACCTGAAACTTTAAAAATGTTCAACAATAAATAATTCGCGCCAAGCTTCTGACTTACGGCGTCCACACAATATTATAACGAGACGAACAAAGATGGTCGCGATCACGATGTCAAACTTTGAAGCGATCTTCACTATACGTCTCAGTCAGACAACCAGCCGTCCCCTTGCCGGTTCAAAATTATCGTACACTTACTGCCTAATATCGTATCCTCTTATAACAACTTAAAGGACCGTTGCTCCTTTTGACGCAATGAAATAGTCGTACAAACAATAAAAGCTTTGAATAAGGTTGAATTTCTAGCCAAGCTTATGATACGAGAAGTCTTATCAAGAAGATAATTTTTGTGATCTATTTTTGGACACGTTAAACCGGAAGAGCGTGTCCTTCCCACGAAAAACGTACTCAAACAATAATCCTGAGTGATAAGGAAAGGGCGTTGACAGGTGAAAAAATATTATCTCCAATTAGATGAAATTTGGAGTTTCTGCTATATTTAGTTGACCTTGGAGATTGACAAAATATACACCAGTCTATTGTTTGATCATAGAATTTCTCTTGAAGGCAAGAGAGAAAAGTTACATTTTTCTCTCAATTGATTTATAAAAATTAGACAAAAAATATTAGCTGTCATATGTTGTTGTAGGGCAAGTTGTTTGGATTTTCGCATTTTATAGTCAGGAACCTTTATCTCCTGATTATCTCGGACGGGGACGGACGCACGCACGCACGCATGCACGCGCTCACAGATAACAGTGGACTGGCGGACAGACTTAATTGATGAGTAAACAAACTCCCCCAACTTCCCCCCCCCCCTTCCCACTGATAAAGAGAGTGAGACAGCTATTTTTTTAGCTCTTTCTCACTCTATCTCCCCTTTTCTTTCCTTCCTTCTATTCAGGTAATTTCTTGTGTCTGCCTCTTAAAACATTAAAACAACTATTATTTTCTTCACACAAGTTTTAGAATAGAACTAATTTTATGATGAAAATAAACTGTTGTTGATTATTGTTGTTATAAAATATAAATACTATTTCATTTATATATTCTGAAATAATAAGTTTAGTCATGAATATTAATATCTATTGACTGTATAGATGTAAGTAATAAGTTTATGAATGTTATGTTAGATTTTTACTTTGTATTAATACTGCTTGGTAGGTCCATCAAAATTTAATGAGGTCAATATTTTGCTGACAAATGATACCCGAAGCCGACCCAAATTTTATTTAAAATACCCGAACCCGACCCGAATTTTTTTTCAACTTACATACCCGAACTCGACCCGACCCGAATTTTTATTCCACTTATAATATCCGAACCCGACCCGACCCGAAAATTTATGATAATCCACTACCCGACCTGAACCCGACCCGGCTTGAAAAATCACTACCCGCAGACCTCTACTTCTTACTATATTGACCACATCCGTATTGCTAAGATACCGTGAGATAATGAATGGTTAATTTTTGTAGGCCTATCAGATTGCAGGCTATTAAAAGTAGTAGATGTAGAAATAATCAATTTTTGTGTCCTCAAAATCAATGCGATTCTCCTCCGCCGCCAAGTCAAATAGTTGCAATATCTCTGCTCTACTCCTCCCGACGCTGATAAGCCAACAATACAAATATGATGTCGTAAGTTTATAATTTCATCATTAAAGAATTGGGTGTCATTTAGTTGTGTTGGTTTTTATTTGTTTATTTTTTATAACGAAATACGGTTGTAGTCGATAAAACACGTAAGTATCCAAAAGGTAATGAGTTTTGTCCCCAAAGGACAAATAACAATGAAACAACAATTACTGTAATGAATTTTTATAGAATAAACTTAAAAATTACCAATAATTGTAATTAGAAAGAATGAAATCCTAATTGCGGTCGCGGCCATTAGAATCGACCGTAATTAGAAAAAACGTATAAATTACCGTCCCAATTACGGTCGCAAAGATTTAAGGGTTAAAATAATTTAAAACCTTAATTTCATTTATGTAATAAATGAAGAATCTAATTGTTTTGAAGCTAAAACTTTTTGTTTGACACAATTCGTATTATTTAGCATTTTTAAGCTTATTTAACTTAGCTCGCTCCTAATGGATTCGCACAAGGAAGCAGCAGTCGTCCAACGGAAATCACTTACTCACCTTTCATAACTTTCTCAGTGATTATTGCGTCATCTGATTTTAAACGTTTTCATACTCTATGGTAGATTGAAACTCGCTGTTTACGTTAGCTCAAGACATTACCAAATAGGACCGACTCAGATTTTATCATGTTTAAATGATTGAGTAGTGATGATCAGCGACCGGTATTAGGCAGGCGACCGGAATTTGGGTTGTTTACTTTACAACAAGTTTTTCGGTGGTGGTGGTGGTTTCAGTTTAACTTTGGTTAAAGTGTTTATGTCCATGGTAATTAATTAATTATAACTAGGCCCGTTTTTACTCCTCTGAGCGCTATGGGCAAAACAAGCAAGTGCGCCACCCTACAACCCTCATTATGTCCTTTTCACTTTAGGTGAACGGTCATGATATTTTGCGGGCATTTCGTCACAGAGTCTTGTTCTTTTCATTGTTATCATGCCGCATGCTCAAAGTCAACTGAACACGCGCAATGTAAACAAAACATAAACAACTGTAAATTATAAACTTTAAATAATATTATGTATTAGCACCTACAACTAAAAACTATAAGCCATCATGTTACCTGGTTAACTAGTTACTCTTGTAGTCCAAATTACTATACCTTGATTATCGAAAGAAGGCGAACGGCGGAGCGAGCGCGCAGCAGTAAAAACTGTCTAATTCATAACGCCATAGAAACGCAAAAAACACTGTTAAAAATTTGCAGTCCACTTAAATTCAAATAACCAGTTAATTACGTTATCAGCACTGTTTTCAAATAATTTTTAACGTATATCGTTTAGTTTATACTAAAATCAAATCAAATCAAATCATTCTTTATTTATACATGTATAAAGTATATACATAAATAGTGTCATATATTTCTTATATAAAATCCTTATTAATCTTATATTACTTATATTATCTTATTAATTTTATATTACTACGAGTTATATTACTAAAAACATTATTTACGAATTAAAAAAGTCAATTCCTTGTGGTTGATTTATTATAACTCTGCTTAGAAGCATCAGAAAAAAAATTCCTGTATAGAACCTTTAGTCGACTTTCTTAGGAACAATATATCAAAATTTGAGATTCTCGTGATTAATATTTACGTTGTTATTAATTTATTTCTAACATACTATTGTCTCAGCTATTGAACTACTTTGATGAATGAAATTCAGTAAACATTGTCTTTGAATGAAATATAAGTTAATTCTGTCGCAGGTTTATGTTTTTATTGGAATAGTTTGCCATAATAGATTAATATATAAACGATTGTATCTCTACGAGGAGAGCGCAACAATGACTGTTGCAGTACAGTCTGGACTTAGTGGACCCATTTTATTTGTGCACCACTGCATGTCTCAGTTTCTCTCTAATAAACAACGCCTGCTTCCAGATGTAGAATTCATTGTAAAAACAATCCGATTAACCAACATTGAACAATAAGGAACATTTTTCCTCAAAACTGCATGTGCTGTGTGTTTTGGAAGCATGTGTTCCATTGTTGTTGGCCAGTAATGACAAGTTTTATTTACTAACGTTTTAGCATAATTTTTTTACAGTATATTTAAGAGTGAAAATGCTATTTTAGATTTCGAAGTCAAATGTCTATCAATGGCAACAGTGTTGGGTGCGCACTTAAGAATTACGCCACTCATACGAACTGTCGGAAGTGTTGCCAAAAACTTGTTAGTTTTCCGGTTTTTAGCGAATTTCCCCCATAGGGTAGAAGCTATTACCATAGGTCTCATGGTAAAACCTAAGCCCGAGACCATGATAACTTTTCATTTTGGGGCCACCAGAGCAAAAACACCGAATTTTTATATATATATCTATACTTATTTAATACACAAGCAGTTTTTTTGTCACAAAGACTCCTCCTAATCTACTGAGCCGATTTTCATGTTTTTGGTGTCATTGGAAAGAGTTTGGCGTGAAGTTTTGCAGGAAATAAAATTTAAAAAGGTTTGACTAAAGGGAAGAGCCCTAGACTCCCTTAAAGTTTCGTATTAGTCCATAAAATTTAACATGGGAATAGAAATTTCAAATAAGGCAGCTGATTGGAGCAAACAAAGTTTTTCAGCAAAGCCATATGTTGTTAATGGAATTGAAACCATTGCATATAGAGCTGGAGGCATTTTTCAGTTGATGGAAGATGTAAATAAATAAACTATTATCCTAATACATACTTAAGGTCAGAATTCAGTTTTAAAAACATTTATTTTGAATCACATCTTAATATTTACATATGTTTATATTCCAAAGAAAAATATAAAAGGAGAAATAAATTCTTATGTATAAATTTTATAAATATAAATATAAAAGAAGAAAAAAGAAACACACTTAACATTAAGTAGATTTATTGAACCATTTTAGTTTGGTTTGAGATTAAGACGGGTCATACGCTGCTTAGGGCCGCGAAACATGGACATCACCTTAAAGATGACTGAGTATCCACAAAAAATTTAGTTTTAAAAAGTTTTTGTACAAAGTTTCAGTATAACAGGAAGTTCAACCATATAATTAATAAAATAGTTCTAGAATACTGAACCATAATTATTTTTATTTTGAAATCAATACATAACAATTAATTGCTCGGTTTCGAGCAACAGGTTTACTAGTCTATCTATATATATATATATATATATATATATATATATATGTCTGTGAGCACGATAGCGGCCGTAAATATGGTCCGATCTTAATGAAATTTGGTACAGACGTATAAAGTGGTAATCACTCGGACGAGTTCGTGAACCAGCCCGATCGGAACACCGACAGGGGGGGTAAAGGGGGATAAACCCCCCAAAAAAGGGGTTTTTTGAGTTTTTCACATAGAAAAATAAAATTTATCACCATTTGGCACCAATAATAACTGTAATTATATTATAGAATAATTATAATATAGAATAACTGTAAGACATTGTTTACTCTGTTGTCACCAATTAATTGGGACGACTATTATGGAGCTAATATGCCACCGGGCAAGGGCGAATCCAGGATTCAATTTCGGGAGGAGATATTGTGTAAGAAGGGGGAAGAGGGGATTTAGGTACTCATAAACACCTGTACTAATGTGATGATAGACAAATAAGGTCGTCGTGGTAGACGAATATCGTCGTCGCGGTAGACACATATATCGTTGTCACGTCGCAGTAGACGAAATTCGTCTTAGAGTCGCGGTAGACAAAAATCGTCTTCGCGCCGCGGTAAACGAAATTCTTCGCGTCGCGGGAAACGGAAATCATCGTCGCGTTACGGTATACGAAAAGCATCTTCGTGTCGCGGTAGATAAAAATCGTAGTCGCGTCTTGATAGCCGAAAATGGTTGTCTTTTCGTCCGAAATTTCTGTTCTCCAAAATTTCGGGGGGATATATCCCCTTTATCCCCCCTGGGTTTGCCCCTGCCACCGGATATACGGCCGAAAATGCCCGCGAAAACCGGGAAAAAACTGGGAATGGAAAAATTCGTTTGGAGTGGCCACCCTGACCATTGAATTCAGCTCAAAGAGACAAACAATTTGGTATTTTGAATCATTGCTCTATGTCTATTGGTTACCGAGATATTGAAAGTGGTAAATACAGTACGTTGTCACAATGTTAACCTTATGAGGAATAAGTTAAATTCTATATCTCTATTTCTCAACATATCTTAACAAAACTTGGTTTGTGGCGTCATCTAGATGAAATCTAATGTATACTAGTCTAAAATCCCCGATATTTCCATTATATTGGCAGCAAACCTGCATACTCATTTCCCATGTTATCCTTATGGGAAATTAAAAAATCCTATAATCTTCCTTATTTCTTAACGTATCTTGATAAAACTTTGTGTGTATCTTCATCTAGTTGAAATAAACTAGATTACGGTCTAAAATACCTTATTTTTATATTTTCATGGCAGCAAACCTGTATACTCATTCTTCATGTTAATCTTATGGGTAGGCCTAATAAAAAAATTTGTGTATGCTCATTTTCTCAACATATCCTGGCCGTTTGGTGATTTCGAGAGAATTAAAAAAACTGGGTATAGACCTACCGGGGATTTTAGACTTGGACAGATTGACTCGACATCCCAAATGTCCCAAAAACTTGGTAATTCCAGGGATCTTTGAAGTATGATTTGCCTTGCAAAAATCCAATATTCATGCAAGATGAGCATATTTGTGGTGAGAAAGTATTTTATGTAAGATCTCTCCATTTATCAAGCAATTTTAGGAAACTACCCAGTTTTGGTGAATTTTGAAAGTTAAGCGGTGGTTTTTCGAATAACTACCTGATTTCCATAATTGCGGGGATTTTGCAGGGACTATTGCCGAAAAACCAGGTAAAAGCAGGAGTTAATGGAGTTTAATGGAGTTGGCGGGTAAAATGCCAGATCCTCTCTGGCAAAACTAATTGATGGCCACATTCATCAGTGGTAAATTTTAATCTGCCAAGAAAACAGCTGCTTGTTAGTGGAATAAGTAATCCTATGATGATAATAATAATAATAATAATAATAATAATAATAATAATAATAATAATAATAATAATAATACCCCCGTGGCAGCAGTCCTGCATACTCAGCGAATTTCAAGTGCATAAATAAATAATTTTAATGAAGTCTCGCATCAGTAAAATCAATACACATTAAAAAAAAGCGTGTAAAAATACTCTCCTAGTGGCTTTTAGGAGCAAAAGGCTATAAAAAAATAATAGCCTATACTTGGCACAAAATGCAATGTTCAAAACTTCAAAACAACTGGCTTTTCCAATTTAATCATATGGGGAAATGACCAGCTGTTTAAGTTTGAGTAACAAATTTCATAAACATCATCAGTAAAAATATGTATTCCTTAAGGGGCGTTTCCACTATGCCCCATTTTCTTGCATCTTGCCTCATGGGCCTAGGCGCACGGTGGTGCATGCGCCGCCGCATGCTACAAAATAGATGCAAGTGTCAATGCAAGTAGGCGCACGTGCTCCCCATCGGAGATGGGGAGCACTCTGCCTCACCCGTGCCTCATCGCCAGAAAGTAGTACACACTACCTACTTTCGACCTGTTTTTTTTACTTCAAAACAGGTGTTTTTATAATAGTTATGGAGTGGAGTGCCGCAAAAACGATTGAATTTTGTAATGAATATCAAAAACGTCCATTATTGTGGAGAGCAACTCATGTTGACTACAAAAATCGCATCAAACGCCGGGATGCTATTCAAGAACTTGCTGTGCTGTATTGATTGGACTACAAAGGAGTGATCAATAAAATTAAAAGTTTAACGTCTTACTTCCACCGCGAACAACTGAACCTCAAGAAGAAAACCACCAAAAGCGGAAGTTCAGGTGACGAGGTATTTACGTCTAGTTGGTTCGCCTACAAACATTTGCAGTTTATTGATGGAGAAGACGTAGAAAACAATGCCAGGGACACCATGGGATTGGATGACTCATCGGTAAGCACATAAATATTTATTTAAAAAATTATAACATTAATTTGTTAAAGACTTAGTGTTATTTTAAAAATAAAAACATAATTTTTCATAGACCTAGTGTTAAACAAAAAATGTTAGTACAAATCTAATGTAAGTGTATTCCTTTAACTATCGAATGAATAGGTAATTTTTTTACACTTGACATGGGATTTTACTAACTTAAAAAGAACAGATGCAAACCTTAACCAATAAATACACATTCATTGCCTTAACTCCGGGTTTTTTGTTGCAAAAAAAAGTAATGAATTGTTGACTTGAAGTTCGATTTTAACAAACTAAGAAGCGGGGATTTTTAAAATTTTCCAAAGGCTACACAATAGGCAATCCTCAATAAAGGGTGCATCCGAAAAACAACGAACAATTTTGGGATATTGTTCCTGAGGTAAAAAAGATATATAAATAGCCTATCTCGATATATAAGTAGCCTGTCACATAAGTAGCCTATATTTGATATAGCCTATCTCGCTCCATTTTTTGTCTGTCGGTCTGAACGTATTGTTTACATGACTGATGATAACTTTTTTGTTATACAGCTTCAAAAACAGATGTTTTTAATGCATGTTTTCCTGACCTAAATGCACTCTTTTTATTCCTAGGAATTAAAAGCTGATGTACTCGATACCAGCTGACTCTTTATAGTCCTAGGACTATAAAAATTAAAAAGTGCCGAGTACGTCGTAATAATCGAACAATATTCATTCGATTACAAATAATCGAAACATTCATCGTTATCATCGAAACAATCATTGTTGTCAGTTTAATCAATTTGTGAAACTCGCTCATTTCACCAATCGATTACTACATGCGTTCGATACGTCGATAGTTGTTCATTGTTGTCAGTCTACCCTAACACAAATGAAACAGACAATCAGCTGATTGCTTCAAATAGCAAGAACAAGACGGTGGCATCTTTTGAAGGCATCTTTAAAGGTAAACAAGCTGTAACATTTTGGTTTTCTTAAGTAGTTTACGTATTGTATTGAGCAATATAACGAAAAATATAGTTCATCACACGGACCTAAAGCTGCTTTTCGTTACTCAGTCATTTTTCAACCTCGGCTTTCAGCCTCGGTTGTAAAACTTGACCTTGAACGAAAAGCGTCACTTTAGGTCCTTGTAATGAAGTATACTATTAAACTACTAGAGGTATCAACTTCAAACTTGGTACAGTACACATATGTTGGCTAAAAACCTACCTACTGGACCTATCTTTGTACTGAGTATCAAGTTTCTACACTTTTCAAAATGGTACAAAGCAGAAACTTGATAATCCGCATAATGATGGGTCCTACTAGCCAACATGTGTACCAAGTTTGAAGTTGGTACCTCTATAAGTTATAAAGTTATGATCAGTCATGTAAAAAAAAAAATGTTTAGATCGACAGACGGAAAATGGAGCGAGGTAGGCTATATACTTATATGGCGTTTTTGGTTTGTTTCGACCGCAAGAACAATACCCCAAATTTTTTCGGTGTATTTCGGATACACCCACTATTCTTGATGTTCACTCATTGATTATGCTATGTAACACTGAACTGTAAAGTTAGAGAAAAGAACACCACAATAGTAGTCCTGATAAAAATGGTAAAAAAAATGTATTTTTGACGTTCACATTTAGGCCTAATCTATGCATACTTGTCTTGCCAGTGAACCTTTCCAGCGTCAGACACAAAGTACTTTTTAAAATTGTCACGAATGGCCTTAACTGCTTTCTTGGCGTTGCGAGGGTTTTTTTTTAAGTCGAAACATTCCACGATCTCCTTGGGTTTCTGCTCTCCACCTTCCCTCTGTTAACTCTCCTGAGGATGGGTCTTCAGTATCAAACGTGCCTGGGGGACAGTAACGTGCAGCAGCTATTTTGTTTCTTCTTAAGAAATTGTGTAGGTGAACACATGCAAGCACAACAACAGTTGTATGTTCTGGTATTAGTGGAATGCTTCTCCTGAACACTCTGAAATCAGAAGCCATCACGCCGAATGCATTTTCCACAATTCTTCGTGCACAGGATGAATGTCTGTAGTTGTATGTTCTTTCTGGAGTTCCCTTTTGAAGGTTTGTGGAGAACGGTTTCATCATGTACTTTGTAAGGGGAAAAGCATCGTCTGCTACAATGACATATGTCATGGGAATGTCACTTCCTGGGAGCGGAATAGGATTTGGGAGAAGTTCTTCACTTTCAAGAGGTCTGTACAACGACATGTCGACAAACACCCCACCATCTGATGCTTTCCCTGGAGTTCCAACATGAGCATGCATGAAGTTGTAGTTACCGTTTACTAAGGCCATAATACTAAATGTTCCTTTGTAGTTCCTATATGTGGCAACGCTCGAAGCCGGACACTGTAAGACAACGTGTTTCATATCTAGACTTCCAACACAATTAGGGTAGTTCCATCTGTCTCCAAACACTTTAGCAGTAGACATCCAATCATCAGATGTTGACGGGATCTGGAAAAATAATTACACTTAAATTACACAATAATTTGTACTTAAAACATATCACACAGGTATGTGTTCTGATATGTTTCAGGTCACTGAAGAAGTTGCAATCGAGGACAATGGCGAGGAAAAATTGCCAGGCACCAACGAAAATCAGAGTCAGGATTTACCACAGCCCCAAATGAAGCAACCCCTAACTAAAAGGCAAAAGTTAATGGCGAAGAAGAAGGAGGAGGCCATGGTCGCAGATGCGTACAGTTTCTTGAAATCTGTGAAAGAAAACAAGCCTGTGCATGATGAGGCATCAATTTTTGGTGATCTAATTGCAGAGAAAATACGTCTCCCATGTACGTACGTCTCCCAGAGACTACCGATGTCCGTTCGTACCATTGCTCAACATGCTGTGTTGTCTACTTTGTTGGAATACGAGATAGGTACAACTGACTGCCCAGTGTCGAAGTGTTCAAATGAAACTGCTTCAAGTAGCTACAGCAACAATGTTGGGAGAATTTCCAACGACTCTACTTCGGCTCCTGTAACTCCCACAAGAAAAGTGTAGCTGAGTGGGAGGAATCAAGGGACGACTCACAAGATTTTTTGAACGATTTGTTCCAAGAATGAAGATTTATTAGACTATCATGAATTAGTTATTTGTACTTCTTAAAACCATTTTCTTAGCAAACGTATTGCAATTATTTGTTTACCATTACAAAATCTTTTTTAACCTAAGACACATGCAATGTTAAGTCACTGTGACCAAAGATTTTACTTTTACCAGAAACCCATGTGAAGTTTCTAGATTTTTTTACTTTTGTAATTCAATAAACAAGAATATTTCATTATAACTTTGATCTCTACCATTTGATACAACAACCTCTTACTTAATCCACCCAATGATAAAACTGCTGAACTTACCTTAAATTAATTGTCTTACCTGTACATAATCATGTAGAGTCTCCACAATTGCTGAGCACACTTGGGGAATAATGCGAGATATTGATGGTACTGATATTTTAAACTGATACATCAAACTGTGGTAGCTGTCTCCTGTTGCCAAGTAACGCAATGTCACTGCTAGTCGTGTACTTTGTGACGGATATTTCCTGGTAAGAGAAAAGATGATCGGTTACACTAGTACACCGAACCGCAGGAAATCACGTCACGGGTTGTCAGAGGCCTTGGAATCGCTCAGCTCGGTCGCTGGGATAATTCCAGGGGTCGAGGATCGAAATCACAGTAGTTATCAGATATTCAGATATGAGAGCTCAATTATATTCAACCTAGATGACATTCAACTTAGGAAAGACTAAATTTGGAAACACCTGCTAAGTTAAATGCCCTCTGCTGTTTTCCCTAGCTCTGCGAGATGTTCAGAGTTAACACTAGTTACCCATAGTTAATGTTTACCCTAATCAAGAAACAACATTTAACTATTTCACTAGTGACCAATAATTACAGGAGCAGGACAAACCTTACACTCCTGTTGCACGGCAGGTTTGGACAAGACTAAGCCTGTTACAACAGCAGGAAAATCTAGGACTTAAACCGATAATGAAAGTCACCAAGTACTCCAACTTGGTTACACAGAATTTAGAAAATAGCCAATCCCAAAAGGAAAACTAAACTATAATCGGCACCAAGATAAATAAAACTAGTCTTGGTTACAGCCAAGAGACGAGCAGGATAGGTCTCGGACCCTATCCCGCGACACGATCAACTTTAAGAAAAGTTTACAGATCGAATTATCAACTTAAATCCAGAAATGACGCTGACGTACCTTTAATACAAAACGTATCGGAAGACGTCGAAATGACGGCACTGAGCGTAAGTGTCCCGGGGAAGAATTCACACAACAACTTGAATTACGATCCGGTCACTTGAAAAGCGCAGCCGCAAGTGTCGCTCGAAGGGTTATCAGCACACAATGTGCTCACCCCTTCCGGTGATGAGTCACCAGCCTTTTTTCCAGTTGATAAAACGGCTGGTTAAAAGCTCAAAAAAGCTATATCCGGGGCCACTGTTTTTTGGGTCTCTGCCAGAAAAACAGCTTATTGGCGCGCTCGGCGAAAAGAAGAAGCAGCGCAGGCTCTGTCACCTGTCATCGTCTGCTCAACTCACAGAGTCGTGACGACGTCTTTTAGGTTATGTTGTTCACAACAACAACAACCGTAGTTCCGTTCGCAAATATTACGTTTCCCAAGGAAAAGATCTAATTACGTGTCCAACTAAGTGTTTATATTAGATTATAGTCGCCGTTATACGCCTCAACACTTTGCTTTCCACATCAAAACCGGCGATCGGAGTTGGCAGTTATGGGACCGACTAGGTTAGCCTTCCGATGGTGATAATTAGGGTTATAACCATCCACCCCAACACCGTGAGTTACTTAATCACTCAAAGGGTTTAAGTTAGGGAAATAGCAGTGTTTATACTGATTGCCAACACTCCCTCCATAGGCTGGACATAGGCTAGGTAGGCCTAGGCCTACTGGTCCCATGACTTGGCCTAATGAGCCAATTCTTACCCCTGTGCAAATTAGGCTCATTACACCCCCTTCACACATCGGAGCGAAAAAAAACAGTAAAAAAAAGTTCTCGAAGTTCCTCGCAGTAAACAAAATCAAAACTCGTCTGGCATCAACTGCAGACGCAGTTTACAGAAAGCACCAGGGAAACAGAAAGTGGCACACTTCGCTTCACCTACCATCTAGCAGTTTACAGAAATATCACCGTCGCGGACAGAAGGGTTTCAAGTCCTTGACGTGGACTGTGTGACACTGTTGGGAATCCTCATCGCTCACCTCATAAAGGTTACAACCTTTGCTCCTGATCACGGTGCAGGGTCCATGATACTTTGGAGCTAATTTTCCAGCGATGGCATCAGCAGCAGAGGACAAGATGTGAAGTCTCCGCATAACCTGATCGCCAGCCCGATACGTCACCTCCCTTCGGCGGAGGTTATAGTATCTGGCCTGTCTCTGATAGGCCGTCTTCAGGTTTTTCCGAGCGTCCTCGATCAACCGTTTGAATTCCGCCTCCCGTTTACGCTGGACTTCGGTCAACGGGAGGTCATCAGGCGTATCAGAAGCCTCAACGGTTGGGCCACGGAGGGCGCGAGGGGGTCTCAGCTCTCGACCAAAACAGAGCATCGCTGGAGTGAATCCCGTCGAGTCATGTACCGCTGTGTTGAGTGCGTACATGAACTCGCCCAAGTGGTTATCCCAAGACTTATGATTGTCCTTCACGAACTGGGCAATCATAGTCTTCACCACTCGGTTCTGCCTTTCCACCGGGTTCGATTGCGGGCTGTAGGGGGCAGTCGTCCGCAGAGTGACTCCCCATTCCGCTGCCAGGTTGCGAACCAGGTTTGAGACAAACTGCGTGCCATTGTCGGTGATGAGCACATCGGGAGCCCCATGGCGCAGCAGGATGGACTTCAGCCTCGTCACCACATTATGAGCGGTTGCAGAGGGAAGCGCAGCGAGTTCGGTCCACTTGCTGAACGTATCCTGCACAACCAAGAGGAATCGCTGGGAACGCTGGGACCGAGGCAACGGACCTATGAGGTCAGCTGACACCACGTACCAAGGGCCTTGGGGTTGCCGGAAATACATTTTACCTGCCGGTTTGGCTTGGCAGACTTTGTAAGCCTGGCACTGAGCACAGGACCTTACATACGACTTTACGTCTCGTCGCCAGTTCGGCCAAAAGTATTCCGCACCAACTCTCGCCAGAGTTTTCTTCACCCCAAGGTGACCGGCCGTCGCCGTGTCGTGGTTCTCGTGCAGCACCTCCGAGATCTTATCGCTCGGCACGCACATACGCCAGGTCGTCGGTCGATTCTTCTTCACCAGGGCCCGATACAAAGTGCCTGATCGGACCTGGTATCGAGGATATCGACGCGGGTGTTTACTGACCAACTCCCGCATTCGACCGTACCAAGCGTCGTTGGTTCCCGGCAATTCTCGTTCGGTATCATCACCAACTGCCTCACCAAGATCACCGTCGTGAGGTTCAGGGATCACCTCCTCAACGGTTTCATTCTGCCGTCGTAGCTGCTCTCTCGCACCTTGTCTCGTCAGGACTCCAACCTCGAACGTATTCAGGTTCACAGGAGACTCCTGGGGGATGTCAGGGACAGGTTGCCGCGAAAGAGCATCCGCTACACGGTTCAAGGTCCCCTTGCGTTATCTGACCTCGAAGTCGAACTCTTGAAGTTCCATGACCCACCGAGCCAAACGTCCGCTGGGCTCATGAAGTTTCAGGAGCCACTTAAGCGCGACGTGGTCGGTTATTGCCACAAAATGGTACCCCTCAAGGTACGCCTTGAACTTTCGAACAGCGAACACAAGGGCGAGACACTCCTTCTCTGTCGTCGTGTAGTTCTGCTCTGCGTCAGACAGAAGACGACTAGCGTAGGCAACGACCACTTCCCGGTCGTTTTGATGCTGAGTGAGAGCCGCACCAAGGCCTGTGTTTGACGCATCGACCTGCAGCACGAACGTTTCAGCAAAGTCCGGGCAGGCGAGAACAGGAGCGGTGCTCAAGGCACGCTTGAGATCTCAAACGCCTTGGTTTGTTCCTCACCCCAAACCCACTTGGCGTTCTTCTTGAGCAAGCCACGCAGTGGAGCAGAGACAGAAGCGAACCTCTCGACGAAGCGCCGATACCAGGAGGCAAGTCCGAGGAAGCTACGAAGTGCCTTGACATTCGTAGGAACAGGGAAGTCCTGGATCGCTCTGACCTTCTCCGGGTCAGTCGAGATTCCCTCGGTGCTGACAACGTGGCCGAGGTACTTGAGCTCTCTCCGAGCGAAGTGGCATTTCTCAGGGTTTAAACGAAGCCCGGCGTCTCGCAGCCGGCGGAACACAACCCTGAGAAGCTCGAGGTGCTCCTCAAATGTAGAGGATACTATCACCAAGTCGTCGAGGTAAGCGAAAGCTTTCGGCTCCAACTCAGGCCCAATGACACGGTCAAGCAGACGCTGGAAGGTCGCACCAGCCGAGTGCAAGCCAAACGGCATGACCTTGAACTGGAAGAGGCCCATGCCGGGGACCGTAAAGGCCGTGATTGGGCGACTCTCCTTAGCCAGAGGTACTTGCCAGTAACCTTGCTTGAGGTCCAAGGTACTGATGTACTTGGCTTGCCTGAGTTTCTCAAGGATGGCATTAATCCTGGGGAGGGGATATGCATCCTTGATCGACGAGTCGTTCACCCTGCGCATGTCGATGCAGAAGCGATACTTTCCGGTCGATTTCTTGATGAGTACGATGGGAGAGCTCCAAGGGCTCTCCGATGGTTCTATCACACCATCCCGAAGCATCGTAGCTACCTCCTCGTTGATGATCGCTTGCATCGCAGGGTTACGGGGATAATGCCGCTGTTTGATTGGGACTGCGTTTTCTTTCAGTCGAATCACATGTTCGACCAACGCAGTCCGCCCGACAACAGCGTCAAACAGAGGAAGCTCCTCCTGAAGGAAGGACTGGAGGCGTCGGTCCTCCTCGCTAGACAAGGGCTTCAAGGTGCCAGAAGCACAGGCCATCGGCTCCAAACAATCTGCCTCGACATCACGATTGATGTTTATTTGTATGAGGTTATGTTCAGTGATACACCTCATACCCAAAACAACATCCGTGCTCAGGTTCGGGACATAGTACACTCCCAGTATACAGTCCTGACCCAAGATGGCAGCTGGTAGGAAGTACTTCGCTCGGACTCGACAGCGAGTACCATCCACCATTTTCAGCTCCGCATTGGCCTCCTCGGGTTTGACACCACATTCGCGGAGATACCGCTCAACCTCGTCCCCAATGAGGTTTACAACATCCCCAGTGTCCAACAGGGCTCTGAAGTTCCGATCGAGCAGCCTCACGTCGATGAAAGGACGTATGTCGGAGACTCCACGCTGCTCGGTCGTACCAAAGTCGAAAGTGACTATTGTTTTGAGCCACTTCGACCACTCCTCGGAGGTTGTTCGGCGTTGGGGCGCTGTGGGCTCAGGGGACCTCCGGGCGCCTGAGTCCGCATGGCGTTTCCCGACTGGCAATCACAACGAGAGGTTGAGACACCTGCTCGTTTGCACCGTGCGCACCACACTCCCTTCGGCTGCTGGCACTGACGGAAGCCATGTCCATCGGCTTGGCAGTTCCAACACTTCCACTGCCGTGAACGCTTGTCATGTGTTCCGGGAGGAGGGGTCTGAGACACCCTGCGTGGACTCGGAGACCGGTCGTGTTCCCGCTGTCGATTGGACTGAGCAACACGTTTCCCCGGGCCTCGTGGGTTCGTCACTCCACATGAGCCGGTGACAGTACTCCGAGGCGATTGGACCGGAGGCTGTGGTTGCGGCTGCCCCATGAAGGGTGTCAAGTCGTTCACCACAGCAATGTCCAGGGAATGGTCGCTATTTCGACGACCCACGTAGGCGGTCTCAGGTACCAGCGCCTGTGAGACTGGAGGAGGGGGACGGAAAGTCTTCCGCTCACGCACGACTTCTTCAAATTCCTCGGCTCGTTCGAGGAGCTCAGCCATGGAGGAGAAGTCCTGACGCCGAATCATAAATTTATATTCGGGGCGCATGTTCTTGTACACCAGGTTCAACTTCTGCTGGTTACTGAACTCCCCACTCCTACGGATCAGGGTTGTAAGCGAGGTCACAAAGTCTCGGAATGCCTCGGTCTCACCCTGCGTCCGTTTGCGAATTTCTTCATCCAAGTTACGGCGGTAACCTTGGGGGAAGAATTGCGTCTCAAACATCCTCTGGAATTCGGAGAACGAGGTCCACAAGTCCTTGTTGTTCCGATACCAGAGCAAAGCCTGGCCGTGGAGAAGCTGAGGCATCGCCTTCAATATTTCGTCAGGCGTCAGCGAGTATGCCTCACGCAGTTCCTCGAGTCGTTCGAGGAAGGAGACGGCATCACGCTTCCCATCGAACCTCAGGTTCCACTTCCGCACCATATCACAAAGGGTGGAAGACGTTTTGACAACGTACGGAGGGCGCGTATCGAAGACTGAGGCAGCATGGCGGGGCATGCTGTAATCGACAACGCTGACCGGATCAGTCACCAAGCGCTGAGGCGCATAGTTAAAGTCCGGAACCCGGTCATGTCGAGTGTTGAAGTCCTCAACAGCTCCATATTGGCTTGGCTGAGTCGCAGGCGCAGGTTGAACAAGGTACTGGTTACCCTCGAGTTGCCTCAAGGTCCTCACCAGCGAAGTCAACGAGTGTCGGACAAGTTCGGAGTCCGCATCTGGAGCCAAGCCAAGTAACTCCCGCAACTGACTGGATTCACCCGCATACGGGTTAACAGTCGAATAATCCTGTCTTCGGGGCGGCAGCTGGGCTGACATTGCACCAGGGAGCATGGTTAACCCTGGTTGATGGATCGGAGGGCCCCAGGCACCTGTCACCGCAAATGGTTGCAAGTCACCATAAGCGGTTGAAGGTTGATGGCCTAAGTGACTGTACGTCATCGAGGAAGGCAGTCGATGAGCATGACCACCAGAGTACACCATGTCAAATGGTTGACAGGTCGTAACGTCAACTTGAGTTCTGGGCATCATCACCGCTGTTGAAGTCACCGCGGTTGTGAAAGCCAGAGTCGTGGTGGTGGTTGTCAGTGCACTCGAACAAGTCACTACAGGCGCTGTGGTAGCTAATCTCAGAGATGTTGTCGACAGTGCCTGCATAGCAGCATGCTGCAGTGCAGCGACAGTTGTGGCTGGCGGGTCGTTCGGCATGACGTCAAACTCCAGCCAAATCACAAAAATTCAGAATCCCCAATGAATTCAAAATAAATCCAGACTGTTTTATTTATTTTTTTGTACTAAATAAAACCACAATTTATCAATGAAAACTCAAAAAGGCCAAACCAGTATTATAACTAGTTGAAATATTCGATGAGCAGGTATACGATAACACCGTTATAAAAATCGGTTACCGTACCTGTCACCGAGCTCTCAATCTAACACACACTACTGTTATGATACGACTAGATATCAATCACTAGTCCCTGCCTTCGGGCGCCATGTTTGTGACGGATATTTCCTGGTAAGAGAAAAGATGATCGGTTACACTAGTACACCGAACCGCAGGAAATCACGTCACGGGTTGTCAGAGGCCTTGGAATCGCTCAGCTCGGTCGCTGGGATAATTCCAGGGGTCGAGGATCGAAATCACAGTAGTTATCAGATATTCAGATATGAGAGCTCAATTATATTCAACCTAGATGACATTCAACTTAGGAAAGACTAAATTTGGAAACACCTGCTAAGTTAAATGCCCTCTGCTGTTTTCCCTAGCTCTGCGAGATGTTCAGAGTTAACACTAGTTACCCATAGTTAATGTTTACCCTAATCAAGAAACAACATTTAACTATTTCACTAGTGACCAATAATTACAGGAGCAGGACAAACCTTACACTCCTGTTGCACGGCAGGTTTGGACAAGACTAAGCCTGTTACAACAGCAGGAAAATCTAGGACTTAAACCGATAATGAAAGTCACCAAGTACTCCAACTTGGTTACACAGAATTTAGAAAATAGCCAATCCCAAAAGGAAAACTAAACTATAATCGGCACCAAGATAAATAAAACTAGTCTTGGTTACAGCCAAGAGACGAGCAGGATAGGTCTCGGACCCTATCCCGCGACACGATCAACTTTAAGAAAAGTTTACAGATCGAATTATCAACTTAAATCCAGAAATGACGCTGACGTAGGTACCTTTAATACAAAACGTATCGGAAGACGCCGAAATGACGGCACTGAGCGTAAGTGTCCCGGGGAAGAATTCACACAACAACTTGAATTACGATCCGGTCACTTGAAAAGCGCAGCCGCAAGTGTCCGGATCGTAATTCAAGTTGTTGTGTGAATTCTTCCCCGGGACACTTACGCTCAGTGCCGTCATTTCGACGTCTTCCGATACGTTTTCCCATGACTTGGCCTAATGAGCCAATTCTTACCCCTGTGCAAATTAGGCTCATTACACCTTGCAGATATTGCTTCTCTAAACTTGGTAGGTATCTTGTTTTGAAATTATAGGTGAAATTAGATCCAGCAACATGTCAAAATCAGTAGTAGTCATCCAGTCATCCACTTGTAAAATTTTGAAACAGTCGGCCTTTATCAAGTTCGCGAACTTCACTCATTATGTCACCGCCTAAGAACCTTGACTCCAAATAAGAACTTTGCCCAAAAATAGGGCGCTTCCTTCTTTTCTTCTCTCGTAAAACTATTATTAAAGCTGCAGCTACACCAGCAGCTTCAACATTGCGCACAACCGGCATTGTTAACACTGACGCTCATGTGGCAAACTAGTTATAGTTGTTTCAACTAGAGGCAAGGTTATATGGCAAGATGCAAGACGCATATTGCAAGAGGCAAGATACATGCAACGCCGCATGCAATGTTGCACGACATATGAGGCATAGTGGAAACGCCCCTTTATAGTACATTTATTTGACATATTTAGTTATCTGGCCTTTAAATAAGCCATATGATTGTATATTTTGATTAGGATTTTTGCGGACATTTGCCATCACTGATTAGTAAACAACAAGTTTCACGACGTTTCGGGATCTGGAATCTGATCCCGTCTTCAGGTGGAAGAAAACCTAGAACATAACAAGATTAGTAACACATAGCCAGGAAAACCTGGACAAAAAACACAGCTAAAACAGAGAACTGTAAAAGCAGTCACGAAAACACTAAGCTGAAATGGCAAACACTAATCAGTGATGGCAAATGTCCGCAAAAATCCTAATCAAAATATAAAATCACCATCACCAACAATGAATTTCAAACAAAGCATATGATTGTATCCACCATATGGCTATGAATCAAACATAAGATCACATGTTTTAATGTAAACAAAGCAGACGTTTTAGACCCCTATGCTACTTAAATGGCAGTTATTTTTATGTTAATTTTTTGTTTTCTGGCAAACATTAAGAAATTACAGTACTTTTCCTGAATCCCTGACATTAAAAAATTTAATTTGAGCCCTTCTCCTTCATCCTGTGAATTGCCAAATGCCCGCAATTGCTATTCAAAAACCAATTATTCTCCATAAGATTAGGATGGAAAAACGCAGATTTGCTGCCACAAAAATTTTAAAATGAGGTATCATAGGCTACAATCCATATATCTAAACTACATGAAGCCACATAACATGTTTTATCAGGATACGTTGAGGAATAAGAAAGCTATCCAATTTTATTTACCTCTCATAAGGTAACATTGGGAAAGAGAGTATGCAGGTTTGCTGCCTCAGGAATTTGATGATTGGGTATTTTAAGCCCTAATCAAGTAGATATTAACTGTATGAAGCCCCATGCTAGTTCTTATCAGGATATTTTGAGAAAATGAGCATACACAAATTTTTTTATTAGGCCTACCCATAAGGTTAACATGAAGAATGAGTATACAGGTTTGCTGCCATTAAAATATAAAAGTAAGGTTATTTTAGACCGTAATCTAGTATATTTCAACTATATGAAGATACACACAAAGTTTCATCAAAATACGTTAAGAAATAAGGAAGATATAGGATTTTTTAATTTCCTATAAGGATAACATGGGAAATGAGTATGCAGGTTTGCTGCCATTATAATGGAAATATCGGGGATTTTAGACTAGTATACATTAGATCTCATGTAGATGAAGCCACAAACCAAGTTTTGTTAAGATATGTTAAGAAATAAGCGAGATTTAGAATTTTACTTATCGCTCATAAGGTTAACATTGTGACAACGTACTGTATTTACCACTTTCAATATCTCGGTAACCAATAGACATAGAGCAATGATTCAAAATACCAAATTGTTTGTTTCTTTGAGCTGAAATCAATGGTGCCAACAAAAATTTGATAAATTTCATTTTTCTATGTGAAAAACTCAAAAAACCCCTTTTAGGGTGGGTTTATCCCCATTTACCCCCCCTTTCGGTGTTCCGATCGGGCTGGTTCACGAACTCGTCCGAGTGATTACCACTTTATACGTCTGTACCATATTTCTGTAAGATCGGACCATATTTACGGCCGCTATCGTGCTCACAAACATATATATATATAGATAGATAGATATATAAATACCCCGTTGCAGCAGTCCTGCATACTCAGCGAATTTCAAGTGCATAAATAAATCATTTTAATGAAGTCTGCTATCAAGGAAAATCAATATACATTCAAAAGAAAGCGTGCAAAATTCTCTCCTAGTGGCTTTTAGGAGCAAAAGGCTATAAAAAAATAATAGTCTATACTTGGCACGAAAATGCAATGTTCAAAACTTCCAAAACAGCTGGTTATTCCAATTTAATCATTTGGAGAATTTACCAGCTGTTTAAGTTTGAGTAAAAAATTTCATAAACATCATCAGTAAAAATCTGTATTCGCTATAGTACCGTAAAAGTGGGTGACTTTGGACGGTAGGATGACTTTGGACAAAATGCAGGATAACTATATTTGTGTGTTGGCAAACCTGCCTATGACAGAAAAATGCTGTTGTTTGTTATTGTTCTTCTCAGCTGGAACTACAGATCACTGTGGCGTTGTTCAGAGCTCTCAATTTTGGAGGGAAGTCTGAGTTTCATAACCTCAAAGTTTGACATCATTGTTTGTAAAAATTCATAGGCTTCAAAACTTCATATGCACAGGTAAGACTATTGATATTTGTATAATGGTTTTTAAATATATTATTACCATGTTCATTGTGAACAAAGTTATATAATAACCTTTAAAATACCACATGTCAAATAACTAAATTAATACTTTTTTCTTTCAAATGCATTTTGCGGGTGACTTTGGAAGTCACCCTCTACTTTCTTACATTGGCCTAATTACATAAAAAATTAAGTTTTAACACAGAAATATCAATTTTTAATTAATTGTTTCAGGTTTTTTGCTGTTGGACAAGATTTCCTGATGGTTGAACTAGACTACGAGGTTTAAAAATCAAAAAATATGAAAAAAAGGTTCATTTGTCAACTTGTTGAAAAGTTCTCGCCAAATTCCAAAAAGTGTTCTTTCCTGCGACGTTCTACTAAGGCTACAAACATATATATATTTCATAATGAACTTGACGTTTCTTTTGTTTCTATGAATCAAATTGTGCAAATTGTAAAACCTTTGTTTGAAAGACGAGGAAGATACTCCTTCCCTTATGCGTAGTAAAGCTTTGTTTTATTTTTAATGAACCTGACATTGTCATTTTGTTTCACTAGTCTAACTTTACAAATTTTGTGAAGCATCTACTTGATTTTAATTATCGTACTCCTACCCATTTTAATTATACCTACAGGTTTTTTACAAATAATATTGGAGATTTTTCTTTACATTGTAATGACCATATTATATAATTGATTATATGAGTTTTGTTTAAGCTCCAATTTAGGTCAAAATATATTATAATAATTTTAAAAAAACAATATTAATGTCCAAAGTCACCCTACATTATTCTAACATTGGAAAAAGACCACAAAAACATGTGTGTCCAAAGTCACCCAACTTTGCAAGTGACTTTGGACAAAAAGGTTTTTTTTTTTTAAATATATGTTCAAATTATTTTGAAAATTTAATATTATGTAAATGTAATCTATACATCAAGACTAAACTTTTAGGCATATTTCCAACTTCTTAAATTAAACCTATGTGTTATTAAATAAAGGTCAAAGTTGAAATTTGTCCAAAGTCACCGTAATTTGACATATTTAGTTATCTGGCCTTTAAATAAGCCATATGTATGTATCCACCATATGGCTTTGAATCAAACATCAGCTCACATGTTTTAATGTAAACAAAGCAGATGTTTTAGATCCCAATGCTACTTAAATCAGGGCCCCCACATGGCCGGTGCTACCGGTGCCACGGCACCGGGGCCCGTGAGCCGAGGGGGCCTGCAAGGATGGGTAAAAACTAAAAAGGCAAAAAAACAGGCAAAACCGGGTCCGAAACGGCAATAAAGGGGCCGAAAAGTTAAAAAAATGGTCATCACTTTTGGCGAGGCGGAAATCCTGTCGCCGGCCATGGCCGAACCCCCCCCCCCGAAAACATTTTCTGGCTTCGGCTTGGAGGGGGGCCCATCATGACTTTTAGCAACGGGGCCCACAAAATTATGTGGGGGGCCTGACTTAAATGGCAGTTATTTTATGTTATTTTTTGTTTTATAGCAAACTTGAAGAAATTACAGTACTTTTCCTGAGTCCCTGACATTAAAACATTTAATTTGAGCCCTTTTCCCTCATCCTGTGACTTGCCTAATGCCCACAATTGCTATTCAGCAAATGCTATTTCTGGAAAAATGCGGATTTGCTACCACAGAAAATAGAAAATGAGGTATCATAGGCTATAATCCAGTATATCTAAACTATATGAAGTAGCCACATAACATGTTTTATCAAGATATGTTGAGGAATAAGAAAGCTATCCAATTTTATTTACCTCTCATAAGGTTAACATTGGGAAAGAGAGTACACAGGTTTGCTGCCTCAGGAATTTGATGACTTGGGTATTTTAAGCCATAATCAAGTAGATATTAACTGTATGAAGCCCCATGCCAGTTCTTATAAGGATATTTTGAGAAATGAGGAAACTACACAACTTTTTTTATCACCCATAAGGTTAACATGGAGAATGAGTATGCAGATTTGCTGCCATGAAAATGTAATAATAGGGTATTTTATGTCATAATACAGTATATTTCAACTAGATGAAGCCACGTATAAAGTTTTACCAAGATATGTTAAGAAATAAGGAAGATATAGAATTTTTTTATTTCCCATAAGGATAACATGGGAAATGAGTATGCAGGTTTGCTGCCATGAAAATAGAAATATCGGAGATTTTAGACTAAAATGCATTAGATCTCATCTAAATGAAGCCACAAACCAAGTTATATTAAGATATGTTGTGAAATAAGCGAGATATAGAATTTCACCTATTTCCCATAAGGTTAACATAAGGACAATGTACTTTGTTTACCACTTTCAATATCTCGGTAACCAATGGACATAGAGCAATGATTCAAAATACTAAATTGTTTGTTTTTTCGAGCTGAATTCAATGGTGCCAAACGAAATTGAATTATGTTTATTTTTTTATGTGAAAACCCAAAAATCCATTTTTGGAGGGTTTACCCCCCTTTACCTCCCCTTCCAGTGGTCCGATCGGGCTGGTTTTCGAACTCATCCGAATAATTATTACTTTACACACCTGTGCCAAATTTCATTCCGATTGGACCATTTTTACGAGCACTATCGTGCTTACAGTCACATAGATATCTATATATATATTTGAGGTTAGGAAGGCTCTAGGCCAGGTTACATTTGGTAATTGAGGAAAGGATTGCCAGAAAACTTACCCATCTGGATGACTAGGAGTCCCACTAGCACAAAGATACACAGAAAGAACACATTAACTTGAAAATTTTCAAATTTTCAAGTTAATGTGTTCTTTCTGTGTATCTTTGTGCTAGTGGGACCACTATATATATAGAAATTCAAACGAATGGTGTTTTTTGCTTCTGGGGGCCCCAAAACGAAAAGTTATGTTCTCAGGCTTAGGTCTTACCATGAGACCTACGGTAATAGCTTCTTCCCTATAGGGGAAATTCTATAAAATTCGAAAGAATGGTGTTTTTTGCTTCTGGTGGCCCCAAAATGAAAAGTTATCATGGTCTCGGGCTTAGGTCTTACCATGAGACCTACGGTAATAGCTTCTTCCCTATGGGGAAATTCGCTAATAATAATAATATTAATTTACTAGCATATCCACATCCATTCACTGTTACGTTCATCAAAATATGTTATGTTGCATCCTGAGTTCTGCTCTTGAAAATTAAATGCAATGCATTATGGTAACTTACACAAGCATAGTGTTTCCCTTTGCACTGCAAGTTCTAGTCAATTTTTGAGTGGCTTTACAATCACCCTTTTACGATTTCTTCAACTCAAATGATGGCTTTGTAAAAGTATTGCAATCGTTACACTATGTTGGAATAGATTGAAAAATATTTTAATCAGTAATTTGTAAAGTCAGCAAATTAACATCTCAGTTTCTTACTTGATCCAGAGAAAGATATTCAACAAAAAGCATCCCTGCCTTATGTCTTCACTCTTTTAGATCAATTAAATCAAAACTTTTGCAATGTGAGGTGGAATTAACACATTGGTGTAATTAAGAATTAACTTTTTTTAAATACATCCAGATCCTAAGCAACAGCATCATAAGAAGATGATTAATCAGGTGAATGAATTTAACTATGATTTTAAGAAATACGAACATGCAACTGGAAAAAATCTAAATAATGTAACCATGTGAACTGCTTTTAATCACATCCATATAAAATTTGTCTGCAAGTCTATTTGAACATGAGCAAGAGAGTAGAACTTTTAATAACCAACGTTAATCTTGCAAAGGAAAACTAAATTGGAAACAATAAATAGCTTTCTTAGATAAACAAGGGACTCTTTATTTGTCAGCCCCATAAAAAAATGTCGAAATGGACAATGTAATTGCCAATGACTGGGACATATATCTATCAAACCTGTTTGTAGTGGCCTGCAGTTCAAGCTTTTATAAAAAAATAAAACTAATATATTTATGAATTTATGTGGTTTTGTAGTGATACAATAATAAACTAACTCAATTATTACCTTCCAGTCTCGTTTGGAAAGGGTATATAGGTAGGTAGAGGGCAGGAGAGTTTAGTATTAAAAACACGGCCCTCCCTCAAAAGTGTGATGTAAAAAGTGTACTGCCTTGGTACTACACTATACCCCTGTTGGGGGACACCCCTATCCCCCCCGAAATTAATTCCTGGGTTTGCCCCTGAGGCCTTACATTAAAAGACAGATGAGAAAGTAATTCAAGAATTATATGTTCTTAATCTTTGATAATTTTTTTTCTATTGAATTTCAAAGTAAAAACTATATCTCACACTCTCATTTATTGCAAGCCTCGGGCCTTCTGGGCCTGAAGTATTCGGATCCTACATCATCCGAGATGAATAGAATTAGAAAATGCAGGTTGTCTCACTTCTGTAGTGTTTCTCAGACCCAGAACGCAACCACAAAGGCATATGATGTACATGCAAGCATCAAAGGCTAATAATAATTACATAATTGGGGTATGTCGAATAGTGGAGACCACCGGAAAAAGTTTGATCTCCGAAATTTGACAGCCTTATCACAAATCTGCTTAGATTTGACGGCGAGACTTGGTCTTCACACAACGTAGGCAGACGATTTTCGTCTGCTGCGATGTTGCTACGAGATCGTCCAACAGACAAATAGTGTAAAGTACACGGGCGTGTGAAGACGACAATATTCGTATGCCGCATTTTAACATCGTAATTTTTTTACCATGAATATTTCACGTAATATGATGAGTCTTTTACCCAGGGCCGGATTTACGATTTTGCCGCCCATAGGCCCAAAGCATTTTGCCGCCCTTCCTCCCAAACGTGACAATTTGCTAGACCTAATCATAGGCGTAATTCAGGGAGGAGGGACGCACTTGCTCCACCTAATAATTTGGGATTATGACTTATTAGCTAAACCTAAGGAGAAAGTATTGTTTTCGTAAAAATTTTAGGTTACGACAACTGGTTGCAGAGATATTTGATATTTTAGTTTGGCGGTAAACGCAGTACGTTGTCCAATGTTATTCTTCTGGCAAATATAGAAACGCCGAGAACTTCGTTAATTAATAACAGATTTTGATTAAAGTTGGCATGTAAAGGGTGTTTTTTTTAGTGGTGCGATTTTTAAAACGAAATAAACCAATGAAAAATAACCTGTATTGACATAAAAATGCTTTTATTTTAATCACAGTGTTACGACATTAGTGTTTAAAAATGATTTCTGGCATATGGGCTCCATTGCGTTCCAGTAGAAAGCCCAATCTAGCAGTCCAATTTTCTAATGCCCTTTCCAGCATCTGGGGGCGTATTCCGTCAATAACTCGACGAATTTGGCTTCCAAGTCATTTATAACCTGTATTGACATAAAAATGCATTTATTTTAATCACACTGTTATGACATTAGTGTTTAAAAATGATTTCTGGCATATGGGCTTTATTGCGTTCCAGTAGAAAGCCCAATCTAGCAGTCCAATTTTTAAATGCCCTTTACAGCAGCTTGGGGCATATTCCTTCAATAACTCAACGAATGCTGGCTTCCAAGTCATTTAGAGTCTGTGGCTTGTCAGCATAGACCTGAGATTTGACATATACCCACAGGAAGTAGCCTTTCAGCGTGATATCACTCTAAATAACTTGGTAGCCAACATTTGTCGAGTTGTTGATGGAATTAGGTCCCAGCTGCTGGAAAGGGTAATTGAATATTGGACTGCTAGATTGGGCTTTCTTCGGGAATGCAATGGAGCCCATATGCCAGAAATCATTTTTAAACACTAATGTCATAACACTGTGGTTAAACTAAATGCATTTTTATGACAGTACAGGTTATTTTTCATGGTTTTATTTCGTTTTAAAAATCACACCACTAAAAAAAACACCCTTTATTTGTTCTCACAAATACCAACACAAATGTTGGTATGTTTTTAATGTTTAATAAACGGTATCAGAAAACTGACACATACCTTCTCCCTTAAGTAATTTAAAATAAGAAAATTTATATAATGAAATAAAACTAACTATTGATTATCCCACAAATACATGCCAGCTGGTATCAGCAGACATATACACAAACACAAATGTTGGTATGTTTTTAATGTTTAATAAACGGTAACAGAAAACTGACACATACCTTCTCCCTTAAGTAGTTTAAAATAAGAAAATTTATATAATGAAATAAAACTAACTATTGATTATCTCTAATCAATAGTTAGTTTTATTTCATTATATAAATTTTCTTATTTTAAATTACTTAAGGGAGAAGGTATGTGTCAGTTTTCTGTTACCGTTTATTAAACATTAAAAACATACCAACATTTGTGTTTGTGTATATGTCTGCTGATACCAGCTGGCATGTATTTGTGGGATAATCAATAGTTAGTTTTATTTCATTATATAAATTTTCTTATTTTAAATTACTTAAGGGAGAAGGTATGTGTCAGTTTTCTGATACCGTTTATTAAACATTAAAAACATACCAACATTTGTGTTTGTGTATATGTCTGCTGATACCAGCTGGCGAAAGGCGTCACAAAATAAAATTATACAAATATTTTGGTTTTTTATGTGAAAACTTCATAATTCCGGTATCCAATATTAACAATTCTTTAACAAGACTGAACGATTTATTTTAATTTATGGCCAAAAAAACTCGTGGTTGTATTGTCGCGGTCTGAAATTCTCCCGATTGTTTCGCCGTGATCATCTCTTGGCCAGTTCGTGGCTACCAAAGCTTCTTTATCACCTTCTTTTATCTCGGCCGTTTCGTAGTCAAGTATCTTGGCCGTTAAATTTTGTGTTAATCCTATGCAGGGTGTCTACCAGTCTGCAATTCGAGAATATCCCCGTTGCAGCAGACTTGCCTACTCAGCGAATTTCGAATGCTTGAATAAATAATTTACACGTTATATATAAATCTGAATAACGAATGGTGTTCTTGGTATCTGGGAGTCCCAAACAAAAAGTTATGATGGTCCCGGTCCCGGGCTCAGGTCTTACCATAAGACCTAAGGTAATAGCTTCTTCTCTATAGGAGAAATTCACTAAAAGTCAGGAAAAAGTAATGAATTTAAACATTTTGTCGCGGCAAAACAATCGAGAGAATTGATACTTGAATTTTTTTTTTAACGAAATATGTGGCAGTTTTCACCGTTGGTATCATCATCGCGGCCGGCAAATCTCTCGAACGAATTGCAAAGAACAAATATTTTTGTAACATCTTGGCCGGAAATCAGTCTTTTACATTGCAACTGGAAAATCTCTCGGTCATATTGCAACCGGGAGATCGCTTGCTCGTTTCGCGGCCAGCAATCTCTCGGTAGCATCGCAGCCGAAAAATCTCAAAAATCTCTGTCACATTATGACCATTAAGCATGTCACTCGGTGGCCTTCACATCTCTCGGTCATATTATGGCCAGAAAACTGCACGCTCGTCCTGCAGCCAAAAAATGCTCGTTTTGCGGCCAAAAAATTGCCCGCTTGTATCGCCGCTGGCAGATCTCTTGATCGCATTGCGTCCGACAAGTCTCTCGCTCTTTTCGCGGCAGTGGCCGTTTTCGATGTTTTGGCCGTGTCGTGGCCGAAAAATCGGTCGTTTTTAAAGCGGTTGGCATGCATTTATCTTGGTCGTTTCGTGGCTGACAAATACCTCGATTATTTGCAGCTGACGAATCTTGGTTTTTTTGTGGTACAAAACAAAACAAATCTTCAGGATTTGTAGTAATAATGATAAGTGAAATTCCCATGATCATTTCGCAGCAATAAAATCTAACAGTTCTATCGTACCCAATCATTTCGGTTTTATTATAGACACCGAACTCGTGAAATCTCTTGGTGGTATCCCAACCTTGTTAAACCTCTCAGCTGTAAAACTCTCGGAGATTTCACGGCTGTCACTTTGCATATATTTTCAACAAAACTCATATCGCCCCTCCCGCCCCCTCTTCTTACGATCCGATATCCGATTCCACCACTATCTCGAATAATGAACGACTCAGACTCAGAGCCAGCGTCCAGACAAAAAAAAAGCTTTTGACCCCACTCGCCTTGAGTACATTGCCAGCCACCCTTCCGCGCAGTAACACACTACGCAAAATAATAGTCTTCTCTAACTAAAAATCTTCTCTTTGGACTGTTTGATTTTTAATTCGTGTATAAATCTGAGTGGAAAAAAAACACTGCATAAAACGCCCTGCATTATGTGAGCAAATTTTTAAACAGCCTTTAAAATTTGCCGCCCTGGGCCCGGGCCCATGTGGTCCATGCCTAAATCCGGCCCTGCTTTTGCCACATTTGACGACGATGGCGCAGTATTGCTGCCAGCAATACTGCGGACAGCATTAATGGCCACTGTTGTCATCAGGAGTTATTGCTTGCCTGATGTTCTTAAAGGCCTACTTCCACCAATTACTCACAATAACTGCAAAATAGGTAAAAATACCTTAATCCATAATATACTCCCCGAATAAATTATCTTTAAAATAATAGAATTTAACTATTTAAAACCCTTATAAAAGTTTAGTCAGTAATTTATGTGTAGTGTTCTCTGTTTTATGGCAAGTTTACTGATACCACCACCTTCATTATGAACAAGATTATTAATCTTCCCAAAATCCCGATATCCCCCCTGGGTCCGCTCCACTCTTCAAGCAGAGTGACGAGGGTTTGAAGGTGTTATCATTGACTAAGAATGTATTAGGAGACGTTTCACCGCCATTGTAAAATCTGTCGCTGGCAGTTTTGTAAGCACACTAGCGACTCAAGCGGAATTTTATTTGAACTACACCGAGAAAGCCACTATGGACTCCAAGCGGCGAGGCTTGGATGCTGTTGTGAACGGGTTGTTGACAGCTCGCAGCGGCCCGGCGGCGGCGCCAGCGCAGCAGGAGGGGGAAAAGCGCAGTAGCCAAGGCCCCTCATACTCCCACAATGCAAAAACCGCTCTCATCCACGACTTGGCCCGATCGCGCTGTTATAATGCCGTCGAGCAAAATTAAATTGTTTTGCATTGGCATGATAATTAAACTAATCTATAAGTATAAAAGAGGATGTTGGTATATATATATATATATATATTTATTTATTTATTTATTTATTTATTTGGCAGGGATAAACACAAAAACCGCTGGACCGATGGCCACGAAACTTGGTACATACATGTAGAATTTCATGGAGTAGGTTTATACACCTTCAATTTCGTGATAACTTTCAGGGCTTAGCCCTGGGACCGTCTTAAAGGTACCCATGTCAGGGATTTTGAAATACTTTGAGTTAGATTTGTTTACTAACAAAACATATGAAAGTAAAATTTAAAACAGGTGATGTAAATTAATGGTATTTCTTTCTGCTATTTAACTGTATTTTTGTTAAAATGAAGATTTGTTACTTGGTGCCAGGTAGTCAATGAATTCGACTTTTGCATTTTTTCAAAGTGCAATACACTATATAAAATGCTGATAATATGTAGTATAACATAAAATAAATAACTGATTACTGAAGGACTCCAGTGATCACTGATCACTTATACTTGAAGGACTTTTTTTATGACAACTAACTGCTATTTAAAGAGGAAGAGTGTGCTACTGTAAAGAATTAATTTTACCTACAACACTTTAAAAAAATTGCCGGGACGGCTCATTCAAACGTTTTGCTCAATATAGAGTCTAAAAACGTAAGACAGCACTTTTTAATAATTGCTGGAGTGGCATTGTAATTTTTTGTTCAAGGTAGACCCTAAAACCTTAAGAAAATGATCTTTTACAGTGAATAAAATTTCAAGCTAACTTCTTTGATTCCTCTAACACATATGCCTTCATGAAGGAAATAAATAGGATTTCTAATACGCAGGTCTGCTGCGATGGGGGTGCATGATAAAGTTTTAATTAAGGGTAACATATGCAAGCAGATTCAAAGTGCCGTCAAAAAAGCCAAGGGTGCCGTTCCTTATATTGTGCCCCATGATCATCATCAGGGAGAGCTCAGGTACCGTGGAAACGACCATAAATGCTTCTCGGCGTTCGTCTCTGTAAATTGGCCTCTTGAGTGTGTGAGCGCAATCCTCTTCACCTGATAGCACGATCGACTGGACAGCCGACACAAGCAAAACGCACTTGCAAGAGGAAGGACCACCGATATTGGGCATGAGCCTACCCAGGGCAGCAACACCATTTGGGGCTTTGTCGGTGGGGCGTTGGATATGGTCACATTTTTATGTACAGGCACTTTATGCAGGAATATAATACCCCCGTCGTAGCAGACCTGCGTACTAAGAGCGAATTTCTAAAAACTTTTGCTTTATGGAAGTACATTTGATATGTTCAAAGAAGTAGATACATTAGATACATTAGATTTTACAATAAGAAAAATAAATGGGAAAGCATAACTATATAATTCATGGGTGATAGTGTATGTTTAATTTTAATCGTGAGCGAAGCCACGGGTTCTTCTAGTATATATATATATATATATTTATTTATTTATTTGGCAGGGATAAACACAAAAACCGCTGGACCGATGGCCACGAAACTTGGTACATACATGTAGAATTTCATGGAGTAGGTTTATACACCTTCAATTTCGTGATAACTTTCAGGGCTTAGCCTTGGGACCGTCTTAAAGGTACCCATGTCAGGGATTTTGAAATAATTTGAGTTAGATTTGTTTACTAACAAAACATATGAAAGTAAAATTTAAAACAGGTGATGTAAATCATAATGGTATTTCTTTCTGCTATTTAACTGTATTTTTGTTAAAATGAAGATTTGTTACTTGGTGCCAGGTGGTCAATGAATTAGACTTTTGCATTTTTTCAAAGTGCAATACACTATATAAAATGCTGATAATATGTAGTATAACATAAAATAAATAACTGATTACTGAAGGACTCCAGTGATCACTGATCACTTATACTTGAAGGACTTTGTTTATGACAACTAACTGCTATTTAAAGAGGAAGAGTGTGCTACTGTAAAGAATTAATTTTACCTACAACACTTTAAAAAAATTGCCGGGACGGCTCATTCAAACGTTTTGCTCAATATAGAGTCTAAAAACGTAAGACAGCACTTTTTAATAATTGCTGGAGTGGCATTGTAATTTTTTGTTCAAGGTAGACCCTAAAACCTTAAGAAAATGATCTTTTACAGTGAATAAAATTTCAAGCTAACTTCTTTGATTCCTCTAACACGTATGCCTTCATGAAGGAAATAAATAGGATTCCTAATAAGCAGGTCTGCTGCGACGGGGGTGCATAATAAAGTTTTAATTAAGGGTAACATATGCGAGCAGATTCAAAGTGCCGTCGAAAAAGCCAAGGGTGCCGTTCCTTATATTGTGCCCCATGATCATCATCAGGGCAAGCTCAGGTACCGTGGAAACGACCATTAAATGCTTCTCGGCGTTCGTCTCTGTAAATTGGCCTCTTGAGTGTGTGAGCGCAATCCTCTTCACCTGATAGCACGATCGACTGGACAGCCGACACAAGCAAAACGCACTTGCAAGAGGAAGGACCACCGATATTGGGCATGAGCCTACCCAGGGCAGCAACACCATTTGGGGCTTTGTCGGTGGGGCGTTGGATATGGTCACATTTTTTTATGTACAGGTAGTTTATGCAGGAATATAATACCCCCGTCGTAGCAGACCTTCGTACTAAGAGCGAATTTCTAAAAACTTTTGCTTTATGGAAGTACATTTGATATGTTCAAAGAAGTAGATACATTACATACATTAGATTTTACAATAAGAAAAATAAATGGGAAAGCAAGACTATATAATTCATGGGTGATAGTGTATGTATAATTTTAATCGTGAGCGAAGCCACGGGTTCTTCTAGTGAAGCAATAAAACTATTCAAAATGTTTATTCCCAAGTAAGCTCAAGTTCATATGAATTAATATTTAAATTGTTTATTACACGATTGTTTTAGAAATTTTTATTATATCCTAAAACTTGACCTAACCAAATGTTCTGTAATCGAAGAAACTCCGTATTAAAATCTATAAAAATAAAAAGGATGTTGGTATATATATATTTATATAGTTGGCACTGACAAACTCAGACACCGCTGGACCGATGGCCACGAAACTTGGTACATACATGTAGAATTTCATGGAGTAGGTTTATACACCATCAATTTCGTGATAAATTTAGGGCTTAGCCCTGGGACCGTCTTAAAGGTACCCAAGTCAGGGATTTTGAGATAATTTTAGTTTGATTTGTTTACTAACAAAACATATGAAAGTAAAATTTAAA
Source organism: Flexamia atlantica (assembly GCA_035578135.1). NCBI lineage: Eukaryota > Metazoa > Arthropoda > Insecta > Hemiptera > Cicadellidae > Flexamia > Flexamia atlantica. Next base: position 193,693,493 of record JAQJVK010000001.1, on the reverse strand, counting down.
ACAGATGATGTCAATTAATAGTATTTCTGTTTGCTATTTAATTGTATTTGTTTACATGAAGATTTGTTACTTGGTGCCAGGTGGTTAATGAATTAGACATATGCATTTTTTAAAGTGCAATACACTATATAAAATGCTGGTATGTAGTATAACATAAAATAAATAACTGATTACTGAAGGACTCCAGTGTTCACTGATCACTTATACTTGAAGGAATTCTTTTTTTATGACAACTAACTGCTATTTGAAGGGGAAGAGTGTGCTACTGTAAATAATTAATTTTATCTACAGCACCTTAAAAATTGCCGGGACGGCTCATTCAATCTTTTTGTTCAATATAGAGACTAAAAACGTAAGACAGCACTTTTTAATAATTGCTGGAGTGGCTTTGTAATTTTTTGTTCAAGGTACACCCTAAAACCTTAAGAAAATGATTTTTTACATTGAATGAAATTTCAAGCCATGTTCTATGGTTCCTCTAGTACGTATGCCTTCATAAGAAATAGTATTTCTAATACGCAGGTCTGCTGCGACGGGGGTGCATAATGAAGTTCTAGTTAGGGGTAACATATGCGAGCAGATTCAAAGTGCTGTCGAAAAAGCCAAGGGTGCCGTTCCTTATATTGTGCCCCAAGATCATCATCAGGGCAAGCTCAGGTACCGTGCGTTAAGCAGAAACGACCATAAATGCTTCTCGGTGTTCGTCTCTGTAAATTGGCCTCTTGAGTGTGTGAGCGCAATCCTCTTCACCTGAGAGCAAGATCGACTGGACAGCCGATACAAGCAAAAAGCACTTGCAAGAGGAAGAACCGCCGATATTGGGCATGAGCCTACCCAGGGCAGCAACACCATTTGGGGCTTTGTTGGTGGAGCGTTGGATATGGTCACATTTTTTATATAGACAGGCACTTTATGCAGGAATAGAACACCCCCGTCGTAGCAGACCTGCGTACTAAGAGCAAATTTCTAAAAACTGTTTTTGCTTTATGGAAGTACATTTGATATGTTCAAAGAAGTAGATTTTACAGCAAGAAAAATAAATGGGAAAGCAAAACTATATAATTGATGGGTGATGGGTATGTTTAATTTTAATCGTGAGCGAAGCCACGGGTTCTTCTAGTAAACTATAAAAATATATTTGAAGTGCTCTGTTTAATTTCATTAAAATTGTGACAGCTTATTTATGTTGCAATTTATCGAAAGTAGACTGGCTGAATGCTGGATAAAGTTTCAAACAGTCAAGTATACTTATTATAAGTCATCAAAAATCAGATAATAAAAAATATTGCCTTCTTGAAAAAAAATCAATGAAACACGTAATTTGTATTTTTATTGTGTTTAAAAAAATAATATGTTGGCCTATTCCTATATTAACAGTGTAAAAACATTCTTGTAATTTTAAACCTATTAACATATCCATTACAGTGTAGTTTTATTTTATTTAATCTAATGACGCATGCTATGCATTACTTGTATTGTCCAACGGTAATAAAGAAGGTTACATTACACTACATTATATTATTGCACTTTGTCGTTTTTCCAATATTTTTGTAGGTGCTGAATACCTAGTACTATACACTACTTTTTTACAAAATGAGGTTGCTAGAGACTTCGTATGGTTCTAATAGATACGGATGGTCTACAGTCTGTTCAGTCTGTTTCTGAAATATTGTTCCTAGATAAAGAATTTACTCTCAGGTCCTTTTATAATAGAAAACCTTATTGTTCAGATATGCGTTTTCCCATAGACACAAGTAGACCTAATCTATCGAAAATTATGTTTTGGTTCTCAATTCGACAAAACTGGTGGATATATCGTGATTCCAATATACTTTATGCAACCAAAGCTTCGTTAGCGGGGTCGTCCTGGATTCAGCAGTGGGATGGGAGGCGGCGACTAGGCTCTTTGATGGATATACCGCCAGTGGAGGGGGTACAGCGCCAGCAGTCAGAAATGTCAGCGATGTTCTTTCGCTATTCTAGCCATTTTCCAAATGTTTGTTGACATATAAGACCACAATTTACCGCCGTGTAATTGTCACTGGCAAATGGCTTTATCAAGCTTAACTTGTTATAAAATAGTTTCACTTCTAATTACTGTCAAAGAAAAAACTATGTGCACTAGAGTTTAAACCCATATAACTCTGGAATGAATCATCCGATTTCACTGAAATTAATGTTAAACTGAAGCTTTGTTAAATACATTTTATATTATATAAATTTAAAAAGTTTCGGTCGAGCCGAAAAACTTTTATATAATAAAAACTATGAAATGTACCGGTTTTTCCGAAGGTCCGCACTAAAGGTGAAGTTAAACATTTATTTTACAAAAACTGTTGAAACAAACTTTCTCAAATTTTTATAGAGTATTATTAGGTATATTATTAATTTATTCACATTGGTACATAATTTTATCATTAATATTTTAGGTGCTGTTGTTAATTTTGTATTTTTTTGTTTTTATATATATTTTTTATTTTTTATACTTTTTTACATAATTAACCTTTTTTCTTCTTCCTTCTAAGAACCCAGTTTGTAAAATGGTCTAATGTAATCTTTGGGCTTCCTGGAGAAACACGTGCCTTCTTCGATGGTTGTGATCCGCTCGCTACGTTTTCGCTGTAATCCGATGCATATGTCTTCACAGTTCTTAATCCAATATTTAAACACTTGGCTGCTTGTTCATCCACCGTGTAACGTTTGTCTCCGATCGAAAAAAAATCGCACTTATCATCATCTGTATTTCACCTTCTGAAAAAACCCTTCGTGGGGGCATTTTTGAGTAATGTTCACTGAAAAAATTCCAAACTAAGTGAACTAAAGTACTAATGGCCGAGTACTATTCCAAAATTACTCATCTTCCCACAAACCAAATGACCAGGGTTATAGGAAGTCTATGAGTCACCGTCAACCCCTAGCCTCAGAATATTCCTGTAAAACCCAACAGGAATATTCCTGTTGCCCTTTCCTGTGGACAGGGCAATGAACTGCACCGGCGTGGCCAGCGGGCGGTGCGCTCCCGCTCGGCAGGGAATTGTCGTATCGATCCCTTGCGAGTCGTGGAAGAAAAAATGGTAACAAAAAATCATTTTACTTACAGATATTATTAGATTATTCCAATGATTTGTCATTATTTAAAACGGTGCAATGACGAGCGCACTTGTATTTTGAGCGTAAATTTTGGCCAGTAAACAGCGGTTTTAGTAAACGTTTACAAAATTAACAGCACCTAAAGAATTAACGATAAAATTATGAACCAATATGAATAAATTAATAATATACCTAATATTACTCTATAAAAATTTGAGAAAGTTTGCTCCAACAGTTTTTGTAAAATAAATGTTTAAACTTCACTTTTAATGCAGATCTTGGGAAAAACCGGTACTTTTCATGGTTTTTATCATATAAAAGTTTTTCGGCTCGACCGAAAATTTTAAAATTGTTATTATATAAATGTATATAACAAAGCTTCAGTTTAACATTAATTTCAGTAAAATCGGATGATTCATTCCAAAGTTATATGGGTTTAAACTCGAGTGCACATTTTTTTTTCTTTGACAGTAGTTTAATGTGAAATACAATCAAACCTGCACTTGCTGCTTCGTATATATTAGGTATAGATGAGGTTTATAATGTGCCTAAAACAGAATAAGTTTTAGATATAAGTTTAATATGCATATAACAATATGTAGCATGCCGCAATCCCGCCCCATAGACAATATTAATATTCTGTCAGCCACTCCTTGCGTTGAAATTGTTTTTTGGCCAAAATAACTTATTTGTCTTTTTGTTTGATAATAAATATTGTGCATATCTATTTACAATTAAAAAGGATTGCTGTGAGTACTGCAATGTATTTGTTCGTTATTGTTTCAATGCCTACCACTTAAAACAATTAAAAAAATGGTTTTCATGTTGAAAACAGTAATGATTTATTGGACAACCCATGTTATTAGTAAACTTTGTACACATTTTTTTAGAAACTAAACGTTCTTTTTAGTTAGTTTCATCAGTAAATAATGGCTTCTTCATCAGCTGGCTCCTCAAAAAGTGAAAAAGGCCAAAAAAAGTCTAGGGCAAAATGCAGTTTTGTGGGGTGTGGACGGAGGCAACAAATAACAAATCCCGATCTACATTTCTTATGAACTGTATCTCTTTGTGTATCTGAGAACACAAAATAAATTCATCAGCACATTGCAAAATGTTTATAATATCCCAAAAAAATGTAAAACTATGGTTTGCAGCAATCACCAACCCAGGTCATTAAAAATATCGTACCGGGATGATAAAAAAATTGTAGAATAAATAAAGATATATTAAAATATAATTAAGAAAATTTAAACTATCAATCTACAGCTTTTTTGTTAAAAAATGAATAAGATTGCCAAGCTCTTGCGTTAACTCATCGAGAACGACGTCGCGCCAATCCGCTCTCAGTTTTGCCGCATCTCGCGGCTTTCCACTCACTGTGAATGGCCGTTGTGTGGAAGAAGTGGAGATGAGAGAGAGAGACGTACGACACACGCGACAGGGGGCCGAGGGGCAAGGTGGAGGGAGTGAGAGAGAGCGCAGAGCGCGCGGGCAGCGCGTTCTCATGGCGGCTAACACCTACTCTTTGGAGCTGGCTAACAGAAGCCGGCACAAGGCGGCCATATGGATGGACTGTCTGTCATACATACATTCCTTAGCCATTCATGGTACGAGTTTAATATCTGATCTTCTGCGTTCGTTCCTATAGCAGACGATTCACCATCTGATTCCTAAGAAAACAATACTCAACGATCTGCCGATAGTCGAAGTTCGATGTATTGTTTGTTGGATAGATCTTGACATCCGATGCCATTGTATTTCATATAGATTGTTTTGTTACAATGTGAAAATATATTTTGCGATAGTATTTTAGTGCAAGATGGCGGATGATGAGAAATAAGGTAATTTGTTTAGTTAGTTATAACGATCTAACGATTTAATTTAGTTTTTGGCCAGCTTTATTATGTTTAATGTAATTTCAGTTTAATTACATTTACGTTTGGAATGTTTTATTGTTCGTTAGAGAACCGAATTATATAATTGACAATGGTGTCGGTTGTAGTTTGTTATCGATGTTTCTTTATTACTGACAGTTTTTAAAACAATACGAATTCAGCGGTTGAGTTAAACACGATAGATTGATTGATAATATCGGATTATCGAAACCTAAACTGAGCACTGAAAACGAAACTGATCTTCGCCCATGATAAATCATATTGAGAAGTTCAGTTACTAAACCTGGACAAAACTTTTAAACAATAAGTAGTATAAACTAAACATAACCTGTAAATAGTGCAGGAAAATAGTGATGGATTCTGGAATTTTAATTTAGCAGGCTGAAAAATGGTGGAAAGGTCACAAATAAAGCTGAGATCATCATACTAAAATTCCCAAAAAATCCCACTTGGGCAACATGCCGCCATCTTGAAAAAACCATTTCCGGTCCGTGTTTCTCTGAACATTTCTTTGATTTACACGAAAACCATAAGAGATATGATAAAAGTGTAAATGATGTTTTTGTAGGAAATAAAATTTCCAATAAAATGAGTATACATATGTACAGGAAATATTGATTGTAACTGTTGATATTATTAATTTTCTAAAATGTTGTAATTCAAATACCATGCACTGTCATAAGGAATACATGTAAAATTTGATGTAAAATACATTCCCTAGGGGACTAATCCATTTAACCTCAACGAATAATAAACTATACCCATAGAATCCTGATAAAAATTTCAGTTATTTGACACCTCAATCATCAAAATCGGTTCACTATAAAGGTGTGGGTAAGCTCGCAAAAAAGGTATTCCTTAAGGAATTTTTACTAATGTTATCATAGGGAATCATTTTTTGTGAGCTTACTCAAGCTTTTATAGTGAACCGATTTTGATGATTGAGGTGGCAAATAACTGAAATTTTCATCAGGATTCTGTGGATATAATTTATTATTCATTGAGGGTAAATGGATTCGTCCCATTGGGAATATATTTTACATCAAATTTTACATGTATTCCTTATGACAGTGCATGGTATTTGAATTACAACATTTTAGAAAATTAATAATATCAACAGTTATAATCAATATTTCCTCTACATATTTATACTCATTTTATTGGAAATTTTATTTCCTACAAAAAATTTCATTTACACTTTTATCATATCTCTTATGGTTTTCGTGTTAATCAAAGAAATGTTCAGAGAAACACGGACCGGAAATGGTTTTTTCAAGATGGCGTCATGTTGCCCAAGTGGGATTTTTTGGGAATTTTAGTATGATGATCTCAGCTTTATTTGCGACCTTTCCACCAATTTTCAGCCTGCTAAATTAAAATTCCACAATCACGCTAAATTTTGCATAATTTTCCTGCACTATAAAGGCAGAAGATCAGATATGAAACTCGTACCGCCATTCATTCCTTTCTTATTCATAGTCAATGGTTTTGCATTTACCTATTCAAGTTGTTACATATACCCATCCACATCAGGCTATTTCAAGATGTAATAAATAACATCAGGTCTTTTGATGGTATTCATTTTATTATTTACAACATATGTACATCGATTATCAAGCCTATGCAATGAAAAGCAGAATGTCTAAGCCCCAGAGGGTGACTCCACCGAGGTAATCTGGTCGCAGAACGCCAGCGCTGTGACGGCTTTCTGGTGTCCAGTGTACTCCCTCTGCACCGTGCCCGCCTCCACACTCCACAGCCGCGCGCAGTTGTCCGACGATGCTGCAATGCGCGTTAAACCAATATTTTTAGTACAATGAAAAACATGATCTTTTTCACCAATTTCTGAACCTTTACACTGTATTACTAAGAATAAAAACTTATCTATTTATTGAAAGGGTAGCCTTTAGCTGTCAATCAGTTTAGTGAACCTTGAAACCAGTTTAGAAGCATGAGATCATACGTGTAATTGATCTGAAACTGTTCTCAAGGTTCACTAAACTGATTCAGATCTACGGCAACGCTACCAATAAATTGGTAAGTTTAATTCTAAGATTTTTGTAATATCTCATTTAAGTTTTGAAGTTTAACTTTTTTCAAACATTTTTACAGTTTGAGCGTTTTATCTTGAGCTGTGGGAACCATTTCCACCTGAATTATCAATATTCATGTGTAGATTGAAAGTCATCCTGTTACATGTCACCTCCTGTGCCTGCCTCGTTGACCAAGATATGGCATGAGACCCGTCATCTTATAACTAGGAGTCATCTTATCAGTATCTTAGCAGTCATCAGAACACCACAGCTGATCCTTAAAGTCATGTTAACATTTCCTAACAGCTGACCGTTTGTGATTTGTAAACAAACAAAGTTGATGTTTGTGGAAATTCAGTTTTACATTGCTTATTATCCCAGACCATTGAGAATAAACTATGTTTGACAGCTCCAGCAACGAAGTAGGCCATAGCTCAAGATAAAAGGCACCAACGATTATGGAGTAATATTGTAAACACATGTATTGTTCTAGCAAGGTTTTTTGAAGGCTTGTAAATACTATTCAAGAAAAGTTTAAAGTATTCATCAAATAGTAATGGAACCATGATTAAATCTCTAAATACTAAGGATCAAGGGTTCTTGTGTACTATACGGACCCCACCTTTTTTTCCATTAATTTAGTTTGGTTAGGGCCGAAATGACATATATATACGAAAAATACTTAACCTAACCTTATTTTTGATACATCACACGCCCGAGTAAGTAAGTGAGTCCCCGAAACCAACGGCGTTCCCGAGCGCCATACAGTGCTATGCAAGCTTTGTATGTTATCATAACAAACCCAACCATGAAAATGGCAATTGGGCTCAATAAATAAATAAATAAATAGACAGTGGAGTAGATAGAATTTTGTCAAGGGAGGATATAAGGCGGTGTGGGGGATATGGAATACCCCCTAGCAGGAGGGGGGTCTGAGGGTACCCGCCAAGAAATTTTAGAAAATTATAACTCTAAAACTAGCATTCTTAGGCAAACTAGAGGCATAGTGGAACTCCATATTATATGAACTAATTGAGGCCCACACGTGGTCACCGTGCACATACTGGAAGTGGGTATTGGCTCATTCTCCAAAAGAACATACTTAACACAGGGGGGGAGAGGTTTGTGGTTTGATGTCATAATGATCTTACGCTGCGAATTACGCAAGGTCACTGAACCAACTGACCGAGTTATAAACGCATCTCCCCCAAAGCAGGATGTTTTCAACCTTTCTGCAACGGGGTTTGAAAAAGCCAAAACTTTTCTGCAGCCAGATGCGGTTCAAGCTGCATGTAATATGGGCCGCAAGTGTGATAATTTAAAATGAATATTCAGAAATAAATAAGAAATGGTAATATATTTAAATTGAATTTAATAATACAATAATACCTAACTTAACATTTCAAACATGTTAGAGTAAGAATAATTTGAAAAACAACAATATTATCTTTAAATTACTTGAGTCCAAAATACTGACAAATCCTCTAAGAAAATTGATAGTACAATAGCAATTTAATATTTAAAGCATGTTAAATAATAATAATAATTTAAACCTAAAAAGCAAACTTAGTGTGAAGGCCTAAAAATCATAAATCTTATTTTTTTATTTGTCAGACCAATAAATTTCAAAAATTTTAAAAGAACTGTTACAAAATTTGATTAAAAAACAAACAAACAATTCCATTTCATGTTATTTTAATTAATATTTCTACGTACATATAAAATAGTTTTGAGGTAAGAAATTAGAATAGAGAAATCCAAGTATGTTCAATAAAATTATTGACTAATTTCAATGAGTTCAGTTTTTTCTACTGTTGGCAAATTAATCATAGGCTACTTTGTTTTTATATTAATTATCACAAGAAGGCTACTCCTATTAGTTGATTTGGTCTTGGTTACTAATGTCAAATTATTCATAGGCTGACTTATGTTTGTTTGTATATTAATATTTCAAAATTCAAATATTCAGTATTTACATCAATAAAAATTAAATATTTACCAATATTTAATTTAGTAACTTATACCTCTTAATGTGATGTAAACAACATCATCACTTTGGGATACTAGTGATCGGATACTAGCATCGGCCAGTTATGCTTTCGCTTGAGGCCGATTTGTATTTTACCAGCAATGACGGATGATTTCTCAAATAAAGAGATTTATTAAGATTATTTTCTCCGAACAAACCGAGCAAATTAATCGCTCACCGCATGAAGCTATCACTTATCACTTTACACAACAGGCGATCATAAAAATGTTTTTCAAGTCAAATATTTATCACCATAAACTGATAAGCCCGAACGTAAGGGCAGAACCATTACAAAAAAAAACAACGTTGAAGTTAGATCGTTCTTTGAGTTAGATACGGTTAGGCCCGCATTACACTATCAAATATTTTATAAAAGATTCTTTTTATAAAAGATTTATTCGTCCAATCAGAATTAAAGATTTTGTTTTGAAAATCAGCTGGCTTGAATTGTGATTGGTCAAATCAAACATTTTATAAAAGATCTTTTATAAAATATTTGATAGTGTAATGCGGGCCCTAGATAGATCGTGAGCTGACAGCTGACAGAAGCCGGCAGACGATGCGCAGTAGCTCTTCGCGCATCAGCGCATTCGTGTTCGCATTCTGTCAATGGTTAATATGATGGCATATCGATATTAGTTTTCAAACAATCGAATGGGGTTCGGATACGCCTATTACTATAACATTGTGTCGCATTGGTAATTCGGTTATTCTATGGAATACTTAGTTTCTCACGATCGATGCACCGACTATCGACTTGGCTGTTTTCGTTTTAAAATGCATGACGTTTTATAGCGTTATAATTTGCAGAAAGGAGAATTTTTCTGCAGAAAATAATGTTGTCGACTAATACAGAAACTTTTTCTGCAAAAAATAATTTTAATGACTTATTACTTTAGGATTTTCTGCAGCCACTATTAAAAAACAACCAGTCGGTCAGGCTGAACTTTCTGCAGGCCTTGTCTTCTTTCTGCGACAATGTCGTACTGTCGCCCGTAGTTCTGCTATGGGGCGCATCTCATATGTCAAGGTCAGGCCATTTGCGCTTATTCTAGCACTGTTCGTTAGAGGGAATAATGGTAGTGGGTAATTCTAGTATTTTTATTGGCTACTTCAGTTCCAACGAGAAATAATTAAGGGGCTATAGCCTACAGGATCACTCTATTTGATAAACATAAATAGTTTATTTAGTTCAAAATGACTCTTTTCTTAGATAGAGGACTAAAAACATTCAGAACAAAAAGAATAACATTATAATTTGTGTATAAGATATAATATTATAGGCGGGAAGTTTTAATCTAATACCAATTCGGCTGTGAATGGCAGAAAAATCAAATGCGTGACGCATACACTGCGTCACATTTTAGAACTGATTTAGTCCGAGACTGTTTTCATGTTAACAGTTATCATCTCAGACTGAGTTATCGCCTCTGTCTTTCAAAACAGGGTATTTGCAAAATGGGGATCATCAGTGACTGAGGAACGGTAAGTGCAAAATTTTGTTTTGATTCTGTTACAGTAACAGTTCACTTTTAGTTAAACATTCGCCGCTACCACCAATATTCCAGTTACTGTATTGTATTTTCAAGCCTCTTAATTGTCACCGATCCTGCTGTGTCCGATTGGCGCGCAAATACCGTACAGATAACATTTAGTAGTTTTTTAAATACTATTTGTTATATACAATAACATTATCAATATAGTTTTACAGAGATTTTTTATTTTTTTAATGCGGTAAAAGAATTATTTCCTAGTCAAAAGTAACAACCGAAAAAACATTCTGGTCAGATAATATGGGTCTTACCTTATGTTATCTGTCTGGTCTCAGATATGTTTAGGTTTCTGTTGTTGTAATTGTATGGAACAACTATTGCCTTTAATATTGCATGATACTTTTTTTGGGGTCTGATGCGGATATGGTTTTTCACCAGTTAGTCATGGTCTTCCTAACTTTAAATTTTTAGAGGATAATTTTTTTTACAAGCTATAGGGCCAAGGGGGGGATATATCCCCCTTATTCCCTCCCTCTACCTACGCCACTGATCATAGAACAAAATACTCAATCAATCAAAATATCTTTATTCATAAAGGCAAATTAAAATATGCACAGAATGGCGTCAAATACATATGTACAAAAGAGGTTTAGTCTATTTATGAGTAAATTATTTTCAATTCTAGCATAACAGAGTAGATATAAATATAAATGATTTACATAAAAAACTCATCCACATTATACAATGGCCTACTGGTAAGAAACACTTTAAGTTGTTTTTTTAATGCATTAAAGCTAGGGGTGTGTGAGTACTCGAGAATCGAGCTTTTTTCGAGCCGAGTATACACTACTCGACTCGACTTATTTCAAAATACTCGAAAGTTCGAGTCGAGTAGTTACTCCCGCCGTTTCCCCAAAATCGGTACGTGCGAAAGAATATTACGGCCATTTTTCACAATGTCAATCCATCTTTAACGAATATAACTGAAACCTCGTTTGTTATACTTGAAGTAACAAGTTATTTTTAGTTTTTAAAGAAACATAAATTTGTATATCTATCTTTTCTATAGTTTGAGGGTTGAGGTTATTTATTATTACAGCTCTTAAAAAAATTACTTTTGTTATATTTTAGTAACCATTCTAAATAAATAAAAACTTGTTTTTTTGTTGATAGTTACATGAATAAAAATGTACCTGTGTGAATAACTGAAAGGAAATATTTTAATCATGAATTGAGTCAGGTATTGAGTCAGGAATTGGTCATGGCTAAAATTTGGATTCGCTAAAAAGATATGCTCAAATAAAAATTCAACCCTATACATTTCTTATAGATATTCCGTACTATGAATATTATATTTTGATTATTTATCTTATATCTCCGGTTCTAAATAAGATATGCTGCAGGTTTTGGATTTAATATACTCGGTGATTTAATGGCTTTTGAAGGAGCTATTGATCGAAACTTGCAGGGTATCTTATTTAGAACCAGAGATTTAAGATAAATAATCCAAAATAATATTCTAAGAACTAAATATCCATAAGAAATTTACATGGCTGAATTTATATTTGAGCACATCTTTTTAGCAAATCCAAATTCAGCATTGAGTTTAGGGCAAAAATCTAGTATATAATGATGTATCACAACACCATCTTTACTTTTGAGAAAAATAATTTATATCCAATATGGTGAATCCAAGATGGCGGCCTTTTTTTATGTATTTCAAAAATAAAGGAGTTAAAGGCAAAATTACAGAAATTTGCTGCCATTTTCCAAGATGGCGGCCGTAGCACAGCTCCAATTTTAGGGGACTTTTGGTAAGTTCAAAAGGAAGATACATACCCAACATCTGTACCAAATTCCTTGCTTGTGCTAATTTTTTTTGGGTCAAAACTTATTTTTACTCTACTACTGGTGTGAATATGATTTTTAAACAGGCCTGTTTTTTTTTGCATGTTACAATGTGTTATATTTTCATGTTTTGACAACACTTTTTTAGTGGAATCAATCGTCTAATGCATGCCATGATGACAAAACGGCTGTAACGACTGAACAAAAATTGAACTGTTGAGGAAGGTAAACTTGAACTATCATTAATTTAGTCATTATACAAGGTGTCCAACTTAATTGTGCTACCCTTGGTATCTCAGAAACTATTGGATTTAGAGAAAACTTTAAATGGGTGACTTCACCCTCATTTTTAAGAAATTTTAAAATATGAACTCCATTATCTTCAATATAACCGCCATTTTCCAATATGGCGGACAACTTTGATTTTTCTTATGGAACACGCTGTATTTTATGACATATTTGGATTCTACGCTTAATTTTAAGGACTTATTACTCCTTGACATTTTTTTCTAAACTTAATAGTTAAGTTTAAGTAGCCGTTAAAGTTTGATTTTTCCCCATAAGAAATGCATTGTGTAATTGTCGGTACTTGGTATATCAATAATAGTTAGGTTAAATAAAAAATACCTAAGAACAAAAGTGCCTTAAAATGTGATTTTAGTTTAGATTCAATCATAGAATCAGTTTTTAGTTGAGATTTCTCATAGAAATGAATAATTTTGAATGGTTTTGTAAGGATTGCATGGGATGGCAAAGTTAAAATGGACACAGTGCATTTCAAGTGGGGAAAATCTACCTTTAATTGCTCATATTTCCTTAACCATTGGGTTTAGGAGAAAATATTAAAGAGTAATAAGTTCTTAAAATTAAGCTTAGAATCAAAATACGCCATTAAATACAGGTTCCATAAGAAAAATCATAGTTGTCCGCCATATTTGAAAATGGCGGTCATTTATAAGAAAAGAAAATTCATATTTTTAAATGTCTTAAAAAAGTAGGAGAAGTCACCCATTTAAAGATTTCTCCAAATCCAATAGATTCTGAGATAACAATGGTGGCACAGTTAAGTTGGACACCCTGTTTAGAAACATGGATTTCAATACTGAACTTGAGCTGTTGACTGAGGTAAATCATCAATAACTTAGTCATAACATTGAAATATGGATTTCAAAAATATCTTTTGTAAAATGCTCAGAAATGAAGTTGTCACTAAGCAGAATGTATTCCTTCGCTCCAGCTACTTTTCGTCACGTGTCAGGTGATCTCAAACAATTCCTTCAAATTTACCTTAAGTTTTCGCTTGACAAGTAAAATTTATTTTAAATAAAAATTTGCCTTTGTTAATAATTAGATTATTTCAAAAACAAATATGAGGTACATTAATTGCGGCAGATTTTCAATAAATTTTATAGAGGGCTTGATAAAAGATAATAAGTTATTTTTTAATTTACATATAATGGTTAGTTTGTATGAAAATGTAACAAACCCACTCCCTCCCATCATATATCATCAACATATCCAATGATGCCAATGATAATACATTAAAATATAGCAGACTTCTTCATTTTTTACAAGTTTCCTGACCAGAAATGAACAAGAAATTTTACATAAAAATTAATATTTGTTCTTATGGAGTATAAATACAACTAGTAGCCAACTCCAATCTATTCTTAACCCTTTGCACTCCAACGTCCGATATATCGGACGTCGCCGTTTCGGCCAAAAACTCCGCGGTCCAATATATCGGACGTTCGCGAAATATGCTAAAAACTCCGACGTCCGATTTATCGGACGCCAGTAAAATCGATCGTACTGGCTTTATAAATTGTCCAAACACGCTAATATTCCGATATACGTGTCAGAGAGAGTTGTGGTTTATTACTCTATGTCCTTTTAGCGAATTTCCCCTATAGGGAAGAAGCTATTACCGTAGGTCTCATGGTAAGACCTAAGCCCGAGACCATGATAACTTTTCGTTTTAGGGCCACCAGAAGCAAAAAACACCATTCGTTCAAATTTTTATACATCTATCTATCTATCTATCTATCTATCTATCTATATATATATATATATATATATATATATATATGTGTGTGTGTCTGTCAGCACGATAGCGGCCGTAAATATGGTCCGATCTTAATGAAATTTGGAACAGACATGTAAAGTGGTAATCAAATGGACAAGTTCGTGAACCAGCCCGATCGGACCACTGGAAGGGGGGGTAAAGGGGGATAAACACCCCCAAAAATGGGTTTTTTGAGTTTTTTACATATAAAAATAAAATTTATCGAATCTTTGTTGGCACCATTGAATTCAGCTCAAAAAAAACAAACAATTTAGTGTTTTAATCATTGCTCTATGTCCATTGGTTACCGAGATATTGAAAGTGGTAAACACAGTACGTTGTCCCTATGTTAACCTTATGGGGAATAAGTAAAATTCTATATCTCGCTTATTTCTCAACATATCTGGATAAAACTTGGTTTGTGGCTTCATCTAGATGTGATCTTATGTATTTTAGTCTAAAATCCCCGAAATTTCAGTTTTTGTGGCAGCAAACCTGCATAATCATTCCCCATGTTATCCTTATGGGAAATAAAAAAATTCTATATCTTACTTATTTTTTAACATTTCTTGACAAAACTTGGTATATGGCTTCTTCTAGTTAAGATCTACTAAAAAATGAATTAAAACCAACCAGTTTTAACATACCTGTTGCAGCAAACCTGCATAATCATTCCCCATGTTATTCTTATGGAGATTACAAAACATGTAAAATCTCGCTAAGTTGGATTGAAATACCGTTTGTTGTTTTGCATCTGAAATTCGCTGAGTATGCAGGTCTGCTGCAACGGGGGTATTTTCTTATTACGTAGTTGTTTGTTATTTACTAATCGTCTGTTTCGTGTGCTATGGCGCTGGCCAGCTGGCGCTATACTCGCTGTCTGTTGTTGTTGACAAGTTGCTGTCCGCTGATTGTTTTGTTGTTGATTGTGTAAAGGTTATGTTTACAGTTGTTTTTATAAAGTAAACGTAAATTTTAGTTTGTTTTGAGTTCAAAATGGGTGATTCCGACAGTTCTGACGATGACGATCTTTATAATTGCCGACGACCACGATCGCCGGCTAGTGAAAATACTTTATTCAGAAATGTGGTGGAATCTGGTGTTGGCGTTATTGACGACCTAAGTGATAGTTTTGTAGAAAACATATCCGAATCTGAAACCTCCGAAAGTGAACATGAAAGTGAAAGTGAAAGTGAAAGTGATGGAGTGTTGACTGGATTTGATGATGACACTGATGAAGATCCGGACTATGTGTTATCAGAGGAACCTAGTTCTGATGAAGAACCTAGGCCTACTGCTCCTATAAAATCTCGCCCAAAGCCTAAGCCTCCTAGTAGCTCCTTGGATGAAACTATTGAGTTTGTAATTTCAAATTCAGTTAGGCCTAATTTAGTTACACCTAGTAGGCCTAATACCTCAGCTGACCAGCCACAACCAGGCCTAGATGTAAGTGTGCTCGAAAATAATGTAAATGTGCCACTTTTGAACACTATTGACACTAATGAGCATATCATCAGAAATGCAGCTGACCTACCACAACCCGGCCTAGATGTAAGTAATCAAATCAATATCAATGTCTTGGATGAAAATAATGATGTGGATATGCTCAGAAATAATGTGCCCCCTTTGAACTCTGTCGATGATACTATTGAGCACATCATCTGTTAAATTACTTGGCTTTTATTTTGATTCTAAATTAAACTGGCAAGAACAAATAGATAACACTTGTAAAAAGATTTCCCGTGTTAGTTACTTAATCTGGAAGCTAAAAGATTTTGTTTCTTATGATTATCTAAGGATGGCATACTTTGCTTTTTTTCAGTCACATATATCTTATGGACTAATCCTATGGGGGCATTCGTCTCGTTCAAACAGAATTCTTATTTTACAGAAAAAAGTAATTTGAACTATCTGTGGAGCAGGTCCCGTGGAGCACTGCAAACCTCTTTTTGTCCGACTTAAAGTAATGACAGTAATTATTTTATACATTTACCAGATTCTGCAGTACACTAAAATTATCTTAAATGAATTTAATATTAGACAAGATTTTCATTCTTATAATACAAGAACAAAACTTCAATTAGATACACCGGCTCACAGACTTAAAAAAAGTAGTATTAGCCATAAACTGAACTGTATACGCTTCTTTAATAAATTACCTGTTTCAGCCAGAATTGTTCCCTTCAAGTGAATATGTGAATGGTTAACTAACAATCCTTTTTATGATATTCCGGAATTTCTAGAGACCAATGTAAATATTGAATTTTAATGTTTAACTAATAATTAAGTTTTTTTTTATAATTTTATACCCTTTACCCGTCATTACGTATCTTGTTTTTTTTTTAATTTTAGAAAATATTGTATTTTAATGCTTGTATATTGACAATGTCTATTCCTTAGTAAACAAAAAGGTCAACGACAATAAAACTCTTGACTCTTGATCATCAGAAATGCAGAACGCTGCGTCACGCCCGAACCAGACCCTAACATCCCACCAGATATGGACCCTGATGATGACCTATGGAAACCTGTCAATGAAGGTGATGATGAAGGATTTGAGCATGAAATTTTATTTTTCGAACAGCCCGGTCCAAAGCACTGTCCTCCTCGTGATTCAGAACCGATCGACTACTTTTATTTGTTTTTTACAGTAAATATCCTTTCTAAATTTGTCAGAGAAACAAACAGGTACGCCAATCAGTATATCGAATCTCATCTTCAAAATTTAACACCAAATTCTAGAGCCCATAAGTGGAGACCAGTGACACTATCAGAAATAAAAGCATTTATTGCTGTAATTTTGAATATGGGCCTCAACAGGAAACCAACAATTCAGAGCTATTGGGCAACCTCTGATTCTCAATATACACCTTGGTATGGGAAGATGTTCAGTCGATCTCGCTTTGAGAGCATCATTCAGTTTTTTCATATGGTAGATAACGGAAGTTTGCCTCGAATTGGAGAGCCAGGCTACGACCCTTGTGCAAAATTTTCCCCCCTTCTGGAAGCCGTGAACAGACCCCACACCGTGAGCTGTCGGTCGATGAAAGTTTGGTTGAGACAAAATCTAGGTCCCAGCTTTTGCAATACCTCCCGAACAAACGCCACCATAAATGGGGTGTAAAGTTATGGATGCTTTGTGACTCTGTGTCAAGGTATTGCCTTGTGTTTTATTGCTACAAAGGCACCAAAAGTACTGGGCAAAAGACCACCGGTTTAGCATATAAAGTAGTTCATAAATTACTTGAAATTGGCCAATGTCTCTACAAGGGCTATCATGTATTCATGGATAATTTTTTCACTAGCATCCCTCTAGCTAAGAGTCTGCATGACAAACTAACATTAATTACAGGCAATGTACGAAGAAACAGAAAGGGAATACCATCTAACCTGAAAGAAAAATTTGAAATAGGCCAAAAAATCTACATGAGGAGTGACAATCTTTTGTTTCTAGGCTTCAGAGAGAAAAAATCTCAGAAAAACCCAGTTATTTTACTGTCATCTAAACACACAGCTAAGTCTGTTGAAAAAATAAAAAAAAAGAACTAACGAAAATGTAGTAAAACAAATTCCTGAAATGATTGATGCATATAACCGTTTCATGGGTGGTGTCGATGGCAATGATTAGATGATGTATGTTACTTGGATGAGTGACGCACCCTCAAATATTGGAAAAAAGTAACTTTCAACATATTTGCAAGGATATTACTGAGTGTGTATATAATTTACTCTGAAAATACTAGTGGGAAGGTTATGTCAAGATACCATTTTACAGTTTCAATCGTTGAGGCGTTATCTTCACAGTGGTATAGAGAAAAGGACTCTGGTAAATCTCCTCAAAATGGTGGTGGTGCTGGTGGTGATGGACCTGGTAACAACCCTTGATTTGACATCCAAACTTTACCTGGAAAACAAGAAAGGAACTGCTGTGTGTGCAGCCCTTTGAGCACCAAAGCAGGAGGCAAAAGAAAGAAGAGCCGGACTGCATGTATATGTTGCGGTAAAGGACTTCATGGCATTTGTTACAACAAACATAAATGTGCATAAAGTTGCAAGATCCTGTTTGTAAATTGTTATTGTTATCATGTGTTTTTATGACATTTTATTGTGTAGTTTGTGTTTTTTTTCAAAACAGTTGTAAAATGTTATGATTTGTGTTACGGTGATGTAAATGTCCTATTTGATCGAGAACATGCCATTTTAGGCATGTGTTACAACAAACATAATTGTGCATAAAAATGCAAGAGTTTACTGTGTAGTTTTGTGTATTTTTTTTAGAAAAGTTGAAAAATGTTATGATTTGTCTTACGGTGATGTAGCCTAAAAGCTCTATTTGATCGAGAACATACCATTTTCGGGATGAACTACAACAAGCGTAAATGTGCATATAGTTGCAAGATCCTGTTTGTAAATTGTTATTGTTATCATTTGGTTTTATGGCATTTTATTGTGTAGTTTGTGTTTTTTTTCAAAACAGTTGTAAAATGTTATGATTTGTGTTACGGTGATGTAAATTTCCTATTTGATCGAGAATATGCCATTTTAGGGATGTGTTATAACAAACATAATTGTGCATAAAAATGCAAGAGTTTACTGTGTAGTTTTTGTGTATTTTTTTTAGAAAAGTTGAAAAATGTTATGATTTGTCTTACGGTGATGTACGGTGATGTAGCCTAAAAGCTCTATTTGATCGAGAACATACCATTTTCGGGATGTACTACAACAAACATAAATGTGCATAAAGTTGCAAGATCCTGTCTGTAAATTGTTATTTTTCACATGTGGTTCTATGACATTTTATTGTGTAGTTTTTGTATTTTTTTCAAAACAGTTGAAAAATGATATGATTTGTGTTACAGTGAAGTAAAAGCCCTATTTGATTGAGAACATACCATTTTGAAATGTGCTACAACGAATATAAATGTGTATAAAGATGCAAGATCCTGTTTGTAAATATACAGTTATTTTTTTCATGTGATTTTATGACATTTTATTGTGTGGTTTGTGTAGTTTGTGTAGTTTTTGATGTTTTTTTTTTCTAAACAGGTGAAAAATGTTATGATTTGTGTTGCGGTGGTGGGAAAGTCTTATATCATCGAGAACATACTATTTTGGGGATTTCGCCAAAATTTACAAATTTGCTCATAATTTTTGTATTTTTCAAGGTAGGTACCTGAGATTTGTTGGGTTTTGTTTAGAACTAAGAAGGGAATTTGAGAATATAAATATTTTATATGGGCTCAATGGTTTTTTTAGTAATAAGTGTTTAAAAGTTATATATCATAAAAAATTAAAAAAAATTTTATAATAATAAAAACATAAAATTTTATTTTTATCATTTATGGGGTTCCTATATATATTTTGATGCAGAATTTCATAAGGAATAAAACAAAAAAAGTTATGGCTCTGACTGTAAAGGCAAAAAAGTTAACCCTTTAACGTCCACCGGGACTTTAAAGTCCCATTATATAAAACTCTGTTTATTTTAAAATGAGAAGGAAACAGCACTCCGTTGACCACTGGGACTAGTCCCATGTTTGTTGTGGAATTGTAGAATTGTGTTGTTAGAATTATAGAGTGGATTTTTTCGTGCATTTGGCTGCAATGATAACCCCACCATCTGTTTTATTGTCATGGTGACAGTGTGACCAATATACGCGTTGTTGCGTCTTTTTATCTGCTTGTAGTAATGGGAAATACACAAGAAAAATGCATATTTTAGATATATTTTTTGTCCAAAAACATTAAATTCATGTTTTTATTGCTTTGCAATGTCATTAAAATATTTGTAAAAAATATGATGGGACTTTTATGTCCCATTGGGCATACCAGCCAAGGGTTTTGTGATAACTTTTTGTTTATTTATTCAATATATTTGGGTATTTTTTGTATTTTTAAGTTATTTTATATAATATTTATACATATAATTTGTATATTTAAAAATTATCATACATTATTTATAAATATTGTATTATCATTATTATTATCTGATCATGTTTTTTTCAAATCAATTTTATTTTTGAAAAAATCAAATTATCTTTCTGGCATTTCACAAGAAAACCCCGTATACTATGTACTATTTTTCTAGAGACCGTTGTATTTAACCACAACGGGCATTGAAGCTAGTTATTGTATATTATTTATGTGTATATATTCAATCTGTGTTTATATATTTTATATGTAATTATTTTTATTTAAGTATTTTTATATTTAAATTTTTATTCCATTTTGAATTATGATTTTTAATATCATAAAATATAAAAAATTATTGAAAAGTTGCTCAACAGCAACTTGGTAGGGTGGATTATTTTACCCTTATAATATACATCTAATGGAAAGACATTTTTCAAATTATTGCCCAACGGGACTTAAAAGTTTTTTTTGCAGCGGACATAATGCCCAATGGGACCACTAGGTCCCGTTAACATTTTTTACGATATAATGTTTATTTATTATTTTTCATCATATGTCATTTGAAAGTTTTTGTTAGTTTTGATATTATCTACCAAAAAAACATACATTTTGTTAAATATGAAAAAAATTTTGCTGGGCGTTAAAGGGTTTAACAAATTTTACTAAATGCTTACAAAAATGATTAATACAGTCTGGAGTTTTTGGCTAGTACTACCTGTAAAGGCACCGGCATTTTTGGCTAGGACCAAAATTTTTTTGGCGGAGTGCAAAGGGTTAAAGAGGTTTTCACCGTTGGTACAAAATAAATCTGTCAGTGGTGAGAGTTGCTGGATGCAGATGCAGTAACCATGATGGACCGTTTGAGAACATTTACAGTTAATACTCGAAGTTTACCTTACAAAAATTAGCTGTGTTGCAGGTACAAAATAAATATACCATTTTTAGGGGAAAAAACGATTATTTTCTCACCTGTAATAATGTACTGAGAGTCTGCACTAAACGCCACATCCCACACCCACCTTTGGGCTTCAGTTTTAAGCTCTTGCACGAGAGAAAAATCAGCTGTTTTCCATACACGAGCTGTCTGGTCAGCTGATGTAGTCACCAGCAAACTGAAATGTAAATAACAGAATACTAACGTAATTTTTTTGAAGGACCAGAAACAATTGGCAATTCGCTACAAAACTATTTTTATTATATAACTTCTAATTGTTTTTTTTTTATTAAAAATGATCAGATAAAAGACAATACTCACGTAGAGTCAGGACTGAACTTGCACTTGAGCGCGTATCTTGCGTGTGCCTCTATTTTCTGCTTGGGGTTGAGTTTGGTTGGCTGCTCGTCAACGCCACCGGACAGACTCCAAATGTAGCAGTGACCCTTGTTGTTGACCGCAGCCATGTACGAGCCTTCCGGGTCTATGGTCACCGACTGTATCGAAGCCTCTGCCTCCGGGATCTGCCACAATGATAAATTAATTAATATCTTGGGAGGCTTACAAGTTAACCAGTAAAAAAATCACAAATAGTTGGAGTAGTTGGGATGATTTTTTTAATAGTTCAACAAAGAAACAACTTTAAGAAAGTTCATTTGAGAGATAAATGATAACTAATTTTGAACTTTATTAAAACCTACAACTGACTACAGACATTTAACATTACCAGTTGCTCATTGTGGTCAGTCTTGAGGTCCCAGAGGTGAATGACTCCACTCTGGTCTCCAACCACCAGCTCCGCTTGGTTGGGATGAAGACATACACAGTTGACCGGAGCGCTCACTTGGAATATCCTCTGGCACTGTAGGTTCCTTGATCTGACAAGCAAATTGAGCCAAGATAGCCAAATTTGTTTAAGCATTTTACCAGTGTGACAACTTTTAATTATGGTTACTGTGACATTTTATTCAATCCCTCATATTGTCTTGCCAAAATCTCATGATATAATAATTAATGTGGCCACATATTTGGGGACCAGATGAAGTTATGAGGAACATGTCGTTTTTTGAATGACAGATTGGATAAGGTTTATCAATATTATATACAACCGCTGGTGTAACTCAGGTATACGAACTGTTTTCCACTTCCCGATGACCTACAGACTTAAAATTTTGCACGCACTTCCCTTATTGCCTGAACATATGGGGAAAATTATCAGAACTCGCAATTTTTAATTTTAACCCCCTCAAAAAAAGTTATTAAAAAATCGCTAAAAAAGCTTTTTGAAATGAAGTTATTTGGAGCTCTAGTGGCCGAACGGATGGTCCTATCGAATAACAGACTGCACCATGTGCCACGATCTACAACTTTGGTCCTATGACTTTTTACCCTATCTCGTCCCCTTCACCCTTAGATAGCTCTAGAATTTGAAATTTTTGAAGATTTCCCTTCGTTTTTCCAGCTCCAGTTGGCTTGATATTAAATGTAGAGGCCTGAAATGTGCTACACATCATCTCTACAGCATATACGCTACAAATCACCAATAAAATAACTATTTCTTAGCATGAAAATGCATATAAAGTTAAAAATCTTCGAAATTTTCCTATTTCTCCAATTTTGATTCTTTAATCCAGCCATATAGGTTCTCGCTAATCTTCCTTACCATCATACTGTATCTTGTAGTAGAATCTATAACTTCTGAATCTTCGAACTAAGTTGGTAATGCAGTATTAGCAGTTTAGCAATATAGGCATTGTTAAATTAAATACTTTATTATTATACTTTTTGAATTATCCTGCTATATTTTTATAAAATATATAACCAAAATAATCTAGAATCACAATTCTCTTCATTATTGCCTTAAAGTGTAGTTTATTCTTATGGAGCTTACTAAAACATGTCAAATCTCGCTATGTTGGATTGAATATGTTGTTTTGCATTTGAAATTCGCCGAGTATGCAGGTCTGCTGCAACGGGGCATTTCGAAATCGAATTGCTCAATGTCTTACTACCTGATATAAAAATGTAGACTTTTATAAACCCTGAAAAAACAGGGAAGACGTTCAGCCTCCCTTGAGAGGGTTAAGATTTTTTGTTTGAAAAACCCGAAACTCTCTGAAGTTAAGCATTTCCCAAATTCGCTTAACAGGAAATATATAACAATAAATCATAAATAAAATATGAATGTTTTGGGTTTCTCCAAATCGGACCGAACAACCTTCGTGTCCTACTTATGTTTGTTCCTTGTCGTGGTTATCTCGATCTTCTGTCACTTGGTGGACCCAACTGTCCGCACATTCCAGGAACTCACAAGGAAACTTGGTTTGGTCGAAGACGAAGATGAGTACGACTACGCGTTGCAAGATGCTGTGCAATTCATGACAGGCCTGAGACTCCGCTCTTTCTTTGTTCTCCTTTGTAACATGGGGACTCCTGGAGCAATCTTGTGGGACAAGTTCAGAGACCTCGTCTGCGAGGATCACATTGAAAGGAATCCCCATGATCCAGAGCTGGCCTACCATCTTGCCCTCGTCGAAATTGATCGTAGTTTACGCCATCAGGGTTCCTGTTTATCCAATCACGGTCTCTCTGATATGGAAAAAGACACTACTGAGTTGGGTAGGGAACTGCTCATCTATGGTGAAAATCAACAAAGAGCGTTGGTTGAGGAGTGGGTAGTAAAACTGTCTGATGATCAGAGGCGGGTTTTTGATTACATTCGTTCACTTCTTAATAGCCGCGGGGTTTGTAGGTCATACAAAATGATCTTTCTGGATGGGCCAGTTCCCACTGATGTTGGCCTATTGTATGACCTGTTACAAGAGCCAAGGTCAGATGATAGAATCAGTCGGTGTTGATCTACCACGGATTGCTTTACGCATGGTCAGCTCTACGTTTTGCTGAGTACTGTTAGGCACCGAAATTGCGCCGCAAACCAATCTGACAAGAAAGGTTCACTAATCCCTAACCGATATTTCGTCGTGAGGGTGGCAGGTACCTGTAGACTGCAACACCACGCAATGATTTAGGAATGTTACCCCCCCCCCCCCCCCCCCCCGCCTGACCAGTTGACGAACCACAAAATATTTGTACTCCTCAAATGATTTGTCAGTTTTGCGTAAGACACCTAAGCGATAGGTAGCTCCATTCACGAGCAAGTGATCCGTTATAGTTATTTAGAATTAGTTGTTTATTGTTTGCGATCTTCATTACAAAAATTATAAATCAATGATATCAATACAGAAATAGCCCTTCAGAAAAAATGTTATGAGTTGCTATATTCCAGCACCATATAAAATAAATCAAACAATATAGTTTATAAATTAATTAGTTACCAGAAATAGAAATCAAAGAGTACGGCGGTTAATCACCAGTCAGTTAAGTGTATCAGTTAATCAGTTAAGTGTTAGTACGTTGGGTTAACGTAAAAACCTTGCACTTTTTGATGCAGCTTATATTCACTTGGCAGGTGTAAAGAAGATACCAGTAGAAGTATTTTTGTCCGAAGAACAGATCTTGAATTCTTGTATAACACCTCCATATCAGCCATTAAAGTAGACCATCTGTATGAATTTTCAAATTTAGCCTGACTCCGTTGCTCACTCGCCACTTCCCTCCAAGGGGCGATAACGAAGGGTTTTTAAGGAATTCCTGTGTTCCGACTTCGAAGGCGAGGCGAGGAGTCAGTGCTTGCCTCCCTCATGTGATTCTAGGAAGGGCTGCGGCGCAATATCGGTCTACCCCTGGGACAAGATTTAGAGTCACGGCGCAATTTCGGTGTCTGCCTGGATTTTGCAGCGCAATTTCGGTGTCTACCTGGATTTTGCGGCGCAATTTCGGTGT
The DNA here is from genome assembly GCA_035578135.1 of Flexamia atlantica. Taxonomy (NCBI): domain Eukaryota; kingdom Metazoa; phylum Arthropoda; class Insecta; order Hemiptera; family Cicadellidae; genus Flexamia; species Flexamia atlantica. The sequence continues at coordinate 193,668,350 of JAQJVK010000001.1, read as the reverse complement.
CTACCTGGATTTTGCGGCGCAATTTCGGCGCGCCCATGCGAAGAACATAGTCTTTAATGACCTCCTTATTTAATACTGATAAATACGTCCTCAGTAGGCTAGGGGATCTGCGAGATGATGAAAACTCCTCGTTGTAATTAGACTATTCACGCAGTACGATAGGGGGTCTGTTAAAAAAAGTCCCCGGTGTTGTACATAGTTGTTTAAAATTATGTTAATGTTTGTGTTTTAATTGTTTACGGCAGAGGCAAGGGAGCCTGCCTCGTCAAACTCCCCATTAATTTGTTTTTTCGTTGGTGTAAATAGATCTGATTTTTAACCTTTTCACAGGCAGAGGCAAGGGGGCCTGCCTTAAAACAAACTCCCCATTTATTTGATATCTATTTTGTTTTTATAGTGTTGTAAATACATGGTTTCTACGTTTCCTGACCTCCCCGTTTGGCGGAACTGGATAAGCCTACTATAAACTATTGCTAGGTAAACTGACAAGGAAATAAAATTGCATTAATTTTTCCCTAATACAAAAGTTATGCATTATTGAAATCCAACTTTCTTTAATCATTTCATCTAAACAATATATTTCAAAAATAATTTCAAAAACTCATCTGCATTCCTCAAAATTCATCCCAATAAAAACATAATCAAAATCTTTAATCACCGACAGCACTAAGTAAAACACATACATAGGCTCTCTTCTCACATCCAACTTAACTAATTCTCATCAATAACATTCAAATATAAATAAACCTTCATACACATAATTTTCACCAACCCTTACAATATCCGTTGAAAATTCATATCTTTATAAGTTCTTTATCAGTTTTCTTTTAAGTACGTACACAAAATCTCCAGCTTAAAATTATCTCAACACTGGCAATTAACGCCCTATTAGGGTCCTTCAATATTGGGTATTGTTCAACTGCAGGGAACACAAACGGGGGCCTGGGGCCCCAGCGAGCGAAGCGAGTTTCATTATTTGTGTATTCCAATACAGGATCTCAATGAATAGTAAGATTTTTGACTCTACGAAAATGTGAAAGTATAATAACTATTATCTTCTATCCTTCAAAAAACTTTAATTGAAAAAAAGCTTAAAACTCAAGTACTTTTAAACCTCGCCTCAACTTCAAAAATAACTACTCATTCACCCCTAATAGTTAGCTTGAGTTTTCAATTATTCTATTCAAAACAACAAATATTAGACTGAAAAAATTTGACACAAAGAGTTAATCACCTGAGATCCCAGATTCTTGCACTGCAATCCTCTCCACCAGTAAACATCCACTTGCCCTCTTCTTGAAAGCCAACCCCAGTGATGTTCTTAGATACCCCATCATAGTTAATGACAGGATTGGGATTAGAGGAGCTTAGGTCATACATGCGAATGTGTTGGTGGCCTGTTGACATGTTTTAGTTTAAGGCTCATCACAATGTACCAATAATTTAATTTCGCAGGTATACATTATTTATCTAATATACACAGGTGTCTAATTTAAGAAACTATAATATTTCAGAAAAAGCTTATTTCGCCTGTTTTTTTAATGAAAATATTGATTCCATTTTCTTGCAAAAGGCCAATTTTTTCCAATAAGACGGACAATTTTGATTTTTCACAAGATTTATCATGCTTAAAGATGTGCACGCACGCACACGCACGCGCGCGCGCGCGCGCGCGCGCACACACACACACACACACACACACACACACACACACACACACAATGTATATATTTATACAAACAGGGTGTCCAACTTAACTGTGCCACTATTGGTATCTCAGAAACTATTGGATTTAGAGAAAACATTAATGGGAAACTTCCCCTACTTTTTTTAAGACATAAAAAAATATTAATTCCTTTTTTCTTTTAAATGGCTGCCATTTTCCAATATGTCAACTTTTGATTTTCTTATAGAACACCCTGCATTTGATAGTGCATTTCGATTTTACGATTTATTTCAAGAACTTTTTACTCTGACATTTTTCCTATACCCAATGGTTAAGGAGATATAAGCAATTTGATTTTTCCCCTTTAGAAATGCATTAGAAAATTATTTTGATTTGGATTTTTGCGGACATTTGCCATCACTGATTAGTAAATAACAAGTTTCACGACGTTTCGGGATCTGGAATGTGGTCCCGTCTTCAGGTGGAAGAAAACCTAGAACATAACAAGATTAGTAACACATAGCCAGGAAAACCTGGACAAAAACACAGCTAAAACAGAGAACTGTAAAAGCAGTCACAATAACACTATGCTGAAAAGAAAAAGAAAAAAAATTTGTGTTATTGTTTTTCTTTTCAACATAGTGTTTTTGTGACTGCTTTTAAGTACCTGGACAAAACACAGCTAAAACAGAGAACTGTTTCTCTGTTTTAGCTGTGTTTTGTCCAGGTTTTCCTGGCTTTGTGTTACTAATCTTGTTATGTTCTAGGTTTTCTTCCACCTGAAGACGGGACCAGATTCCAGATCCCGAAACGTTGTGAAACTTGTTTTTTACTGATCAATGATGGCAAACGTCCGCAAAAATCCAAATCAAAATATAAAATCACCATCACCAACAATGAATTTCAAACAAAGAATTAGAAAATTGTCTGAAGACTGCATATTCTAAATAATAAGGGTAAATGAAACATACCAAAGAAGATGAGTGCCTAAAAATATGGTTTTAATTGAGATTCAATCATAGAAATAGTTTTTAGTCGGCATTCACTCATAGAAAAGTATAATATTGAATATTCGAGCAATTCTTAAGCAATGCATGTGTGGTACAGATAAAATGGAAACAATACATTTCAAATGGAAAAAAACCATTTAAAATGTACCATGATTTAATGGCTTTAATTTGAAATATTAATCATTTAAATACGACCAGTCAGAGATGAGATACAGAGCAATATTGAACATAAAATGTTGATTTTTCTAAATTTTTCTTTTTACTTACGCTATACATAAATCTCAGGTTCTATGTACGTCTAAATATTAGGTTGGTCTTAAAACACTTATCTTGATCTTTGGCTTTCATTTGAGCCATTTTCAACTTAAATATAAGGCTGGAGACAAACAGGGCAATTTTTATCGCTGTGGCCAAACTGCCGCTCGCCCGTAGTGCAAATATTTAAATGGACCGCGGCATTATTGTCGTGCAGTATTCCTACCGCCCTGAGGGTAAGCATCCATTTAAATCTAAGCACTTCAGGCGAGCGGCAGTCTCGTTGCAGCAGTAAAAATCGCTCCGTGTGTCTCCGGCCTAACTGTGTAAAAAGAGTTAGTTACGACTATTCAAAGATCATACAATCTTCCAAATTGAACTATTATTATTTTGTTTTTCTTCTATCTCCAGTTTTAATCACACTATAAGGTTTGTTTTTGTCCTTAAAGATTCAGTTATTTAATGGCTTTAATTTGAGATATTAATAATTTAAATCCGACCAGTCAGAGACGAGTTACAAAGCAACATTGAACAAAAAACGTTTATTTTTCGAATTTTATTCTTACTTAAACATTTGTATTTCAGGTTCTAAGTAAGTCTTAATATTAGGTTTAGTCTTAAAACCCTCATCTAATCTTTAGCTTTCATTTGATGACGTTAATCCGATTGTGGGAAAAAGAGCTAAGCCTATTCAAAGATCATATGACCTTCCAAAATAAACAATTTTTGTTTTGATTTTCCTATATCTCCCTTTCTAATCACATTTTTCAGTTCGCTTTGGTCTAAAATGAAAGCCAAAGATAAGTGTTTTAAGACCAAACTTAATATTTAGACATACTTAGAACCTGAGATATGTCTTCAAGTAAATATAAATTTTGAAAAATTAATATTTTATGTTCAATGTTGCTTTGTAACTCATCTATGACTGGTCGTATTAAAATCATTTATTTTCCAAATTAAAGCCATTAAATCACTGAATCTTTTCAGAACAAAATGGACTTTACAAATCACTGAATCTTTTAAGACCAAAACAAACTTTATAATGCAATTAGAGTTCTGGATGTATAATAAATACAAAAGAAAAACTAGTTTGATATGTAAACACCCATAAGAAATGTATAGGGAAGAATTTTTATAAGTATGGTGTATCTCCATCTCGAGAACAAAATAAATTTTCAAAAACGGATTGTGGCATTGTAATCAGTGTGAAAATCTATTCTGTAATGATGTGTCACAACACCACATTCATATTTAAAAAAATTATCTTGTATGCAATATGGCGGATCCAAGATGGTGGCTGAAAATTAATACCAAATCAAAATGAAGTATTTACCACCCAGCAGATATTGGTGGCAGTTTAAAATCACTGGATGTAAATAAAAAACGTCTTACAACACTTAAAAATATATTTACACTTATACTGTATTTACATACAAGATGGTAAAAATACAAAAATTTGTTAAAAATGGCAATTGATTTTGATTGGTCACACCAATCATCATCGGGCCCAATGAGAGAGAGAGAGGCCCAATCATCATGAGGCCTAATGAGAGACTATGTGACTAATCGAAATTGATTGCCATTTTCCAACATTTTTGTATACTTACCACCTTGTATTTAAATACAGTACAGTATAAGTGTGAATATATTTTTAAGTGTTGTTAAGAGGGTTTTTATTTACATCCAGGGAATACAACCCTTGATTATGCTAATCAAAAAATTATTTAGTTTAAAATCAGTACCTTGGTAATATTTGTTTGGATACCATAAAAACAATTTTTTTCAATATCCGATACTCAATTTTCGGCCCTTTGACTTTTGACCTTCGATATTCAAAATTGCCCAAGGATGCCAGTCTGGCATCCGCCATACTCTTGTTCAGTATATCAAATAGTAGGCCCTATTAGGATCAATCATAAAATTTGAGTCGGACCTTACTTCAAGGTCACATGGCTCGGCGACCGGACTATTTACAATGATTTATCTACTGTATCAACATTCTATTTTGATCTAAAAAGGTTTTTTTTTTGTTTTATCAGATTTTTGTTATGGCCAAATCACTAGGTCAATAAACCAACAAGGAATTTATATTATGCCAATTGAATTAACTATCATATTATTCAGACAAAGGAATATTTACCTGCAGCAGCTAATAACTGTTTGTCTGGGGTTATTTCCAAAGCATTTACTTGCTGGTAAAAGTTAAAGAAATTATAAATATTTCAAAGATCTAATCAAATTATAGACATTCAACCTTTCCTTATCTTAACAGTTTATCTAAGTCTTCAACATTCCTCAGCTAAGATAGACAGGAGGCTAAATGAGAGGGAAACAGAGTTAGCATCTACCGCCTGTACAAGGCAAGCGACCCTCCCCCACCCTAATGTTAAACATAAACCCCACAAATGTGTGGATAAATTCAATGGATGATATATGAACACAACAAGAAACAATCACGTTGCTAAGAATAACATGGTAATCTTATTTCAGTTTTTTTATTGTATCAGCAAATCAACAAAATTGTAATGTCTCAACTAGGCCACACCAGCATGTTGAAAACTTTTACTAACTCTGATTCACGATTCATTTAAACTTTCATTTTTCATGATCTAAGTCCAATAAATAGTTTGAAATTCATTGTGGTCATGGTGATTTTATGTTTTGATTTTGATTTTTATGGACATTTGCCATTAGTGAAAAAATAAAAACTCTGATCAGAATTCTCACAACATGTTAACCCGCAGCAATGCCAAGGGGCAAAATCAGGTTAAAAATTAACTAAAAACGCACACACACGGAATTTGCATATCGCAAGTCTTTGTTTCAGATTATCGGCATCAGAAGCGCGTTGCGATTTGGTTGGCTATGGCCCCCGCCATTTCCTTTCCTCCCACCTCTGCCTCTGTCTTAGCTCTGCTCTGATTGGGTGTGGACGTGCTCTCTCCTGATTGGCGATTCGTGATATTTGTAACACTTGTGATTTCTGTGTTATATTGTGTTCTTATTTTCTTTTCAGGATAGAGTTTTTGTGACTGCTTTTACAGTCCTCTTTTTTAGCTATGTTTTTTGTCCAGGTTATGCTGGCTGTGTGTTACTAATCTTGTAGTGTTCTTGGTTCTTTTTTTTACCTGAAGACAGGATCAGATTCCAGATCCCAAAACATCGTAAAACTTGTTTTTCACTAATCATTGATGGCAAATGTCCGCAAAAATCAAAATCAAAATATAAAATCACCATCACCAACAATGAATTTCACACAAATAATCGATCTCAGTACGGACCCGGAGTAAGTAACCAATTAAGTGAACCGGAATAAATGCACCTAAAGTTGGGTAGGCACACCAACCATTAAACTTCTCTCACTACTGCAAACTCGAAAATCTAATACCGCAGAGTTTCAGAATTGAACCTCCTTTAAGTAGTTTTAAAGGCAGCAAAATAATATCTGGAGCTTTAAAATCTCTCCTAATTGATATAATAAACTTTCAACGGAGAGAAATAGAACCCTCAAAATCAGCATTGAAAATAAGAAATCTGAATTGGCATCTTTAATTTGTTGTGAGTTTCAGAACATTTCCAAATCATCCAAAATAGGTTTGACAAAGAATTTGTTGGTATTAAATTTAGGCAACAATCAAAGCTATAAAAATTAAAACCAGTCGAAATTAGTAATAACTCTCAAACTGATGAACAGATTAATGATGCAAATAATCATTTTGTGAATCTCTCTCCATGAAATTTAAATTCAAATGAAATTTCTGTTTTGTATAAAGGACTGAACTTTTCTGTTGTGTCTAAATCAGTGAGGGCGCTTGACTTTGTTACGAGAAATGAACCCGCTGAGTCTCAGCTTCCCGAGACTCAGGGGAATCAGTTTCGGTGCGAGACCAGCCACTTACTGAATAAAATTCCTGTCTCGAAGGCCCAACCAAAAGAAAGAGGAAATCAAGGCAGTATCTACCCTTGGGAAAGTCGATACTATTAAAATATTATCCGCGGATGAAGGAAACGCTACTATTGTCCTGGACACAGAAACATACAAAGAGAAAATATTGGAAACTCTCCAGGCTGGTAAATATTCTGAACTAATTAAAGATCCTACAGAAATTTTTGAGTGTAAAGTTGCAAGCACTCTTTGGAAGCATGAACAGTTTTTTATGATAAACAAAGAACTCATTTAACACCACATCATTTGAAAATCCCACACACATATGGGTTACCTATAATTCATAAAACTGGTGTACCTCATAGGCCTATAATTAGCTCTCGCGACTTTTTTTGTGGCAAAGCCATATGAAAATATTTCCTAAATGCCTGGACTTAGAAAATATGTGATTAAAACATCTGTGGTAAATATAATTAGAATGAACTTTGTTTACTTTTAATTTTATGATAGTAAAAACTATGTTAACTTTTATAAATGAAAAAAATATGATTTTTCACGCTTCCACTTTACTTATCCTTTACTTTCTTATTTTCAAACCTTATATCTTCGCGATAAATGGTAGCAAGAGCTGGAGATGTCCACATGGCTGCTTAAAAAACTTGAGACACTCACAAAAAGATTGCACACAACTTTAGAGGGCACAAATTCATTTCTGCTCGAGGAGGACACTTCCCAACTAAAGCTCCTGGGGGCCCTGACGACATTGGAAGGTTATGCTAAACGTCTGGAAACATCACTAGATCAACTTGACCAGGCAGAGGACAACAACTCGACAAATGGGGAGACGGATGCAGTTGCTGGAGATCCTTTTGAACTTGTTCTGGAGTGTGAAGGAGTGATTGCAAAACTGAAGGTAAGAAACGACTCCTTAGCACCAAATGATGCAAACAAAGTAAACAAATCCACTGAACCGACTGAACAAGTTTCAGAACCTAAACATTGTTTAGTGAAACTACCTAAACTTGTCATACCCACATTTGACGGGAACGTCCTAAAATGGCAGGAGTTTTGTGATTCTTTTGCTCCTCTATTCACAGCAACGACAGCCTTAACTCAATTGATAAGTTCAACTATTTAAATTCGTTGCTTCTGGGAGAGGCTAAGCTTTGTATATCAGGTCTCCCACTTACATCTTTGAACTATGATACTGCTATTTCCTTACTTAAGAGTAGATTTGCAAACAAACAAATCATTGTAAACTCCCATTACGAGATGCTAATAGAAATTCCTCCTGTAAAGTCTGATAACACAAAGAACTTGTGTCGTACTTTCGACTTGGTTGAAAAACATATTAGATGTTTGCAGGCATTAGGTGATGATACAAATTCGAACTATTTCCTCACACTCATTACTAGCAAATTACCTCTTAACGTTCTATTGAAAGTAGAAGAACCAAACCTAGGCAAAGAATTGGATTTAAATCGACTGTGTAGTACTATTCAGAATATTCTAATCATAAGAAAAATCCGAAATGCTCTTAGGAATTTCTAATAATAAATCTAGGGATGTTCTTTCCATTCCAAATCAAAGCTTTGATGCAACTGGGAAACACAATGAACAGCCAATTTCCACTGCCGAAACTCTCATAACTGTGACCAGACCTTACAATATAAAACACTGCATGTTTTGTGAAGGAGCTCACTGGAGTGATCAATGCACGAAGTTTAGAACGGTAAGTGACTGTAAGGACAAAATAAAGGGCTTGTGTTTTGTGTGCTTAAAAAGGGACATAGTCCTAAAAATTGTAAAACTTCTAAGCGTTGTGTTTATAGTGGGCAAAGAAATAGCCCTCACAGGAGTCTTTGCGCAAAACAGTTTTCATTAGGCAACACCAAAGACTTTGTGAATTCACCGAGTATCCCGACAGGACGGGAGTTACAGGTGCAAAACCCTTTTGAAGGCCCATCAAACCCGACCACAACTCAACTTAGTTCAACTAAAGTGTCGTCTCTAGTTGCCACAAATGAACAGGTAATTTTACAAACTGCAACTGTACAAGTTGTTAACAATTTTAATAAATTAACTCACACTGCTAATCTTTTACTCGATACTGGTAGTCAAAGGTCATACATGTCTAAGTCCTTAGCTTCCAAGTTGCAACTAAAATCAGAACAACATCAAATTTTAAATGTCTTTACGTTCGGAAACAAAAGTTGTAAAACCATAGAGACACCAGTTGTTAGTGTTGGCATATCATTTTTAGATGGGGATACAATGGAAATTCAAGCCAGTGTCGTACCTCACATAACTGGGCAAATTCACATAAGCGGGATGTCAGATATTATTGGTAAAACAAAATCCATGTACCCCAAATTAACTTTAGCTCAAGGTCAGAACATGAATTCCGATGTTGATCTTCTTATCGGAAATGATTATTATTTGGACTTCATAACCAATAAGAAAATTGAGGTAAGCAATGAACTTTTTCTCTTGAGTACTAAACTGGGCTGGGTCGTCAGCAGAAGAAGTGTAATAAACTCTAAGGAAACAAACTCATACTCTACTTCATTCTTGAATAAGTCCAGCCATCTAACTTGTTTTCTCCTAAAGCTTACTTCAATGATCCAGATTCTGAACTTGTAGAACAACTTAACGTCAAAGACCTTGAAACTTCAGGTATAAATGATCATCCGTTTGAAATTGATGATGATATTGCCTTGGAGCAATTTAATGAAACTATCCAGTTAGTCGATAGTAGGTGTTCGGTTTCCTGGCCCTGGAAGGAATACCTCCCAAAGTTAGGTGCAAAGTGGGATACTACGAAGGGCACTTTTAACATAAAACCAATCAGCTATAAACAAGACACTTGTACAAAGATGACTGTTTTCAAACTTGTATCCTCAATATTTCACCCCTCTGGTCTTTTAATTCCTGCTACTTTGAAAACGAAGCATTTTATTCTTTTTTCTTTTTCTTTTTCTCTTCTTCTATTTTATTTATTGACCATGACGGACTGGTTAAGTGTGCTGGAAGACTCCCACAGTTCCAGAAACACCCAAAACTTCTACCAAAAAATGAAGAATTCTCAACTTTTGTGAAACAACACTTCCATAATATTTTATTTCATGTTGGAGTTCAACATACCCTGGAAGAAATAAGAAAAGAATACTGGATTGTCTGTGGCAGATCCCAAGTCTACAAAACGATCAAGAAATGTCTCACCTGTATTTGTTGGGAGGGTGGACAATACAAACTTCCCCCTCCACTTATGCCTCCACTTCCAAAAGAAAGGGTTACAGAACAGACTCTGTTTAGTCACACTGGACTCGACTACTTGGGACCATTGTACATAAAAGAATATCAAAATAATGAGACTGAAGATACAAGGAAAGTTTATAGCTGCATGTTTACTTGTCTTACAACTAGAGCAGTTCATCTTCAACTAGTTAATGATCATCACGTGATACAATTTTATAAGTGGTCGGAGTGTGGCAAAGCCATATGAAAATATTTCCTAAATGCCTGGACTTAGAAAATATGTGATTAAAACATCTGTGGTAAATATAATTAGAATGAACTTTGTTTACTTTTAATTTTATGATAGTAAAAACTATGTTAACTTTTATAAATGTAAAAAAATATAATTTTTCACGCTTCCACTTTACTTATCCTTTACTTTCTTATTTTCAAACCTTATATGTTCGCGATACGTGTAGGGAACTGTCTAAATTCTTCCTGGGCATCCTGAAACCATTGGTAGGAAAAACTGACTCATACATAAAAAATTCAAAAGACTTCAGAAGTCAAAGGGCACAGTGTTGGCAGAGACGGATAAGCTGGTTAGTTTTGATGATGAAAGTCTGTTTACGAAAGTCCCAGTTCCTGAAACCTAAAAATAATCGAGTCTCGGCTCGAAAAAGATGAAAGTCTAACTGAACGTACTGATCTTCCTGTTAACGTCATTATGGAGCTGCTTGAATTGTGCACTCAGTGTAACTATTTTGAACTCAATGGTAAATTATACCATCAAGATTAGGGGATGGCCACGGGGTCGCCATTGTCGCCTATCTTTCCTAATATCTTTATGGAGGAGTTTGAGCAAAAGGCTTTGTCTTTGGCTCATCTCAAACCGAAGATTTGGTGAAGGTAAATCGATGATACCTTTGTGGTATTTCCGCATGGAGATGATTAACTAAAAGACTTTTTAGAGCATCTTAACAGTATTTCTCTTTCCATCCGCCTAACAACGGAGGAGGAAGTCCAAAACAAATTAGCATTTTTATTATGTGTGCGTAGAAAATAATAAGGACATGTTAGGACAACTGTTTTCAAAAAAAAGACACACACAGGGCAGTACTTAAATTTTCAATCAAACCATCAAAAATCTGCCAAAAAAGGGGTAGCTTACCCATTATTTATCAGAGCAGAGCATTTGCTCAAATCAAGATGGATTAAAACAGGAAATCAAAAAAGACTTGGCTAGGAATGAATACCCTCAATCCACGATAAGAAAGTGCAAAAACCGTAGGGGTAAACAAAGTGAAACACAAAACACTGAAAAATTTGTTCCTATGTCAATCACCTATATGCCGGGATTATCGGAAAAAATTAGAAGAGTTGCTAGGAAGTTCAAAGTTAGAACCGCGTTTAGGAAACAAAACACTCTTAGGCGATGTCTCGTAGAAACAACAAAAAAAACCAAAAAATGGCACTCAGGGATCAAAAAACTGTGTTAACAGAATAAACTTCATTTATTTATTGCTCTAAGCCTTACTATGGCCTGTCAAAAATATCTTTAAACATTGGAATAAAAGAACATAAAGAAAACATGGGGAAGGGCTTAGTGGATACACAAAAAAATTGCTGGCCTGAAAATCACCTGATGAATTTTGATAAAGCAAAAATAGTACATCGCGAACCTCATTTTTTTTCAAAAGAAAACTAATTGTTTGCTGACATTTATTTACTATAATACGAGTGCACTAAAAAAGTAACATAATAAACGCATTATAGTATCTACATAACTTAAAAAAACTAACCAAATCCAAACATATTTATGTAAACAAATAAATTTACCTAAAACACACCACTCACTACTCACTTTTGTTTGTCTGTTTATAATTTCAAGACACAGGATAGTTCTTGTAACTGTTGTGGTTGTTGGTTGTCGGAAGAATGGTGTGAAAGGTTGTTGGAAATAGCCAAATATGGATCAGGGTGGAACAATATAGACCAAGGTGGATCTGAGGTACAATAAGGTGATCCTGTATTGTCAGGAAAGGATTGATCAAAGCAAATTTCTATAACTGTGAAAGTGAATAGGATAATTTATCTAGGTGGAAGGTTTACCCTGAGGCCGATCGTGCCCATTGCCATATGGTCACCTAAGCCAGCTTTGATGAACAATAATTAAGTAATTAATTCCATGTACAACTACATTAAACGCCAGAAGGGCCTACCTTGCATGTGATTGAGAATAACTGTCTGAATTTAAGCATAACTGTCTATTCGCTGATTACTATGATTCTGAATAAAGGTTTAATGAACTATTGAGCTAGTAATTAATTGTTGGCAAGATAAATATGACAAGCAATTTTCCCTGATGAATCTACATTTGTATTGAATTGAAAGTATCGCCTCTGGAGAGGCGAAAACCCACAGAAATTCACATCTTACAAAATCCCCAACCAGAATTTTTCCCCCCGGCACCCCCAAACAACCTAATTTAAAACATGATAATTTAATTTAAATCAATAGGTGATACAATAAACTAGTGACTTTATACTCATCGCTGGTAGCTGGATATGAAGGCTGCTGATCTCTCTGAGGATTATTACGAAGTGGGAAGAAGCCAGGCAGGCGTTCCAAATCCTAAATTTCCCTCTGTCTTTTCTAGAAAGTTCAGATGGACTGGCCTCTGTTCAGGCATTATGGCCAGTACCTGGTTTGGCGCTATATATATATATATATATAAGTGACGCGCACGGCACATTCTATTCCACTTTACTTGCAACGTGCTAAAACAATAAGCAGCTTGTTCATGAACATGGAAGATTTTTAATTTGTTTACATTTTAGTTTTTGCGTATCCATCACGGCAACTCATATGACCCCATGTTAAAAATTATCAAATTTAAATTTCATTTTTCTAAAAAAATTGTGTTTCTACAGCAAATTCAACCACATAGGTGAACTTAAAAATAAAAACTACACCTACATGCAAAATTTTATCAAAATCGTTAGAGCTGTTTTCGAGATAGGATTTATAAATATATATTCATTGCTCATTTAAAGTAAAAGGATAACAAGTATATATTTATTAAAAATTATCAGAACATGAATAATTATTGAGAAATAAGATCATGAATGATAAAATTTACTTTATTTAGATTAACATTTACACAAAATATTCAAAACAACAACTTCCCTAACTTATGTAGAATATGCCCACATATAAAAAATAAATTCCTTAGAAATTAACTGAGTATGCAAGTTTGCTACAACAAATGTATTAAATTTTAAGACAAACTAGATAACACGTAGCTCGAAATCGAGCAAAAATCATGTCGTAAAATAATGAAGAATAATCAGCCTACTCATATACTTTTAAAAGTTCAATCAAAGGGCTAACTTCATTAACAAAATTATGTCTTAACTACTGAAACTATTAAAGTTAATTTGATATTCCGCAGGAGTTTCTGGTAAACTTAAACAAATTTTTAGGGAACACCTTCATCTCCCCATGTCCTCTTTTTTCTGAAATGTAAATTTTAACACCGGTAAAAGATCACGCTCTGCTTACAGCAACATGTAGCTGACCGAGAGCAAACACTGGCACCGTGAGCAATGACTTCCTTTGTTTAGGGATTGCCGCTGCAGCTTAATGATAATTATTGCCAAAACAGATATTGTAGGGATCGGCTGTCTTTATAGGTAACATTTCCTTTATGGTACAAACGCGTAATGACCCATTACTCTACCAGTTTTTTCATTCTTGAAATGCAACCCACCGCAATAAAAAAATAATTTTTAGTTCCTTGGTCTGAGCTTGGAAGGAGCATAACATGTTACATCGGGAGGGTGATGCCAGCGGTTGCGATAGTGTTCTTCCCGACTCCTCCGACCGGTCTATGTTCGTCTTCTTCTTATCGGTGGCATTATAACTGCACCAAATCCAAAAATAGATTTGCTCAGGTTAATGTGACTTCAAAAACACTATGAGATATCGTAAACTACATTGTAAAACAGGTAACTGCACTTTTTAAGAGCTTTAAAAACTTCATAACCTAACATAAATTACATAATAAATCTTAAAAAAAGAAAACTATTGAAAACAAAGCCAAACCATCTGTAAAAATAAAACTGCTCTTTTCAAAAAATTAATTGTAATGCATTGCTGCTATCTGTGGTTTATCTGTAGAACTATTTCAGAGCTTGACCATATGTTCAGTTTGTAAACAAAGTAAACTGAGCTTGCTCAAATGTCGATGAATAGCGCCACTGTTCCGAAACTTCAGCCCTTTACTGTACTTTAGTGACGCCCTTTTTAAAAATTCTGAGACTTGTTGACAAATCTACATAAAATTCCCTATAATTTGATACCTCAAACGTTAAAATCGATCCAGCCATTGTTGCGGTTGGACTGTGAAAAGGAAACCGCTTTCGTATTATCATATGTTTGGATTTAATTTTTTTAATGTGATTATTTTATTTGTTTTTATTTTGACCAATTTTAAATCAGTGATTGTGTGTTTGCTTACATTTTTATACTATAACAAGGATACATTTATAAAAAAATACTAGACTAAATTATAAGAATAACAAAAAGCGTATTGCTGCAATGGATACCGATGTAATTCCCGTGATCATTTCCCTTGTATCTAAAGCTCTTGAATTGATGTGTAATATACTTTTTGAAAATTTTTGAAACATTTTCCATTACATAAATTAAATAAGCTCCCATATAAAAATCAATCCTTTAAAAATTCGCTGAGTATGCAGGTTTGCTAAGACGGGGGTATAAATATTTGTCACAAGAATAACATGGCAGTTATGACAGTTGTCAAAATAAGTTGGACAGTACTGCGTTTACCGCCGAACTAAAATAACAATTATAACCCCAACCAGTTGACATAGACTAATGATTCAAAATACTGGATTATTTAGTTTTTCTAGCCAAATTAAATTGTTGCAAGTATATTTTTTTAGGAGATACAGATCTAGCGAAATTTCAAAAATATCAATTTTTCAATACTTAAACCACCATAACTTCTGGACCTGAATTTTTTCAGACATGCGGATGGTGTCATTTTGTTTGTCATCTCAAACACTAAAAAACATGAAATTTTTATCAAAATCGTTAGCCCTCTTTAGAGAAATTTTTATTTTTGTCGTTTTTTATGGGATAAATACCTTTAAAAATCAAAAATTCAAAAAAATGAAAAAAACAAAACAGACAAATGCCAAATTTCGGAAAATCGGACCATTTGTGTTGTCTCTAGCTTTGTTCACACACACACACACACACACACACACACACACACACACACACACACACACACACACACACGCACGCACCCACGGACAGATAGACTGACTAATCTTTTTATGTTCTAGGTTCTTTTTCCCACCTGACGAACCTAGAACATAAAAAATTCCAGATCCCGAAACATCGTGAAACTTGTTTTTCTACTAACGAGTGATGGCAAAGGTCTGCAAAAATCAAAATTTAAAAAGACCAATAAATAGGTTACAATGCTAAGGGGGGCGGCATGTCATTCACCCTTAAACGAAACTATGAAAACTGATCATCTGGTTGAATATAATTGTGCCAATCTACAAAACATCCTCAAAGATTATATGGTAAATATTTAATTTATTTTTTTTGTTGTTTTTTTTATTTTTTGGCATAGGCAATATGAGTGGTTATAATTTCAATATGTGTCGCCCCTCCCTGAGCATTTGCCTTATTTACCTAAAGGGGTTTGCTGGCCCTAACTTTAACTATGCATGCGCTTAAATGACAGAATGGTGTGACTGAGAAATATTAAAGCCTGATTTATCAAGCTCTCTTTGTTCTCATTATACATAACATTACTTGAAATGGCGACCTACCCAGGTAGGTATATTAAGCCAAGTATGAATGAAAGATGAGTGTAGGATGATTGTGGCATGATCTTAGTCTTGTTACTGACTTCTTAGACAGGATTAATTAATTGCCTAAACAGCCATAGGAAACAAGGGTCCATCAATTCCCCACCGACCAATTCTTTTAGCTAAAAATCACCTCAGGGGGAAAAATCCCCTTGTCTGGCAACACTGCTGAGGCGACATAAGTGTTTTGTATCGCTATAGTCCATGTTGCAATAATATTTTGTCACACCTTTTTGCGACATTCACAAATTAATTCTAATTTTGTTAAAAACAAACAGTCTAAATATCTTACTTTTTAAGTCTTATTTTATAGCTTGTTTATTATTCTAGATATGACCTCGGACCCAATGACCATTATTGTTGGCTATAATATTGTGATTAAAATGGTATTTTAACCAATGTTCTTTTACTATTTTTGAG
This sequence comes from Flexamia atlantica, assembly GCA_035578135.1. Classification (NCBI taxonomy): domain Eukaryota; kingdom Metazoa; phylum Arthropoda; class Insecta; order Hemiptera; family Cicadellidae; genus Flexamia; species Flexamia atlantica. The sequence continues at coordinate 193,651,961 of JAQJVK010000001.1, read as the reverse complement.
ATATCTGTGTTTTAACACATAGCGCTCCGGGAAACAGGCGGCAAACGTCGGTCCAAATTACAGTAATAAACAAAAATATTGTGTAACCCTTTCATGCATGCTCAACCCTTTTCAGCTCCTGGACTATTGGGAGCTCCACGATATTCTGGGGTTCAAACTTTATGTATGAGACTAATTTTTAATTTTCACTGGGTTTTGTTTTATTACTCACTTTGAACGGAATTGACGATTTTCCATATTGATTTTATTATACTTAGTATATTCCACTGTTTTTTGTAAAAAATATTGCCTTTTCCCTTTAATTATAAAAGATGTAAAGTTCGTTTTTAATCATCAGTTTAATCTACTATATATTTGTCAAATACCACTCACCCATCATCGCACAGCCCAAACTACTTGACCTAGAACCTTGAAACTTTGCATGAATGTTCCTCTCAGGGCTTAGGCATCCACTAAGAACGTTCGGATTTTTAAAAATTCCCTCAGGACTACGCCCTATGATACATCAAAGTTTCAATGTTAAAGTATAGGGAAGCTCATGTAGTTATCATGGCAACCTTAACATTATATCATTAATTTAAAGGACTTTTTTCTGTTTTCCGCGGGTAAAACCGTGTTGATCAGCTAGTTATCTATATTTTTTTAAAGCCTACATAATTTTCTCTTCTTTTAACGTCACAAGAGATCATGAATTAATCTGTTAGATCCCACGGGAGCGCCGATGCGTCAGCAGCCTCTGGTGGTGCTTAAGAGAGTTATACTCACCTAGTTCAATGATTTGCCACCAGACCGGTTGCTCAAGCGGTTCAATGAATCGCCACCAGGCATCGCTAGAGCCGTAGGCTTTATAAGTTAAACGAGCGTCCGTCCGACTGTAGTACGTGGCAGAGGGGTCTGAGGCGTTGACTGATGAGTCAAAGTCTAAGACCTTCGGAGCGTCGCAGGTTTGAATCCCGCTCATGCGCAATCCCTCGGAGCGTTGCGGGTTTGAATCCCGTTCATGCGCAATCCCTATTAGGCTTGCAAATGTGTGGTGTAGTTGGTGGGAGAGCCCACCTAGAATAAACGGTGACCGGCTTGGTTGGAAGTTGACGGCATTTGTACGTTTAAAAGGGATTGCAGTGGACACCTGTTTTGCTTCTTTTTATAGTCCAGTAAAAATACTGTTTAACCTAGAAGAAATTGAACACGAGCGTTTTTGACGGTATTCTGTTCAAAAAAATGTGCATATTAACATATCCAAAATCGGACAAAATCGGACCATGGGAAACCCCTTAAAATCATGTTTCAAAATGGCGGCTTTTTTTAACATTGGAAAGTTTTTGAAAAAAGCCACTCAGTTGCATTTTTTATCTACATTTAAAAAGATATTGAGTTGGACCACCGCCAATAATTTTTGAGTGGCTAGTCGTACATTTTGACAGGGTAAAAACTTTTGGCCGCCATCTTGGATCCGCCATATTGGATTTATTTTATTTTTTTCAAATGTAAAGGTGGTCGTGTGACACATAATTTAGAACTAGATTTTTACGCTGATTTCAATGCTGAAGTCCGTTTTCAAAAATATCGATTCGTTTTTAAGATATGCTCAAAATAAAATTCTTCCCTGTACATTTCTTATGGGGGCTAAATAAATAATAACATTTTTACGATTATGTTTCTTATATCTCAGGAACCAAGCAAGGCTTTCAGTTCGTTTTGATCTTAAAATGATGAGTGATTTTTTGTCTGTTATTTGGGCTATTGATCACTAAAATCGGACAAGTGTGAAACGAGCTATAAAGCTAAATGCTACATGAAAACTGGTTTTTTTTAAACTTGTTTTTTGTTAAAGATTTATATGTCAGGTTTGAAATGAGTTAAAAAGTTCCTTCTGGTGTCAAATTACTCGGTAAAGTATAAGCTTTCATATGAACTATGACTAATCGAAATCTGACTAATATAATTGGAGTTATGATCCATAATACAACTTAAATTCTTCTAACTTTAGAAATTTGTCACCACTTAAAGACTTATATCCCCACATTTAGCTGAGACTCAGGCCTAATTAAGGTCTTAATTAACTCAGTACATTACTGGCTTTAATTTAAGCTCTTAACCATTTAAATAGGTTGAGTTAGATGTGAGTTATGGACCTTTAATCAACATAAAAATAATTTTTTTCATAATTTTTAATTTAGTTAAGGACGGGTATCTCCAGTTTTGTTGAAGGAGTATAGGTTTGAATTGTTTCATGACACTCAGTGAGCTATCAGCTTTCATTTGAGCCATTGATCATTAAAATCGGACAAGTTTGGAGTGAGTTATATTGTTTTATTAATTTTTTTTGGTAACTATTTTTTGTGTCACATTTTAAGCTTACACGGTATCAATAAAACCAAACATTTACCTATTTTAAAGGGGAAACTGTGTAATCCAGGAATGCTAAACAGTATTGTCCTCCACTAACTCAGATATTTAGAATTCATTGAAAATGTGTTCATCGCGATTTATGTACAGGGTGTTCCACAAATTAAGGCCAAGGGTAAAAATATCACAATATTGTTAAGTAAATCTATACCACGTTTTATATCATTTTACAGGTCCTACTGAACGGAACATTTTGAGGAAAACTGAACTAAATAATCTCTAGCCGTTTCAAAAGGCGGCCATTTTAGAGATATTTTCCAATATTTACGGAAAACATTGGATTTTTTTAAACCACTACAAGTATTTTAGTTCTGTTTAGAAATTCTTAATCCTTGTCAACTTAGTTTTGCTATGGTAACTGCTATGGCCATATTATATAAAATCAACTATAGTTCCTATGGAAACCAAATAAAAACTACAAACATTATTCAAAACACTAGTGAGAAATAATGCATACGGGGTGAAACTTAAAGGGATATTAAGGACCTGGGTAGACCCATGTTTTGCCTGGGTAGATGATATACCTTGGTGCGATGATATAGCCTATTCCCCTCGGAAGTTTTTGCATTTACCTGAAACAACTTACACAAAAACAACACCGAAACGACCTTTATTTCATATTATATAAATAAATACATACTTACATAAATAAATAAATTATATCTATAAATATATGTATATACCGGGTGTCCCAAAATAGCCCCCTCCTAACTTTTTCCTATATTTTTTAAAATATCAATTTTACACCAGCCCCAAACATTATTGGGTAGTTAATACTTAATTTTGAGAGGGTACCCAATTTTGGCCGCCATCTTGGATCCGCCATATTGGATCCAAAATAATGATTCCAAATGTAAAAGTGGTGTTGTGACCCATCATTTCAAATCATATTTTTTCACTGATTACAATGCCGCAATCCGTTTTTTTAGTATCTCAATTAGTTCTCAAGATATGGGTACTTTTAATTAATTTATTTTCAACCAATTTAAACATTACAAATTGATAAAATAGGCCCATAACCACAAAATAATGCTAGGTAGTGACGAATAACCACCACCAGTCATTGTTGAGCGCTTTACACTTAACTTTCACCGATGTAATTTTTTTGGCCGCCATATTGGATCTGCCATTTTCGAATGAGGCAAGTTATTTAAAATATGAAGTTGGTATTGTGACCCATCATTTTAAACTAGCTTTTTACGCCGAATTCAATGCCGCAACCCGTTTTTAGCTATACAACTTATTTTTTGAAAAATTCAGGTTTTTTGAGATATTTATTAGAAACATGTCAATATCTTGAAAACTAAACACTATAATAAAAAACGAGTTACGGCATTGAATTCAGCGTAAAAATTTAGTTTGAAATAATGGGTCACAATACCAACTTCATATTTGAAATAACTTGCCTCATTTCATAATGGTGGATCCAAGATGGCGGCCAAAAAATTAACATCGGTGAAAGTTAAGTGTAAATCGCTCAACAATGACTGATGGTGGTTATTCGCCACTATCTAGCATTATTTTGTGGTTATGGGCCTATTTTATCAATTTGTAATGTTAAAATTGGTTGAAAATAAATAAATTAAAAGTACCCATATCTTGAGAATTAATTTATATATTAAAAAACAGATTTCGGCATTGTAATCAGTGAAAAAATTTTATTTGAAATGATGGGTCACAACACCACTTTTACATTTGGAAGAATTATTTTGGATCCAATATGGCGGATCCAAGATGGCGGCCAAAAACCTTTACCTTGCCAAAATGCACGACTAGCCACTCAAAACTTATTGGCGGTGGTCTCAACTCAATATCTTGTTAAATGTAGATAAAAAATGCAGCCGAGTGGCTTTATTCAAAAACTTCCCAATGTTAAAAAAGCCGCCATTTTGAAACGTGATTTTTGGGGGTTTCCCGTTGACCGATTTTGTTAGATTTTGGATATGTTTGAATAAGTATTTTTTGTTATATTTTCATGAAAAAAGGTTGTGTTGCAGTTTGGTCTAAGTTGGGGAGCATTTTAACAAATTTTAAAAAAATTTAAAAAACAAATTTGTTATATCTTAAAAACAAAAACGGATTTTTGAAAACAGATTTCAGCATTGGAATCAGCGTAAAAATCTAGTTCTAAATGATGTGTCACATGACCACCTTTGTATTTGAAAAAAAATAATTGAATCCAATATGGCGGATCCAAGATGGCGGCCAAAATTTAAAATCCTATGAAAATGAAGTATTACCCCCCTAACGGTTTTCTGAAGCATTTCTAATTTTATATCTCTAGAGATGTAGTTGAAAACTAAGAGTAAAACTTAATTTTAAATTTTTCCATTGTAATCCGCCACTTTGAAACGTAATTTTAGGGAATTTCCCATGGACCGATTTTGTCCGATTTTGGATATGTTAAAAAGCACATTTTTTTGGACAGATTTCCACCAAAAACGCTTGTGTTGCAATTTGTTCTAGGTTAAGGGTATTTTTTGCGTAGATTTACTGGACTATTACCCATGTGTAGAGGAGGAGGACACATTTTTTTATTACTTAATTCAGCTTATGGTCAATACATATGGGCAATCAATGAGTAATAAAAAAATTAGAGCAAATACATACAAAATAAAAACATTTCAACTAAAACTTGAGAAATAAAAAAAACTTAGGAGTCAATGGGTTAAAGGAATAACTGTGATTCAAACAATTCACAATTAATTAATGGTATGATTAGAGTTCATTTTAGCTTTGTAGGATTTGCATATTTGCATAAAGTTTGTTTCTTGTACAAACTTATCTAAATTGACACACACAAGACTGTTAAAAGAATGCTGCTTGATGTCCCCCCTAAACAATAACTGTCTCCTAAATAATAATTTCATAGGTCATGCGAGTGGGTGTTCAGGGTATCTACTGACATCTGGTTTTAAAATTCGTATATTTCCAGTACAGTACACCTCAGATTACCCGGACCCCACATTATCCGGACTGGTCCATCTGAAAAATTAAAAAATTAAAATCACGGCTAAAATGTGATTTTAGCGAGTTTACCAGTGAAATGTGCCTTCTAAAATTAAAATGCAAGAGCAATAAATGCTTGTAAAAGTTTATGACAGTAAAGGATTCTTGATTCTTAACATGTAACAGACTTGATACACTGTTTACAGCATCGATTTAGCATCTTATGGGTTAAGGTATGCCATCGCTATTTAGGCAATATTGTAATGACCTCGGATTGTCCGGAATTTTTGTTATCCGGATCGGTGTTCCGCCACATTAATCCGGATAATCCGAGGTGGACTGTACAACTTTTTTCAAAATTCCAGTATCTCTCGCTAACTATTTACCTAACTAAGGAGTATCATTAATGAAATATAAGATAAATAATATAATAAAAACTCGTCAAAGATCGAATAACACATTTGTTTGATTTTATGAGGGCCTCCCAACTCCCGATTAACCCCAAATTCCTCCCACTTTATTATCCAAATAATCAATACAAAATTACAAGCACAAATGGTAGAAACATTTCCAGAAAAAAAGTAATAATCAATAATACAATGAAATACTAAACTGATAATTTTTAAAATCACTCAACTTTACATTTCTTCTCCTTACTTATATATTACAAGAAGTTTTTACAGCAAATACATAATTATTACTAAAATAAAGTATGCTAAAACTGGGAAACACAAGTTCTAATTTTCTATGCCTTTCGACACAGTCTCTCATTTTTTTATTACCGTACATCATTTGTTTTATCAAAAATAAATACAAAAATGTGAATATATGAATGTAGGAAATGTTGAGAACATCTTCAATCTTAAAACAAATTACAGTATATAAAAATTGTAAATCTGATTAAGGATGTTAACTAATTGAACTGAATTACAAGTTTAAAATAAGTTTGCAAACACAAGTAGCTAATATACAGATGTCAAACTTTTCATATTTGAATGTATAGGACAAAACTATTTTTAACGGATTTTTATCACTTCTTTTCAACAAAATTCCAGTACCAAATTTGAAATTCCAGTATAATTCCAGTTTTTACAGTATCAAAATAAAATTCCAGTATAATTCCAGTACCAGTAGACACCCTGGTGTTTTTAAAGCAGTGTTTTTACATTAGCCTTCTCCTAGATCGAGAATTAAGGATACAGAATCAGCATGTTGTAAAGTTCTACTGCACATTCCTGAGTGAGCCTGCCACAGTTTGATGGTATGATCATAGCCTCCTGTGGCCAATATAATCTGTCCATTTTTGTTTGAGCTCTCCGTCATGTTGACAGCAAAACCAGCCTTGAAAAAGAAAATTAAGTCATAAGGCAGGCCTAATTTTTTTTAATAATGAAAAGAAGATATGCCCCATTGCAGCAGTCCTGTGTGCTCAGTGAATTCCAAATGCTTAAATAAATCATTTTGCCTCAAATAAAGTAAATTCAACAAATCCTAAAATGAGCATGCAACAATTTTCTCCATAAAAATATGGGAAATGAGTATGCAAATTTTCTGCCGTGAAAAAGTGAAACTGATAAATTTTTTGCAATAATCAAGTAGATCTCAAGTAGATGAAGCCACATAAAGGGCCGCGACAAGGGCCATGCAGAACATGCAGCTGCATGAAGTGCTGCCAAAGCCGGCGCAGTCTTAAGTCCGCAGCGGCGCCCAAGGAACCTTTTAAAATTATGTAAACTGCTCAACATGAATTTTGGCAACTTTCACTGGCGCCTGGAGAGCATTTTACAATTTTTTTTAAGGTGCAAAATATTCATCTTAGAGGCATTTGCCAGTGCCCGTGGAGCATTTTCAAACTGTTAAAGAGCTAAATTAATGTTTTCGTGGTGTTTTTCGACTTCAGGGACTCTTTCAAAATTGCTCAACTTGCCAAACTTTAATTTAGATGGTGTTTACCAATAATTACCAGCGCTCGTGGAACATTTTCAAATGGTTCAAAGTGTTCATTATGTAATTTGGTGACTTTTGTTTAAAATCTTTCAACTTGCTAGACGTGAGATTTGGCCTTTTTGGAGACGTTAGCCGGTGCCCGGAGCCCATTTGAAATTAGGCAACGTGCATAATGTGAGTTTAGTAGGCGTGGCCGGTGCCGGTGGACACGTTTCAAACTATTCAAAGCAAAATTTTTTTAGCATATACCGGCTCCTGTGGTGCCTTTTAGAAATGTATTTTTATTTGGTGGCCGTTTACCCGCACCCTTGGAGTAATTATTATTTTCCAATAACTCAAAGCGTAAATCTTTGTGTGAGTGAATTGTAGCTGCAATAGTTTTAGAACGAAATTGCTGTAAAATTTCAAATGAATGGGTGAAGTAAATGAGTTCTGTTTTCATCAGAGTTTCTTTTTATCAATACCTTAAAATGGAATTAAGTTTGCAGCTTGGTTTACAAAATAAATTCCAAGATTCAAAACCAAGACCTGGAAGCTGGGAACATCTAAAATCTCAAACTCAACCCTCTCCCTAGGGGACTTTTAGCAAGTGGTGAAGGACCGAGCAACGAACAACTCATTTATTAGCCATTTAGTATATTCTTTCAAAGATTGGTCTTATTTAACAGGGCTCTAATGTTACAAATCTTTTTGGCAAATTGAAGCAAGAAAACCCAAATAGCGGTGTGCATGTTCTTACACAGATAAATTGTTTCGGAATTCGGAACGTCATCCGAAACATGGTGCCAGGAGCTGGGAATGTTCCGGGGTGGCGCTGTTCATTGTTGCTTAATGGTGTCATGGAATGGCCAGCTCGTCAAGAGCATTCTATTTTTCCTTTCAGCTCTTGGGGATATAATTCTTTACAATATAAAAAATTATTTCCAAAAATTACTGCCAGGGTCATTTAGATAGGGACTTGTGCAAGCTCTTTTCTACTAGATAACTAGTTAACAACACTTCTTTACCGACTGCAATTAGGTAGTGCTGCCGTCTATCAGAATCGCTCAGTACTACGTCCTAAACTGGTTTGATTGCAGAACATTACTATCCGTTATAACTCCTGTAGTTCAATGTAACATCAGCGATGTTACATAACGTCGCACAAACTAGTTCAGCGCCTGGCGCATTCGTGGCATCTAGTGGCCAGCAGCGAATGTGTTAATGTATCCTGCAATACAAAACTGTTAAATATGTGATAAATAAAATTCAACATAGTAATTTCTAAATATTATTTTTTATTTCGCAAATGATAGCTTTAACCACCCTGGGGGGAGGTTACTGATAAGTCTAGTAAAAGGGGCGCCAATAGACTCTCGCATGCTATTGGCGAAAAATCCCTTGCTGCGGCCCTGGCCACATACCAGGTTTTATTAGATATGTTGAGATTCAAACGAGATGAAGAGTTTATTTATTTATATTTATTTTATAGTTTGATATTAGTAAACACAGTACGTTGTCCCAATGTTAACCTTATGGAAAATAAGTAAAATTCTATATTTGTGATCCACCAAGGGAAAAGGGAGGGACCTTATCTTCCCAGATAAAGTTTTACAGGACAGAAAGTTTTAGACGATAGGATCAAAAACACTTTTTTTATTGTTTCTTACCGTTTATAAGTTTCCAAACAATATTTGGTCCATCTTACACCTGAAATTAACTTTTAACATGGTTAAATTAATTTTTTTTTAACTCTTGCAATTTGGAGAAAGGGGACCTTGACTTCCCCAAAGCTATTTCACGCTTTGAAGTTAAGAAAATCCGAGAGTTCTGTGAGGAATACATGCAGGACTTGCTAAGCCCTGATCCAGGAATCAGATCATGAAAATGAACAAGATCTTTCAAAAGAAGTAGGCGACGACGTAGCTCCTGGACCAAGTGAAGTTTCAAAACAAACAAAAATGTACTAGAAGGTCAACAAATAAAAAAATTAAACTCAGACACCTAATATAATGTCATATTCTGTTAAGATCTTTATAATAAACTCTTATTTGAGTATAAAATTAAAATTAACTTTAGTTTTTATCATGTAACAAGACAGTTTGTCTTTAAAACATTGTGTTTTTTTTATTACTCCCATCTATTTAAGCAGTAATTGACACAAAATACAAACAATTGACACAAATTCAATGGTGGATTCATATTCAGCTTTAAATTTCTGAAAAATGATATATAAAACCTAACCAATAATGTACGTAGTAACAAAGAAATTGAAGTTGGAAATATGTAAAAGTTTGGACCACGATTTCTTAAAATTGATGATTTTAATACTTAAAAAACAATAATTTATAACTCAGGCATTTTTTAAGATATCTTGAAAATTCTTTCACCAGTTTGTTTGGTGTTTAATCTAGATTAAGGATATACTAATAACTCAATTTTGAAAAAATGGAAGTTAAGGTCCCTTTTCCCTTGGCGGGTCACATTTTGCTTATTTCTAAACATGTCTTAATAAAACTTGGTTTATGGCTTCATCTAGATGAGGTCTACTGTACATTAGTCTAAAATCTCTGACATTTCCATATTTTGTGGAAGCAAACCAACATTTTCATTCCACATTTTGTTCTTAATGGAAATAGAAAAAATTGTACATCTTCCTTATTTCTTTACATCAAATCAAATCAGCTTTATTTCGAGTAAAATGTATATACATATTATACAAAAGTCATTTATAAACAATAATCTTAAATACTACTCTTAAATTATTACTAAAATGACTATAATAATATTGAAATTACCTCTCACATAGGCTTTTCCCGCCCGTGCGTGAGAGTTGCCGTTATCTCTTAGTTTTAATAATAGTTTTTGAGCTGAATATTGAAAAAATTAATTAAATTTAGAAAGAAAAAAATAAATATAATCAGGAAAGGAAATATGCTTATTTAGATTTGCTTGGAAGATGCAGACAATATTCAAAATTATTTTCAACAGTGCATTTAAAAAACAGTTTTCAATTACATAATTATTCAATTATTGGTGTGCAACTTGATATGGACAGACGGACAGACAGACAGATAAGACACCCTGGCAAAAGTAGGAATGTCCCCCCCCCTTCCCCCAACACAGGACAGATGGACCACCTAACATCATAGAACTATGCTCGCGCACACACACTCACACACTCACTCACTCACTCATTCAATCTCTCTCTCTCTCTCTCTCTATCTCTCTCTACACATCTTGATAAAACTTGGTATATGGCTTCTTCTATTTCAGATCTACTAAATATTGAATTAAAAACCACCGTTTTAACATACCTCTTGCAGCTAACCTGCATACTTATTCTCTATGTTATTCTTAAGGAAATTACAAAAAAATGTCATGTGACTACGTTGGAATGAAATGTTTTTTGCATTTGATATTGCTGAGTGTGCAGATCTGCTGCAACGGAGGTATTTTTTTGGATGCAATGATATTGGACATCGTAAACAGTAGAAGTATTTAAAAATTATAAAATAGGTCTGATGATTGGGCCCAAAACAAATCTAAAATATAACCTAAAATATTACATCACTCTTGTATCATAGCGTTTGTCCAAAGAACTGGGATAAGTCATTGCATCCAAAGGTTTACTAACGCTGCATTACAATAATACAGTAAGCCTCCTAGTCCCCGGTGTCAGCTGTGATACAATTATAAGGCTGGATATAAATAAAAAACGTCTTACAACACTTAAAAATATATTAACACTTATACTGTATTTACATACAAGATGGTAAATGTACAAAAGTGGTGGAAAATGGCGATCGATTTCGATTGGTCACACCAATCATCATCAAGCCCCTTGTATAATTTACCATCTTGTATGTAAATACAGTATATGTGTAAATTTATTTCTATACTTTATTCAGTGAGTGTATAAAGTAAAGCCCCTCCCCGTAAATAACATTTGTATAGGAAAGAACCAATCAGAGAAGAGGCAGTCCATATGTTTCCAGGGATGGTTCACAGCCATTCCACTTTGCGATTTGAAATGAAGAAATACATACCATGTGATATGAACAATAATTAAAGCATATATTAATGTAGTTATTTGTCTTATTAACTATTTATTTACTGTTTGTAAAGCTTGCGTGCATTTTAAGTTCACTGCAAAGAAACATAACCATAACTGGCTTTGTCAACAGTGTCAACCAGTTCCATCTCCAGTTCATATTTAAGCTCTTCAGAGTTCTGTAACAATAACAACTGGTACTCATTTGACACAGCCTGTCAACAAAACAGCTGGTACAGAAGGCGGGGCTTTACATTACACTCTCATTGAATGAAGTAGAAGTGTTGTAAGACGTTTTTCATTTACATCCAGTGAATACAACACATATCATGCTAAAGGCGGGTTGACACGGTCCGAGTAGTGTCCGATTATTCTTGGACCGAGTTAACTCGGACGATGCGCGCACATCACTCGGATGCTACTTGGATCGCGACAAAAATGCATCCAAGTAGCTTGTATGCAAACAACTCGGTCCGAGTTAGTCGGATGGAGATATTCTCTCGGATAGGAATTTTGATTTAATAGGACATTGGACATTGGACATTGGACATTGGACATTGGACATTGGACATGGATACGGACATTGGACCGCTTTGGACATTGGATACGTTTAACAATTCAATCCGAGTGCACTAGCTGGCTAACAAGCTCGGCCCGAGTAGACTCGAACCGATTGAGCCCTAAATCGGACCGAGTAAAAATCAAGCTCGGTCCAAGATTAATCGGACACTACTCGGACCATGTCAACCCGCCTTAATCAAGAAATTATTTAATAATAAGACAGCTGTGTATGCCAAATGAGTTACAAATGCTGAAGTCTGTGGTTAGGTTAGGTTTCCAGTTGCCATCACCCTTAATTTGGAGGTCTATTGTAAGCAGTTTATATGTTTATGCATGCAATAACATCATCCAAGTCACTGTCACATAAAACAAAAATTAGGTTGTATAAATCAATGGGTATTCCGGTTTTGCTTTATGGATCTGAAACGTGGAGATTAAATAAGAAAGAAGAAAAGAAACTAATTGTCTTAAAAAACAAAGTCTTAAGGAAGATATATGGGCCCACGTATGTAAGATCAAGGGGAGTGGAGGAGTAAATATAATAGGGAAATTAGAGGAGACTTATATAACAGTGCAGATATTGTGAGCGAGATCAAAAGTAGAAGACTAAGATGGGCTGGGCACGTGTTGAGAAGGGAAGAAGGGTCCCGACTGAAGATGTTTGTAAAAATAATCCTGAAGGAAGGCGACCTCCTGAGACCATTTACTGACATGGTGGGATCAGTTCAAGTTAGACATGCAGAGAGTTGGAGCCACAGAAGAGGATGCAGAGGATGGATCAATCTGGAGAGGGTTTGTTGGTGCGGCTAAATATCACCTGCGATATAGATGGCCCTGGGAGTAAGAAAGTAAGTAAGTATTGTAGGCAGTGGCGGATTAGGGAGGGGTCATAGGGGTCATGACCCCCCAAATTTTATTGAAAATATAAATAAATGGCTCCCGAAGAGCATTTATTTTTTGTTCCTTTTGTATAGTAGCTAATTGCCAAGTAAGTTAAAATAATGATTACACACATAAAGTCTAAATTCTGAATAGGTAGTTATTTTTTAGGTAGTTAGGGTGTGGCAACACTGATGCACTGCATTTGACAGTAGACAGTGTCATTCAAGTGGACAAAGTGGAAACACACATCGAGAGTCTATTTCAAGGTCGCATCATACAGTGAAGCCGTGCTACCCGTGCTTTTGCTAACATGATTATATCAATTTTGTTTTTACAATGTTCACTACACATGTAGCAAGATAACAGCGTAATAAATGTTCACTACACATGAAGCAAGATAACAGCATAATCCTCATTCTTCGTCAAATTCCAGGTCCTTCGCGAACCTTGAGATCCTCTTGATGATGGTTTCCTATTCTTCCCCTAGGTCACTCATTGGTAGGCCAAGGAGTCTAGTGCGCAGACCTTGAAGGGCTGGGCACTCAAATAGCATGTGAAGGGCTGGGCACTCTAATGGCACGTGAAAGGCTGTTTCTTCCGCCTAACCGCAGTTATCCATAGGGATTCCCATCTTGTGTAGGTGACCGCGGAATTCCCAGTGGCCGCTTATGAAGCCGACCACTTTCCGCAAGGTCCTTCTATTCAATCTCAGGGCGTCTAATGCTACAACACCTGATGGTGCTCGCAGTATCCTCTTAGACAGTATCCTATTTCCTTCTACTCGTTCCCAGCTCCTTCGATGTTCTCTTCCCATCCACTGGCGAACGGTTCTTCATACTGTGCTGAAGGCAACAGCGCACGTAGGCTCCGGACCAATGAGTGTGCTGTCAGCACCCTATTTGCCCACATGTCAGCTCCCTCATTGCCAGCAATTATTTTGTGCCTTGGAACGCAACTAAGTATTACCTTATTACTCTCTCCCAGGGTTTTCATGGCCTGATGACAGCCCCAAACGTCCTTAGAGATGAAGTCCTAACTGTCAAAAGCCATCAGTGCAGCTCTGCTGTCTGAATTCATGTATTTGGTGTGGCCTTTGAGGCCATGATCCACACACATTCTCGCTCACTCAGACAACGCAACAACCTCCACTTGGAATACGGTAACCAGTTTCCCCGGGCTTATGCAGCAATGCACCTAGGGTCTGACGCCATATATCCCTGCTCCTGTTCCTCATGGCTTTTTCAAGCCATCCGTATAGCAGGAAATGCCCCTCTTCATGTACTCAGGTTCAACTTTTTCCCAGACAGCTCTGTCAAGAATGTTGACCTGGTATGGCTTCTCTAGATCAGTGATCTTTACCATCCTAACTGGTGTCATTTCCAAGGATTCCAACTGAAGGGTGTCCACAATCCTTGTATGTTCACTGGAGGCGTTGAACTTCCAGTGACCACTGCAGCTCATCCTATAGGCGTCCATCCTTGCCTCTCCCTTCACAAAAATGTCAAGAGGTGGGAGGTTTAGCACTTCTTCCAGAGTTGCAGTTGGAATGCCTTTCATAGCACCTGTGATACTAAGGCATGCCACCCCTGGATCTTTTGCAGTATCTTTACAGCGGTTGATTGCATCACTTTAGTTCACCAAACAATCAAGCCATACACCATCATTGGGTCTGGTGACCCTGGCGTATAGCCAATTCATCATTTGTGGGATCATGTCCCATGTCTTCCCAACTGCTCTCTTCATCATCATAAGTGTAGTCTGAGAACATTGAGTTACATGTGTCAAGTGACTATTCCGAGTGAGCTTGTCATCCAACCTTACACCTAGGTACTTGAACTCCCTCTCTACCTGGATCATATTGCCGAAGAGAGTTGGTACTCTACCAATATCAACATTTTTCTTCCTCGTAAATGGCGCCATTATGGTCTTCATCGGATTTACTCTCAGACCTTCCTTCAATTCTCAGATTTACACCAATTCTCCACTATGGACAGTGCCCTCTGCATAAGTTCCAGGTAAGTGTCCATAAATTTCCCTCTGATGAGCACAACAATATCGTCAGCATATCCTTGAGCTTACATACCCTGAGCGCTGAGTTCTGAGAGCAGATCATCTACCACCAGATTCCTCTTTGGGCAATGACCTCTCTCACTGTTCCACACAGATGCTTGCGCTCTCCTGCTTTCGAGCATGTTGCTTACTCATCTCACAATAGTGTTCTATTGTGTTCTATATCCACATTTCTTGATACCAGCTTTGAAACAATAGAGCGAGTGCTCGTATTATCAAAAGCTCCTTCTATATCAAGAAAAGTGGCCACCGCTATTTCCTTGTTAGAGATAACGCTTTCAATCATGCAAAAAAGCATATGAAGAGCTATTTCGCATGATTTTCCTTTCTGATAGGCATGCTGATTTGGGTGCAAAGATGGCTTAAAAGTACATTATTTCTATCGCTCACCGCCTCCGCCAATTTTCGAAAACGCAAGCCCACCTACTAATTCGTCATCATCCGCTAATTCGATCATCTGCTAATTCGTCTTGAGATCCGTCAAGGCTAAAAGGTTATCTGCTGCTAAAACCAAGCGAAATGCCCCCCTCAAGTCGACAAGACATCTCGGCCAGCCTACCCATCAGCAATATCTACGACAACGATCACTTGACAGCGCACAACAAGGCGCTCCTGGGGCGGGCGCAGAGGCTGCAGCACGACGGCAGGATCCACTTCGCTGGATATTTCAACGGGAAGATCTTGGTTAAGCCTCGAGAGAACGACACTACAATAAGAATTCTTCACCAAGATGATCTCAACAAATATGAAAAGGGCAGTGCTTAGGTTAAAAATGTACATTGTTTATTTACAACAAATATTTTTATAATTTTTTAGTATGTTTGCTTGTAGGCCAAGATAGATAAATAACAAAATTATGAGCCTTTTTTTAGCACGATGAAAAGTTTAGCATGTTATAATAAAGTCTTAATATCAAAGAACTCTATCAGCAATGATGAGTAAACTGTTCTCTTTTTGTTATTGTTTCAATTGTTGTTTCTCATTATAATTTATATGAGCACATTTTTTGTTCAGTCATTCATGCAACCAATCAAAAATATTAAGCCATTTCTTTTTTTCTATTTATTATGATAGCTTGTCGTGTGCATTAAATAATTCAATAAAAAATATTTTTTTTAAACAGGCAGCAAAGGCCTACTGGCAATCTTATTAGGAGCCATACACATATTACGTAACGGACTTAAGGGGGGGAGGGGGTATGGCGTAGCGTTATGCTGCGTTATATGGGGGAGGGGGGGTATGGCTCAACATTACGTAACTCTTAAATTTTGTCCCTCTTTAAAAAAACAAAAATAGGCTAATCAAATTGATATCTAAATCAAAGTTACAGTTAGCTTGAATATTAATCATATTTTAGTTGATATGATGTTTGTTTTTTTAATATTATAACTTTTTTTATAACTTTTTTTATCTTCGACAACTGTTAATGTACCATAACGTTGTTTTGAATTTATATAAGTTATAGATTAAATCAGTTACGTTTTAACTAAGATGTTTTTTTTTGTTGTTTATATTACTAGTAACAATCTTGTTTGTTTGTTTGTACCAATTTTGTATTGATTATAAAAAATGTTATTAATAATCAAAAGTCATTACAAGTTTATTTAATTATTTAAATCCATATTCCACTAGTAAAATTATGCTTAAGCCGTATTCATTCCTACTACAATCGAGTAACGTACCGCATGGGGGGGGAGGGGGGGGTTTGCTCAAGCGTTACGGTGAGTTACATGGGGGAGGGGGGTTTGAAATGACAAAAAAATTTGTTACGTAATATGTGTATGGCCCCTTATGTATCATAAATATTTGTCGGTAAAATTTTCATGGAGAATAACTTTTATTTTGATGTATAATAAATCTTTACTTTTGTATGAGATATTGTAGCAAAACATTAGTTTTTTTAGGTGCAGAGGTATTTAGGGATATACGGTAAAACAAAAAAAGCACTTTTATCAAATGTTCATTTTTGATAAGCAGGAAAGTTCATTCTTAATTTTTGAACATAATTATAACCAAGCATGCATATTGGCGAAACTAAATCATTATTTTTGTCTATAAAATATCAACTAATTTATATTATAAAAATAATTACAATGCATTTTTTTCCATTATTAATATTTAGGAATCTTGCATGATACAAAACAAAAGCAATATTTTGTAAATTATATTAGGCCTATTTTATTGTTTTAATTTATTACGAGGTAAACGATTGATTTCATTTTATTTTTAGAGCTTTGAATATAAGGAAAAATTTAGACAGCATGCTTATTGACAAACTATTAATTATTATGAGTTTGCAATGTCAGTTAACTTATACTATAAACATGATAGATTTTGCTACTATTATATTTAAGTAATCAACCCTAAAAATGGTGTTTTTATCTTTTTCCAAATAGAGTTTTTACGTTTATGAGGATATGCACACATTAGAATGCAGCATGCAATAATAAGTTATTCGTTTTTATAATTACTTGTGAGTTTAAAAAAAATATATTTATGTTTACATTCTGACGTTATTGTAAATACCCAAATATGTTATTACAATTTTGAGAATGCAATCAATCAAGTTCTTTCTTAATAGTTTTCTATTGTTTATCTTTTTTATTAAGCAACAGTGCAATTGTAAGGTCCTGGTTTTGGCAGACTGGGTAGCGGGGGCATTGACCTATGCCTTGCGACGATGCTACGGACGATGACAACTTTGTTTCAGATATTATAAATTGTTTGGAACTAAATTATTTATCTCAATATTTAAATTTTTACGGTACTGGTAAAGACAGTTTGTGCATCTTTCATACAAATATTCACAGTTATAGGAAGAATTTTGATGAAATGTTAATTTTCTTAAATACTTTGGTTGAAGCTCTGGATATAATTGTCCTAACTGAATGTTGGCTGGGCGAGGGAGGGGCGGGAACCGGTTTGGAGGAATTCGACTGCTTCCAAACAGAGACGCAACGCAACCAAAATGACGGCGTCATGTTTACATCAATAAACGATTATCAGCCACTGCTACACAAATTACTTTGGAGGACGTTTACGGACTTGCTATAAGTTTTGTACTCTACAAGAAATATTTTATATTACTTTGTCTTTACCGAACATTTGACAGTGACTCAAATTACTTTATAAACGAACTTGAAAGTTACTTAAGCGAAATGAATAGAAATCAAACATGTATACTACTGGGTGATATTAATTTTAATATTTTGCACAGAGATATGGTTACAGATAGTTACCTAGACGTACTTACGGGAATGGGGTTTACTCAATGCATAAACAAACCGATAAGGGTAACAAATAACACAACGAGCTGTCTGGATCACATTTTTATTAAATACGACGACATATCTCAAGTAAAGTGAGCCGTGATCCAAACGGCCGTGACTGATCACTACAGCACTGGACTAACAATTACCACTTCCTCAAAGCAAACAAACACTTCTGGAACTATTGCACCACAACGTACTTACTTGGATCATGCATTACTTTCACACCTCCTGACTAACTCCAACTGGGATCCCATAACTAATTGTGATTATGACGTTAATTTTTGCTCAGGCCACTTTAATATAATAATAATAAATACCCTCGAGTCAGCAAAAAAGCCTGTTAAGACAGGCTCAACTAGATCTAAAAAACTCAAACCATGGATAACGGGTAATTTAGTTGAGCAGATTACAATGAGAGATAAACTCAAACGCATAAAAAAACAACCGTTTAAAGTAGAATTAATAAATCATTATCAAGAACTAAAACGTACGCTCAATAATAGTATAAACAAGCTAAGCGGATATATTTCCGAACTAAATTAAACAAAGCATCTAATAACCCAAAACAGTTTTGGTCTTTAATTAACGAATTAGCGGAGAAGGTTAGTAAAAAAGACTTATTTCCATTGCAAAAATTTACGTCAAATGCGCCAGCATCAAATACGCTTTGTAAACAAGTAGCTGACGATTTCAATGATTTTGTCAGCGATTTTAATGTGGACTTGCTTGGGAATAAACCGGTTAGGCAAGACTTATTTAATCTTTTTGTCTCCTTTGGCATGACATCACACGTATCATCCCCAACAAGAATAACAGCTAACTCAAAATCAGGAATTGATTATGTAGTTACGAACAAAAGTGATGTAAAAGTAGAAATCTTAGAGTATAGACTTTCTGATCATACTGCTCAACTCGTAACATTTCCATCTGGTACTTTAAATGAATCTCTCAAAAATGCTTATAAAATGAAGCGGGTATTTTCCGAGGAAAATAAAATTAATTACAAAAAATGTCTCGCAAATGTAAAGTGGGAACAGTTAATTGGCACCAGTAGCTCCAGTAAGGACATAGATATTAATTTTAATGCTTTTTTAAATGTAGTAATAATGGGTTTTGAAGAGAATTTTCCAAAAACATTTGTTAAACCGTGTATCAATAAAAAACCTTGGTTGACACTTGGCATAAAAAAATCTCTAGAAAATAAAAAAAGTATGAGTGTAAGAGCTAAGCAATCAAATGACAGGAATTTTCTATTGTATTATAAGGCTTATGTTAAGTTACTTCATAAAGTAATTCAAGTTTCAAAAAAATGGTGTAATGATAAATTGATAAGTCAATCTCAAAACAAATCTAAAACAGTATGAAAATTGTAAAGAAACAGGAAAAGAATCAAAAAAATGTGTTATCAGTAAAATTAAGATTAACAATAAAATCGTGACAGATGAAGAGTTGATTGCTGAACACTTCAATCACTTTTTTATAAATGAGCCTTCTGCCAGAGCTCCCGCTCCGAGTCTGTCTAGTGCCCAAGAAAAACTTGGTCGATTCATGCCTCCTGTATCATCTTCAATGTTCTTTTTTCCAACTAGCGTCGAAGAGGTCAGTAGTGTAATTTTCTCCCTCAAAAGTAAACACTCTTCCGGCTGGGATGGTATTTCCTCGTCTTTGCTTAAATTCTGTTTAAGTGAACTGGCCTCCCCTTTATCAACTCTAATAAATCAGTCACTGCAACTAGGATATTTCCCATCTAAACTAAAGTATACATCAGTCCACCCTCTGCATAAAAAAGATGACGATTCTGATGTTTCAAATTATCGGCCGGTCGCATTGGTTTCAACATTCTCTAAAGTTTATGAGAAAATCGTTCTAGTTCGTCTAACTGACCATCTAGATAGGTATCAAGTCATCAACAAGAGTCAACACGGTTTCCAAAGTGGGAAATCTACCATCAGCGCATTGTGTGACTTTTCAAATCGCTTACTTCAGGCTCTGGACAGGTCACAGAAGACTTTGGGTGTTTTCTGTGACTTGTCTCGAGCTTTTGACTGTGTAAACCATGCGGTTCTCCTAGATAAACTATTTCATTATGGGGTGAGAGGAGTTGCACTCGACTGGTTTCAATCATTTTTGTCTGGTAGGCAGCAAAGAGTTTTGATAAACAATTCCTCTGGATCTTTCTTTTCTTCTTACAAATCCATTGAGCTTGGAGTACCTCAAGGCTGTGTAATCTCACCATTATTATTCATTTTGTACATAAACGATCTTCATGTTTTTGAAGTCAATCATGGTCATCTCAATATGTTTGCTGACGACGTGTCTGTTTTGGTAACTGGAAACGATCTTCATGAATTGGAAAATAGGTCGACAGATGTTTTATCTAAGTTTAAGAACTGGTTTGAGGACAATGGACTAGTACTCAACATGACCAAAACTAATTCTGTACATTTCAAACTCAATAGAAGAGATTCCCCAGATCTGGAAATACCTAATTTACAGTCTTCTGACTCTATCAAGTTTTTAGGAATCTCGTTTGACCAAACCCTCTCATGGCAGACTCATGTATCAAATCTCTTACGTCGCACAAATTCTGCTCTGTTTGCCATTAGGGTGGGGTGCTAAGTCATATCTTAAGTAACATCTTTATGGACCAGTTTGAAATTGACGCACTGGAATCATCTGATATCAAACCTAGAGTTTGGTTACGATACGTAGATGATATTTTCTGCTTATGGGAAGAACCATTTACGAATCTGCTAGAATTTAAAGATCATCTTAACAATCAGTGCGAAACAATCAGTTTCACAATTGAACTTGAGAAAGATCGTAAATTGCCGTTCCTTGATGTACTGGTTCAAAAATCAGGTGTTTACCGGAAACCGATGTCAACGGGGCAGTATTTGTATTATAAGCGAACCACCCTGCACATGTTAAACAAGGTTTGGTGATAGGCTTGATAAAAAGAGCCAAGTCCATTTGTAGTTCTGAGGACATTTTTAATAAGGAATTGGAACAGATTAAAATACATTTAACTAACTCTGGATATCCTTTGAATATTTTTAATAAAGCCTTAGAGCATGTTAACAAAGCAAGTCCCAAAGTAATAGATATTAAAGAACCGCCCGTCACAACTGTTTGCATTCCATATGTTCCAAATGTTTCCGAGAAAATAAGGCGCATTAACTCAAAATATAATATCCGTACAGTTTTTAAGAGTAGCAATACGATTCGGAGCCGATTAACGAGAGTAAAACCGGATAATGAACAGCAGAGGACGAAAAACGTGATATATGAAGTCCCATGCTCCTGTGAACGGAGTTATTTTGGCCAGACATCCAGGCCAGTTTCGGTCCGAATCTTGGAACATATAAAAAAAGTAAAAAAACAGGGAAGTGTATGGATCAAAAATATGTGAGCACATTGTAGACACTAATCATGACATAAAATGGCAGGAATGTAAAATACTAAATAAAGAAACAAACTGGAGGAAACGGAACTTGGCGGAGTCATTGTTCATGGCAGTAAACGATGCGCCTTTGTCTCGACCATCAATAGACATAAGCCCTGTTTATTTGAACCTAGTTCGTCAAGAAGTCGAACTCACACGTCATCGGGCTAGATTCATTCAACTGCCCACCGAGATAAGCAGGACTCCCGCCCCCGCCCCCGCCCCTGCCCCTCCTACCCCTCCAGGAAGTGATGCGTCAGTCGTGGTTCGCCGTTCTGCCCGCGTGCGGGAGCAACTTAACCGGCTCAACCCTTGAAAAAGCGTGGCGTTATTTTTATTTGTGGCCACGCGAAACGTCGGGTTAGACTTTGGGACGCTTCTAAATGTTCGTATGTTTGTCGTGTGTGTTACGTGTGATTCGTGTGTGTTTTCGTCAATTGACAAGCCCCAAAGGAAATCTTACTAAGGTGAGTGAAGCCCAAAAAATAGGAACAAAGTAATAATCCTCACCTAAGAAACATGTCATTCAATAATAGAATATTTTGTACACAAATGTCATGTGAAATAAAGTATTTGAATTTGAATTTGAATTTCTTTTCATATGTCGGCAATTTATTGGCAGACGCCATTGACTCGGGAGGGGATCCAGTTGTAACACTGAATTGCACTTTTACGCTTCGACCGATCACACTACCAGACCTACGACGTTATGTTGACAGCTTGCGGGGAGGGTCGGCGCCGGGCTATGATGGAGTTTCAGCTGATATACTCAAAAATAACTTTGAACTTATAAGTAAACCACTTCTTCATATTGTCAACCTGAGTATCACATCAGGCACTTTCCCGGATTGTTACAAATTAGCAAAAGTTTTTCCACTATATAAAGCTAATGATATTACTAACAAAAACAATTTCCGTCCTATTTCTCTGTTAAGCATATTTTTACTAGAGAAAATCGTTTAAGATCAGTTAGTTTCTTATCTTCAATTAAATAATATTTTAAGAGAGTGTCAGTACGGGTTTCGACAATTTGAGAATATTTCCGATGCACTTTTTGATATAAATAAAGAATTACATCATGCCACAACAGATAAAGAACATTCTATGCTAATAATTCTTGACCTTAAAAAAGCTTTTAATTCTGTGGATCGCTCAAAATTATTTAGCAAACTAGAGGCAATCGGTATTCGTGGAAACAGTCTTGCGTGGTTTATAATGTTATTTCTGTAATAGAGTTCAGTTTATTTCAATTTTTGGGACTAATAGTGATGTTATGCCAGTAGACTACGGTGTTGTTCAAGGCAGTAATCTTGGGCCTGTCCTGTTTTTAATTTATATAAACAATATATCCAAATTAAATATTTTTAGTAAATTATTTTTATTTGCTGATGATGCGCTTATTTTCCTTCAGGCGAAGACTTGGCCTGAGGTGCGTGAAAAAGCAGAACACGATCTCATGATTGTAAAGAAATAGTTAAATCAAAATATATTATCCCTAGATATATAAAAAACTATGAGGAGGGGATGGCTCATGCTGTGTGAACACGTCATGCAAATCGGCTCCTGTATTTTATATCTGATTTGAATGTTTTTGGCATGAAACTAGTCCAAGTAAAAGTATGGGAAGGAAGAGGTTTATCAGTTTAGGGTGACCTTTACCTTTAGTTCAGTAAATATTGAATATTAATCAGTAATAATCTGTGTTCAGTTGCGGTCGTCATAGTGAGGTTAGGACTGTGTGCCGCGGCCGTGTACCTCGTGTGGTTATACCTCGGACATAACCTGTGTCGTATCGCCAATGACGAAACATATTCGTACTTTAAGATCGAACAGTGTTAGTGACTGTAAGGAGAATAAAATGCCGGATAAAACGGAGGATAATAAACTAGATATAATTCTCAGTGAGATTAAGGCTGTGCGGAGTGAACAAAGTGGCATCAAATCTGCTCTGACAAAGGCTCACGAAAAGATCGATGGACTTTCTAAACTACTTAATAAGCATGAAGAGGATATTTCACATTGAAAGTCTAATATTTCGTCCTTAAAAACTGAAAATGATAACTTAAAGGGTCAGTTAAGAAGTCTATCTATTCGACTAAACGAGTGCTTACAATACCAACGAGTTAACACTTTGGAAATTCACGGAGTAACCGAAAGTGCAAATGAAAATGTCATGGACTTAATAAGACGTGTCAGTGTTGTATTAAGTTTTCAGTATAGTTCTGAGATGATCGATGCAGCTCATCATTTATCATGGCCAAAAATGGTCCACGAGCGATAATTGTCAAATTTGTGCGAAGAGGGGATGCGCAAGAACTGTATAGACTGTCGCGGGTTAAACGAAGATTCGATGTAACCGAACTGGGACTTTAAGGTAGCAGTAAAGTGTATGTTAACTATTCATTGACGCCTGAAACTAGATCTTTGTATGCTGAGGCTCGGGCCTTCAAGTCGAGTAATAGTTTTCGCTATTTGTGGATTAGAAGTGGAAAAATTCATCTCCGAGAGACAGGACAGTCCAGTCGTCGTTATTGGTGACCACCAGGATCTAGAGTATCTCAAGGCCAAGAGACGAACCCCTGATAGTTCTACGGGAGGAGGGTCCAGCGAGGAGGCTGAGGTGGTGAACGGCAACGCAACGGCAGAACATGGATAGCACCTCAACAGCGGATCAATAAGTCAGTGAGTTACAGTGTGCTTAGACCCAAATACGGTTAAATATGGTACCCGATTAAACATGGTTTAAATAGTTGTTGAGTGTTTTTAAGATTTTTTTTGGCTTTGTAATTTTTTTTGGTTCAGGGAATAAAACAAACAGGCCTATCGTTAATACTATGTTTTTTTAATTGTTATTATTATTTACATATATTTTTTTAAGATTAAATACTTGTAGCAATTTTATACAGTTACTAAAAAGGTAATCATTGAGGAAATAATAGACATGAATAAATAATAAGCATAATAATAGTAAGCAAGAATAAATGCAAGTACCCTAATACATTGTAATACCTTGAACTTTTTTTTATTTACCCATCTTAATTATGGAAAGATAATTATGTGTAGGCCCTATGTTTCGGATTTCTCTTTTTTATTGAATTTGTCAAAACGGTTGTTTATCTCAATCTTTTTTTAGTATATAAAACATTTTTCCTTTTAAATTATGCAAACGTAAGTGTCAATACGTCATGTGTTATCAAGAGATGATTTAGATTGGATAGCCTATATAAAGTAATTATTATTGTATTGTTAATCAGTTTTTCTCTTCTTTTCTTATTAAAATACTAGCGTTACCCGGCGCGCGTTGCTGCGCCCATGATAATATAGAACAGTGTATTGGAGTTTTAAGTATAATCATATGTTTTTTTGTAAACAAACCAAAAGCTCATTTGAAGAACATGGTATCTTTAGGAGCCCGTGGGGCAGATCCCTGAGGATGGATTTACACCAAACTTGACAAAAACCATCCTGGGAACATGGTAAACAATCCCTGCAAATTTCATAAAAATCCGTTGGGCGGTTTGGGCGTCTATAGGGACCATACCCACACACACACACACACACATACTTCCTCTTTTATAGATATAGATTATTGTCGTTTCCCAAGTTAAAATCATTAATTTTTTCTTACAATCAATCTTTTTTTAATGTTTATATATAATAAACAAATGTTCGTTTGTGACAAAGTTTGTCGAAGTAGTGAAGTAGTATTAAGTCTACTGCAACACCAGTTAGTTGTTTTGTTTATTTCTCCTTCAAATAACTATGTAAGAAAGATCTTTTAAGGTTAGGAAAGAGAGCATAAATTTTAGTTTCGCTAACACTGTAAAACTAGTTTTGATAAATAAGGAAGACATGATTGTTATAAATAACCTTCAAGAAGTTTTGCTTAATATTAAAGTGCTCTTTTACTACGAATTGTGATTCCCGTTTGTTATGTTTTTACTAAAAAAAATTATTTGTTCATTTTTATTTGATATTATTCACTGTTAGTTTATTTTTTCATAATATTAGAAAACATGTTTCCAAAGCATAGTGTAAAAGAATTTTTTCTATTTGTTTTGTTTTTTGTAAACTGCAAGTAAGACTTAATTTAATTTAAATAATAGCCTACATTGCCATTCCTGTACGTTGCCTAGGAGTCCATTTGTGTTGACAGTTGAGTTGACTAAGTCAATTTATAATCAGTTTTTGTGTCTAACTGTAATTCTAATCTTATACTTTCACTTATTTCATAAATTCTGTGAAATCTAGAATTTGCTGTCACGCGGGAAAAACTTGATTTATACTATCAGAATGTCAGGGGCTTAAAGACAAAAGTTAATGATTTTTCATTGAATATTTGTAGTAAGTCCCGATGTAATATGTCTGACAGAAACATGGCTGGATGGAGAGGTGGCGACTTCTGAATTATTCCCAGGGTCAGAGTTTGTCGTGCACAGAAGGGACCGATCCGTTTCTCACGCGGGTAAACAGCGTGGGGGCGGTGTCCTTATCGCTATTCGGCATTCCTTACACTCAATAAGGTTTCAACAATTAGAAACTTATAACGAAGATTTATGGGTTAAAATTAGTAACAATGTATCGACTATTTTTGTCTGCTGCTTGTATTATACCGATCGCACCAAGGAAAATTATATTTATATGCATTTTTTGAGAAAATTGAAACTTTTTATAGCAATGCAAATAAAAATGTGACTGTTTTGATAGTTGGGGATTTTAACTTACCAATTTATGGGAGTATGTCTGATCTGAATTCTGGGAATAGTATCACTCGAGAGCTGCAGTTGTTTATAAATATTTGTGGGTTTAAAATGTTTAATGATGTTTGTAATTCTGTGAATGGGAAGACTTTAGATTTGGTTATTAGCAACTTAGAACGAGTGGAAGTTGTGGCCGACGATGACTATTTAGTAAATTTGGATTCTTATTACCCGCCGTTATCTATTTCTTTTAACAGTCAAATTGCTAAGTGTAGGACCAAAAATGAGGCTCAGTACGAACTTGGATGTAATTTTCGCAAAGCAAATTTTGATTTACTTTATTACGTGTTGAGTGTTTCACAGTGGACTGAGCTATGCAACTGTAAAGATCCTCAATATGCGATAAATATTTTTTATGACTACGTTTATTGTGCATTAGATAGTTCAGTGCCACAGAAAAAGAATAAAAACCTAAAATATCCTATTTGGTTGACAAAAAATGTAATCAAACAGATTAGGAAAAAAGAAAGGTGTCGTAAAAAATTTAAAAAATCCGGAAAAATTGAAGATTTAGGTTTATATAAAGAGTCACGTAAGGTATCAAAACGAGAGATAAGTAAGGCTTATCGTGAATATGTAGTTCGGATTGAATCAGAGGTGGGGCAGTTTGATATTAAAAGAATTTTCTCATTTATAAAAGACAAGCGAGACAGACAGACAGATTGTTCGATTATTTCTGATAGCGGTGTGGAATGTACGAGTGGTAGGTCCAAAGCAGACACATTTGCGGAGTATTTTCAATCAGTTTACGAGAGTTATCGGTCGGCTCCCTCTGCTGAGGAAATTTTGCAGGCACCTGCATCGTCGAGCGGCTCTTTGTTGCATATTAGCGCCTTTTCTCCAAATCAAGTAAAGACTGCAATCAAAGCCCTCCGGCCCAAACGTTCATCTGGTCCTGATATGATTCCTCCTTATATTTTTAAAGCATGCAGTTATTTATTTATAGCTCCATTAACATATATTTTTAATCTGAGTTTACAAAAAAAATACTTTCCTGACACTTGGAAAATTTCTAAGGTTGTCCCTCTGTTCAAAAAAGGTGATCGTTCCCGCGTCTCCAATTATAGACCAGTTGCAGTTTAGAGTACACCAGCTAAGATATTTGAGTATCTTCTTTATCAAGAAATATTTTTTTATAGTAAACAATTTATATCAGTCAATCAACATGGGTTTTTCTCTGGCTGTTCAATAGTTTCCAATTTAATGAATTTTTCTGATTTCATCTTTCAACAATTTGATTTAAGTTCTCAGACAGACGCTATTTATACCGATTTTTCCAAAGCGTTTGATAAGGTTGACCACATAATTTTGTTAATAAAACTTCATGCATCTGGTTTTTCAAACAGTTTAGTAAGATTCTTCTTTTCTTATTTGGTTGATCGCCAACAATATGTTTCATTTAACGGGTTCTTGTCGAATAAGTATATTGTTCAAAGCGGTGTCCCACAAGGCTCAAATCTTGGACCTTTATTTTTCATAATTTTCATTAATGATATAGAATCATATTTGCATGGATGTCAAGCGTTGCTCTATGCCGACGACCTCAAATTATATAGGCCTGTGAACACCGCCGAGGATGCAGGGATCTTGCAGGCGTGCATTGATGGACTCTCCCTTTGGTCTCATGATGATAAAATGAGCTTGAGTGTTAGTAAATGCTGTGTAATATCTTTTCCAAAAAACATTCTAATTACATTCACAATTATTATTTAGATAACAAGCTACTGTCACGTGTTGATAATATAACTGATTTAGGTGTTGTTCTTGATTCTGAGTTAACGTTTAAAAATCATATTTTAAATATTATAAAAACATCTACTTCGTGTTTAGGAATTTTAGTTAGAACCTGTAGAAATTTCAAAAATGTTGAAATTATAAGACAAATTTATGTGTCTTTAGTTAGATCTAGGCTTGAATTTGCATCAATAATTTGGAATCCGTTTTATGATACTTATTGTACTGCCATTGAGAAAGTTCAAAAACGGTTTCTACGATACTTGTTTTATAAAAAATTTATTTTTTACACGTTTGAAGTAACATTCAAACTTTAAGTTCAAGAAGAAAATTAGCTTCCGTTTTATACTTAAAAAAGTTAGTTTCAGGACAAGTAGATGATATTAATACCCTACAGAAAATAGATATTTACATACCTCTATTCAATAGGAGGTCGAACAGTTTATTTTTCATAAGGAATTATCGAACAAATTATATGATTAATACTACGCTGAAGACCATGGTCCGTAATTACAATTATGTAATCTCATTAAATGCTGATGTAGATATTTTTCATCACAGTGTCAGTCAGTTTAAGGCAAAGGTCGCTGCCTTGCTATCCAGCCCTTGATTATTGCCCTTAATTATTATCATGTTTCCTTATTATTATTATTATTGATTAATATCATTGCTTATGCTGTTCCATTTGTTTTGAACCCCTGACATTTATTTGACATTAATTTTTATATTTTTTTCCTAATATTTTTTTAAAACAATATTTTTATATTAAGTGAAAGTGATGTGACAAAATGAAGAATTCAAAAACTATTATTGAACTTGAAAGAACATTCACCAGTGTGAGATATTTCTTATGTTTAAGTCACAATAATATTGTTTACTGTAATTCAGTGTTTCCCAACCTTTTGGTGCACGCGTACCATCTACCACATTTTAAATATTTTGGCGTACCATCACAAGGACCCCCCCTCCCCCACTTAGGGATCCCCTCCAACATTGCTTATAGTTAGTTACCCTTTGGTGGTTTTGTTTTTGCCAGCAAAATTAATTTTATTTTACTTGTCAATGTACATTTTGAAATCGTATTTTGATTATAAGGATATTTCGACAAATTATATGGAACTTTACACATTTCTCATATTTTATATTGAAAATTAACATAAATAAACAATTTTAAGTTATTCAAAATATACTGTATTTTCACTAATGATTTTATATTTAAGCAAATCACAACAAATTTAGCCAACAGATCGACGTAATCAGACTGTGGGTTCAAAATAGAAAATACGTTTAATTAAAAAGTCGTACAAATAAAAACTATAGCAATACGTACCACCGAATCAACACTGTAAAACCGGTAGTGTTTCTTACTGGAAAGAACATTTTTTGATGCTGTAGTATTTTGTAAAAAGAATTACTCTTAAAATGAAATAATAATAATAGTTCCCAAAGTATACGAAATTGGAATAATATGACCAAAACAGATACTGAAAAAGTTAATAAAGTTAAGGTATTAAGACTTTACTGTTCGACGGGACAGCGTTTGTTCGTCAACCTGTGTTTTACTTTTTACTTGCTACTTCTTCAATCTCTTGCGTACCACCTGAAAGACCTTCGTGTACCACCAGTGGTACGCGTACCACCGGTTGAGAAACACTGCTGTAATTGGAGTTTATAGCTCTGTTGTAAACAATTAAATTGTAAATAAATAAATAAACTAAAATTTTGCCAGTTTCTATCAGTAAAACCACTGATTATAATCTCCAAGACCTTAAAATTCACACTTACTTAAAATAATTTTCAAAACAATAATTGCACTAACTTGTGAAAGAATTGATAAAGTCATCTCATATAAATATTTGGATGTTATTTTTGACTGTCGACTCAAATGGACTGATCATATTCAGTTTGTTAGAAATAAGGTCAGGAAATATAATTTTGCTTTCAAACAAATGAATGGAATTTTAACAACGGGTGAAATCAAATTGGCTTATTTAGCTTATATTCAGTCTTTGCTAATGTTTGGGATTGTAGTTTGGGGTGGATGCTTGAAAAGTATTCTTGAACCTCTCAATGTTGTGCAAAAATCAATTTTGAAAGCAGGATTTGGTAAAAACAAACGATTCCCGACTGACGCTCTATTTCATGAAACATCCGTTCTTTCTATCCGAAAACTTTTTATTAAACATATTCTAATTAACATCTACAAGAACTTTAATAGCATTTTTCAAGAAATTTCATGTTCACATGACACACGGTATTCGTCAAGAGTCAGAGTTGCTGCTTTGCAACTAAACTGTGCATTTTCCATGACAAATTCCTTTTATATATCTCATATTATTTTCCGAAACATTCGTACAAACTTTCCCGAATTAAATCTGTTTGAATCCCCATCTATTAATGTATTTAAAGTTTGAGTAAAAAAATGGCTACTAAGTTTAAGTACCTATCGACGAAGCAGACCGGATTATTACGGCAGGTTACCTGACCCTTGACTTAACTGACCTTTGGACCATGACCACCTCCGGCCGGCTCGTGATCCGACTTCGGCCTAGCCACTCGATTACTTTTCTATCAGATCATAATAAAATACAGCTATTTAAAAAAGCACAAACCGTAACCGAGTTTTTAAATCATAATCTTTTCTCCAGTACTTTTTCAAAAAACATCGTTAACTTTCCTCAATTAATTTTCTAATTAGAACTTCATTATTTTTGACACATTCATTCCCAATAATGAGGTCAAACTCACCATATTTTTATACTGCAATACAGCAGACGCACAGGCATTTGCCTATGTCTGCTGATTCCATTAGACCAGTTTTTTTTAGCAGCCAATAAAATTGTAATTAAATGTTTACGTTTTTTTGCATTTGCTATCGTTTCATGTATTTTGGATTATTTGTAAAGCTGTATATATTTCTTGGAATAAACATTTCACTCATTCATTCATTCATTCATTCATTCATTCATTCATTATCATTTATATGCCTTGATCCACCATTTTCTCCATGGTCTTCAAGAGTCAAGAGTCAAGAGTCAAGAGTTTTATTGTCTTTAAGCAGTTGTACATGCAATTGACAAAGTCAGTTTTTATAATAACAAACTTATTTTAACTTAAAATAATTTTAAACAATAATCAATAAATATATTCCAAGATTAACAATTAATTATAACAAACTATCCTAACAATAAAAGTAATAACAACAACAATAACAAGGCTAAAATCTTAAACAACTAATATCACAGGCCAAGAACTCATCAATTGTATAAAATGCTTTTTCATGCAACCATTTTTCTAAAACAGATTTAAATCTATTCAGTGCAACATCCCAGGCTTTTTCAGGCAATTTATTAAATAATTTTACTTTCATAAAAATGTGGCTACTTCTAGATTTTTCTAATCTTATCGATGGAAGTTCTAAAAAATACTTTTTTCTGGTAGAATGACAATTAATATTCTGCCTGCTAACATGTGTATCTAAGTTTTTTTTCACATCCACCGAACAGCAATAGATGTACAGACAAGGTAATGTCATTATCTTAAGCTCTTTAAATATTGGCAAACAACTCTCTCTCTATCAGAAACATTCTTAATAATTCTAAGGGCTTTTTTCTGCCAAATGAAAGCTTTTTTCGAATGACAACTATTGCCCCATAGAGTAATACCATATCTTAAGTGAGAGTGAAAGAAAGCATAATACACAGTAATTAACATATCACTACTCACACAACTTCTTAATTTACGCAAAAGAAAGGACACTCGTGCCAATTTAGTGCACAAATTTGAAACCTGGCAATCCCAACTTAACCTACTGTCTAAATGTATTCCTAAGAGTTTTACATTACCATTGTTATTAACCCATTTCTGCCCACTGTCGACATTTGTAGACACTGACTTTACAAATTTTTATCACGGATACAATTTAGCATTTGAAACAAAGAGTATTTTATTTTTTTCTATTGGTATCCCTGCTAAGCAGCTACAGTGTTTGCCACCATTTTTTAGTGTAAGTGTGAGTAGGAAATTTTAGATTAAGAACCTCTGCAAGACAAGCCATGTCATATTTTGAATCCTAAGTGTTATTACTATTAACCTTTTAATTTTTTATTGAATATACAATTGTTTAGATATATTTAGGAACTACTACAACAAATACAATCGTAGCTTAGTTAATTGTTTTACAATAACATAGTTTTATTCCTTTGCAAAAACTGATGTCGACAAATGTCGACAGTGGTCACGAGCGGTTACAGGTCCTTTATTGTCAGAGGCTACATGTTATTTATTATCATTCGCCATGTAGTATGGAGTTACACGGCAATAACACCATAGATCGACCTATAGCAGGATGTCTGAGCTCAAAAGAGCTCCAGTTGTGTAGCAGCTGACGTCCGCTACAGCGGAAAACACTTCTTGGACACTGTGGAGAAGCAAGTCTGATGTACCTATTGTGGTAAGGCTACAAGAAAAATCTGCGGTACATGTCGAGTTGGTTGCCATGTTCTGTGTGACAAAACATTTTACTCGCTGTGACCCATTGTGAAAACTCTGCACAGATTTTTGGGTAAAAATATTACGGAACCTTTACGGAAATTCATGGGAAAGACTTTTATCATGGTTTTATTTTAGATTTTTTTTAAATATTTTATATTCCAGCAATTATTTTTAAAAGTTGCTGATATCTTATCACATTTATCAAATTTTTTACTTATTGACCGGTTTGACTGCATTTTTATGTTCTAATTTACTATTAAGTTTTACTATCGACTTGTATAACTAAAAACACTATGTACTATACATTTTTTACTATTACATAAAATTTTCCCATGGTGGTTGATTGTAACTTACCTCATTTACAAACTTTTTTACATAATGTACTTTTACCTGACTTTTTATTGCGGTATATTTACTATATCTTTACTCCTAAACTTGTGAAACCTATGTGTTTCCTACCAATATATACTTTTTGTTTTTGTGTGTTTTTTTCATTTCTTTTGTTTAGTTTGTCATTTTATATATTTAGAAGTATAATAGGTCAAATTTATGTTAACAATCACAAACCTGATGACGCTCGCTGTCGGCTGTTTCGTCACTTACACACTGTACCCGTTCGTGCCCACTGTCGACATATGTCGACATGCCATAATTTATATAAAAATGAGTATAAAAAATGAAAAACAATCAAAATCTGTGTTTTTGTACCATTAACAACAAAATACTAAGCAGAAAACGAAATCCAAGAAAAAAATTAATTTGGGCATAAATGGGTTAATGGGCTGATTTAAGGAAAAAATTAAACTTTCAGTTTTATTATGATTTACTAATAATTCATTTGCTTGAAACCACTGAGACGCTATATTCATACAATGCTCTTTTTCTAAAATAGGGTTTTCTATATTTAGATTACTATTAAACAGAGTTGTGTCGTCCGCATATAGTACTGAAGGACAAGGCATATTGAAAGCGAAGTCACTAACAGCCACAATGAATAAAAAGGGACCAAGTACGGAGCCTTGAGGGACTCCCCACTTTGGTGTACCTAAAATCAGATTGAAATTGACCCTGCACAACCATTTGTTTTCTATCCCCAAGATATGATGACAATAAATTCAATTCTTTATCCTGAACACCATAATAACTTAATTTACTAATCAGTAGCTTATGTGAGATGCAATCAAATGCCTTAGTGAGGTCCAATAATGTTGTTGAAGAAACTAATTTATTTTTAAAATTTTCCAGTACATTTTCCACAATTTTTTCTAAAGCTTTAATAGTATCACGACCAGGCAGAAAACCAAACTGTTCTGTACAAAGAAGATTATGTTCTGTAAAATAACTATAGAGCTGTTCCTTAAAACAATATTCAAAAATTTTAATAACTATCGGAATCAAAGAAATTGGGCGATAGCTAGATGGATCTGATTTTTCTCCTTTTTTATACACAGGAATGACCTTAGTAATTTTCAATGCCCTAGGATATATACCTTGACTCATCATCATATTAAAAAGATACACAAGTGGCCCTATTATAACCTCTATAATTTGCTTTATAACTCTATTTGACAGTCCATAAAAATCTTCACTGTTTGAATTGCTCAATTTGGACACACATTTCAAAATATCACTTTGTGTAATCTCAACTGTATTAAAAATTTTCTTGCCCACATTCTTGTTCGTTACATAGTTATTCAAAAAACTTTCAGCGGAGTCAAAAGTGTCTTCTGTTAAATGATTTTTTATATTACAAACCGAATCAACCAAATAATTATTAAATTTATCAGAACTTACATCTATTTTAAAATTCTTACTACAAGTACTCTTAGTTTCATATTTAACCTGTCAGATCCCACGGGCGCGCCGATGCGTCTGCAGCCTCTGGTGGTGCTTAAGGGAGTTATACTCACCTAGTTCAATGATTTGCCACCAGACTGCGCTAGAGCCATAGTTCAATGATTTGCCACCAGGCGGCACTAGAGCTGTAGGCTTTATGAGTGAAACGAGCGTCCGTCCAACTGAGTGTACGTGGCAGAGGGGTCTGAGGCGTTGTCTGACGAGTCAGTCGCATACCTTCGGAGCGTTGCGGGTTCGAATCCCGCTCATGCGCAATCCCTATTAGGCTTGCAAATGTGTGGTGTAGTTGGTGGGAGGGCCCACCTAAAATAAACATTGATCGGCTTGGGTGGAAGTTGACGGCATTTGTACGTTTAATAGGGATTGCAGTGGACCAGTTTTGCTCCTTTTTACCCTTGTATAGAGGAGGAGGACACGTTTTTTATATTTTTTATTATTTAATTCAGCTTATGGTCAATACATATGGACAATCAGAAAGGTCATAATAAAAAAATAAGAGCAAATACAGACAAAATAAAAACATTTTAATTAAATCTTGAGAAATAAAAAAAACTTGGGAGTCAATGGGTTAACTATACTCCAGGCAGCCTTACACATGTTATTTGAGTTAAATATAAACCTTTCATTTGCCCCTATTTTCGCTTGGGAAATTTTTTGTCTGTACAAGTTATTTGCCCTAAAATACAAATTTTTACTTTCATTTTCATTGTCTGTACCTTTACTTAACTGTCTGTACCTTTACTTAATAATCTGTCATACAAAATTAAAACCTTATCTCTAATTGTTTTTAATTCAGGTGTAAACCACTTAACTCTTGGCCTGTTTTTACCTTTGATTTTAACCTTTTTAAAACGGCAACATTCATCAAACAAGTTTGACAATATGGCGAAAAAGTAGTCAAAAGCATTGTCCACATCAGATATCACATACAAATATTGCCAATCAAAATTTAACAGTCTATCTTTAAAATTCAAGATGGCTTGAGGGGAAATGACGTAGCTTATATGTTAATTCTACATAAGCTTGAATTAACAACTCAAGAGTCTCACTATGTGATTTTTAAGTAAAATACAGAACTTAATGTTCGCGCGCTGGTCATGAAATGCCATTTTTCAAAAATCGACAATGTAGACTTGCAGGAACACTAAAAGGGCTTTCCAGTACTACATTACGGAAAGTTAGCTGTACCCCCCTACCGATATGCCCTCCCCAGGAGTCGTACCAACTACTGCAAGACGCATTTCCTGCTGGCGATCGCGCTAAATGTCTACAAAAATTCATTCTGGGAACTTTTAGACTGTACCTCGAATAATCCTAGTCGTCAATTCAAATCCTATTCCCAGCCAAAACCAGCATTCTCACAATACCCGCCAAAGAACTAATATAGACCTTCATCAACATAGATTACAGATTTTCAATCACACTCCACACTACTCCAGCTCCATTTTTTACAATATACTAGCCTACCTGACAAAATAAAAAAAAACCAAAACAAAACTGGGCGAAACTTTAGAATCTGTTTCCACCATTATAAATCAAAATTTAAAAATCAATATTTTTCTATTATAATCGCGATTATGTTAACCAAAACAACATTTCAGTATTGTCACTAAACGATAATTTAAAGCAAAGATGCTCATCGACATGATAGTTTAGTAAATAAACAATAACTTACCAGGTTTAGTTAGGTTTAGGCTAGGTTACATTAGGTTGACAAAAATGATTAGATAAGCAAGGATAAGGTTAGGAAAATAAGAACATGACAGAAAATTCAAATCTCAAAATGCCACACAAAAATCCTTCTATTAAAACTTACCCTAACATAATTAAACCAAACCTAACTTAACCTTTACCAAACAAACTTTATGGTAAAACTATCGAACACCGGACCTATAACGATTTTAAGAATTTTTTATCTTAAGACATGTAGAATTTGAGCTGATTCCGAAAATGACAACCGTTTTCGGCGGAAACGACTGGAACACTGATAAAGATGGAATTACAAATTTCTAAAATCAGGATTTAGTGGTCATTTTAAGTTCTTTAAGGAGACCCGGACTATTCTATTGTCTAACGGCGACTAACGCTTTCGGGGGAGTAACAACGAAGTTAATCATCTGTTCCGAGCAGACGACAAGCAAATGTCGTCATAAGAACAAAACGAATATCCCGCAACAACTAGTACAGATTTGTTCAGCCCAGAAGTCCTGTGGGATGCGCATGCGCAGTGAAGATTTCCCTTACCGCGAGTCTCAGTACAGTCAAATTTCAAAATAACTCATCTGTCAAAACATCTGATTCTTTGTTTGCAACAATATTTGTATAATGCTGTCATAGGCCATGTGGGATTTTAAGTTGACAGTACACAACCGATGAAGGAAAAACAGTGCTGGGGGTATTCTCCATCTCTCTCGCACTTCCACCCCTACAAGACTTCCTGGCTGGATAGATCTTTATCTTCGCTGGTCACTCATGTTTGTTGCAGACGAAACAAGCGGATTCACAAGACATCAAATCTCATAAATGTAGTTTTTTTAAAGCAAATGCCATTATTTTTATTATTAACCCATCTTTTTGTAAATTTTAAATTTAAGAATGATGATTATATTAAAATTTTATATTTAAGAATAATGATATATTCATGCTTTACCTAAAATCTGAAACCCCATCTTTGTGAATTAAATTCATATAAAATGACCAGAGAAGTAAATCTTAAGAACAGGTATGCTAACGATATTAAATTAAGATAATCGGCAAATTTATTTCAAATGTTTTGATTCTCTCTATGTAAAACATAAGTTATCAATAGTAAAAACAATTTTATTGACATAATGCAGCAATTAACGAGCAACTTACTTGCCGACGATATGAGAATGAAGAAAATAAACTTATAAAACAGGTGTGCCAACGATGTAAAACAATTAACTCATTTTATTTAATGTGGATACTTTAATCAGAATGTAATTTAATACATGTTACTCGTAGAAAATCAATTGGCTATGTGAAGAAATAGTTGAAATCGGCTAAAAATAGTAGTAAGATATTATTTTGTGAGTTTAAATATTTATTTTTTTAAATTTATATTTTGTAAAAAATTTTATTTTTTATACAGCTCAGCTGTATCCGCCAAAACATTAAAGTAAGTCATCTTTCAAACCCCAATAACTTATAAGGTTAAAACTATTACTAAGTAAATTAATATTATTATTAGAATTAAGTTATAGAACTATTTTAGAATTGCCCTATTAAAAAAGACCTATCATATCCTAACCTATCCTAACCTAGCCTAACCAAACATAACCATCCTCTCTTGACCTAACCCATTTAAACGTACTCAGTTATGAAGTAAGTAAAAGGGACGACGGACTAGGTTGTGTTAGGTTAGGTTAAGATAGGTTGAGTTAAGTTAGGTTTATAGGTTAGTTTAGGGTTAGGTAAAGTTAGGTTAACTTAGATAAATTCCTTAATTGGTCATGCCGGAGGCTGAAGGCCAGAGGCCTGAAGCCGCAGGCATGACCAATTAAGAAATTTATCTAAGTTAACCTAACTTTACCTAACCAAGGCCACACTACACTACAGGCCGGAGTCCTTTTGTGGTGACGTCACATTATCAGACGGAATCGCAGACGATTTTATAATGTACTCTTATGGCGTTCACTGTCGCACTCTAAAACTATCGTGCCCTAAGTAATTCGTTTAAGTTTTCATTTAGAAACAATTATTTTTTCGAATCTGCATTCATTAATGAATAACCAAATGTGGTCGAAAATAATTTTAAAGAAAACAGACTTTATTTCATAAACTTAAAAACCGGTAAACATTACCGGTAAGTAATTTGTTTACTTTTCATCAGATGATTTATTGGAAATCTGACAGTTTTGTTTCTAATTGTTTTCATTTCGATGTTCTAATGTCATAATTTTTTGGTAAATGTTTACGATTTTCATATGATTTTAGTTGTTATTTCCAACACAGCGCTAGGAGTTCGGCCGGTGTTGTGACGTGGCATCAGGGAGGAGGGGGG
Source organism: Flexamia atlantica (assembly GCA_035578135.1). Classification (NCBI taxonomy): domain Eukaryota; kingdom Metazoa; phylum Arthropoda; class Insecta; order Hemiptera; family Cicadellidae; genus Flexamia; species Flexamia atlantica. The sequence goes on along the minus strand of JAQJVK010000001.1, from coordinate 193,613,524 downwards.
GGAAACTCCGGCCTGTAGTGTAGTGTGGCCTTGACCTAATCCTAAACTAACCTAACAAATCTAACTTAACTCAACCTATCTTAACCTAACCTAACACAACCTAACCCGTCGTCCCTTTTACCTTCTTCATAACTGAATACTACGTTTAAATGTGTTAGGTTGGTTGGGTTGTTTAGTTGAATTTTCCCTAAAAAGAATAAATTAAAATATTCCCATCATGGCAAGTTTTCCCAGTTTTATATAGGATATTTCATTTTAAGGAATATTGGCCCTTTAAAGTAGGCAATTCTAAAAAAGTTCCCCCAAAACCCTGCGATCCCACTGGTAACCTAAATAGTTAAGGTTATTATTTCCCATTTTCCCGTTTCCTCGGGATATGTTCCCATTTTTGGGAAATTTCCCATCAATGTTATACTGGCAACAAGTCAGCAACAGAGAATGTAGTGGGTATTTAAATGATGACATCACATCCACAGCTGACCTAGCCAATATGGCTGCCACATAACATTTATCATAACCTAAAAATTACAATTTCCCGCCTTTTTTAGAGAATATAGTGGATATTTCAAATCAAATCAAATCAAATCTATATTTATTTGTCCAGAAACAAAACATACAACAATTTACAAATATTTAAATGGAAAAACCTCACATAGGCTTATCTCGCCTGTGTGTGAGGAATGAGTCCCACCAGATCAGTTCATCAGCAGACATTGCAGCACTTACAAACTAAAATAACATTACTTTATTTAGAAAACTAAAAACACAGGAAATGTAGAAGATACAACAAGTATTAAGTTACTGATAGATAAAAATATATAAAATTATTTATTAATTTCCGCTGGAAACCTGGATCTCACAAGCTCACGCACCCATTCCCAGCCCCCCCCCTACCCCCAAACTCACACCATTCCAACCCCTCACACACACACAAACACACACGCTAAACCCACACACACACACACACACACACACACACACACACACACACAAACACACACGCTAAACCCACACACACACGCACGCACGCACGCACGCACGCACGCACGCACGCACGCACGCACGCACGCACGCACGCACGCACGCACGCACGCACGCACGCACGCACGCACGCACGCACGCACGCACGCACGCACGCACGCACGCACGCACGCACGCACGCACGCACGCACGCACACACGCACACACACACACACACACACACACACACACACACACACACACACACACACACACACACACACACACACACACACACACACACACACACACACACACACACACACACACACACACACACACACACACACACACACACACACACACACACACACACACACACACACACATACCCACTCGCACGTACGCATTCATACACATTCACTCTAGCAACTTTTACACACTCTATGAATACAATGAGCTGAGGTAACTATCAATTCGATCTCTACCGACTATCAATAACCAGTTATTTACATGTTTCTTATAAGTAACTATACTGCATTGATTAGGGTGTTTTAAAAATTCTGGAAGCTTTGAAAAAATTATACCTGCTAAGTAATGTGAGGATGTTTTGTTAATTGTTCGATTTATTTTTGGATACTGAATCCCTGTATTCACAGCGGATCTGGTTAAATAATTATGATTAAGCTGGCTGAATATAGTTTGCTTGTTTTTAAAAATATACAAAATAAGAGTTCTACTGTATAACTGAGAAATACTAAAAACTTTGAAATCATCAAAAAGTTTTTCAGTAGGATATCGGCGTGGTTTGCCAAGAGCAGCTTTAATTACAGATTTCTGAATAATTTCAAGTGGAGAAATAATACTTTTAAAACCACCCCCCCATGCTAAAATCCCATATTGAAGCAATGACTGAACGTAAGCAAAATAAATTATTTTAAGAAGAGGCAAAAAAAGTAATTTTGAAAGGTTCGAAAAAATAAAAAAAAATTTACGTAGTTTATTTCTAATATAGCTTACATGCTCAGACCATTTCATGCGGGAATCAAATACCACTCCTAGATACTTGTATTCATGCACACACTGAACACTCTCACACGTTACGCATCCATTCCCAGCACCACAAGTATGCAACCTAAGACCTAAGTTAGTAGGATCAGAACAGGCTCTTAAAGATATTGGCATGCACTTGGTTTTGGATAAATTTAAAGTCAGCCCGTTCTGATCAAACCAACGCTTGGCAGTGAGCAGGCCACACTCCGCATCTCTGTAGACACCCTCCCAGCTGTCGCCTTCAAATAGTAATGCGGTGTCATCCGCATACAGAAAAATTTTTGCAGAACCCAAATTTGCCTTCCCAAGATTATTAATATAGATAAGGAAAAGAAGAGGTCCTAAAGTCGATCCTTGAATTACCCCATAGTCAATTTTTTTGGGCGAACTATTAAGTCCATTAATAGAGACAACTTGGTACCGATCTGTAAAGTAACTTTCAAACCAATCGAGTGCAATTCCTCTTACGCCTATACAAAAAAGTTTTTTCAATAAAAGCTTTCTATCTACTGTATCGAAGGCTTTCGCTAAATCTATGAAAATTAAAAGAGGTTTTTTATTGTCTCCAATAGCGTTGTGAATACTTTTAGTTAAATCGTAGAGGTCATCGTTCAGATTTTTGTCTCTGCGGAATCCATACTGTTTGTCAAAAAGAATGTTGTTACTTAATAAATAATGTTCCAATTGGTTTCTGACACATTTTTCAAATATTTTAGAAAGAACACTGGCTAAATTAATAGGACGATAGTTAACATACTGCTGCTTATCCCCTCCCTTATAAATAGGAATTACTTTACCCATCTTGAAAGAATTTGGAAAAATACCATTTGCCAAGCTACGATTAATTAAATTCAAGAGAGGCAATTTAAGCCAATGAATATTCCTCTTAATAATTTCAGCAGGAATGTTATCCACACCTGGGGCAGAACCTCCTTTCAGTTCATTGACAATTTTTACAAGTTCCGCCTCGCTTATTGGCGACAGCCGGAAAACAGAGTCAACAGCGAAGTCCTCGTCATTAACAACAGGATCCGTCACGGGGGGAACAGCACGGGCTAGGTTAGCTCCCACATTTACATAATACTCGTTAAAATCGTCTGCAATTTCCCTAACGTCCTTATATTCTGAGCTATCCCCACTCTCAATAAAACTATAAACCGGAAAAAGTATTTTCTTTTTATTCAATCCAGTAATGTCAGAGATATTTTTCCAAAGCAATTTACTATTACCTTTTGAATCAGAGATTTGTTTTCGGAAATATTCCTCTTTTGCACTTCTGATAGCTGCATTCAAAACATTCCTGTAATTTTTAAGTTGAGTTTTTAATAATGGGTTAAAAGGCTGTCTTTTTAATTCTTTACTTAATTTATCCCTAGTTCGCATAGAATTTAGCAATCCTGAAGTCATCCAAGGTTTGATTTTAAAACATTTGGAACTTACAGATTTTACTTTGGTCGATTTAGAAATAATTTCTTGTATGTTACTAACAAACAAATCAGTTGCGACATTTATTTCATCAGTTTCCAAAACTGCGGACCAATCATTCAAAGATAATAGCTGACTAACATTATTTAAGTCTATGAAAGAGACATTCAAGTTATTGCCAGCTTTGTCAGACTTATTAACCCGATCAAAATCAATCATGACAACAGTAGCATAGTGATCAGTTATTTCTGTCTTAATTACTGCAGCCATGACTCGGTGAATATTTTTTAAATTAGTAAAAATGTGATCTATGCAGCTAGCAGTGTTAGGAGTTACTCTCGTAGGTGAATTAATACATGAAGTAAACCCTGCCCCATACATAACGTCAAGATATTTCTGTGATAGCACATTCATATTTTTCGGCAATATACAACAATTAAGATCACCCGCCAGCCAGCACTGCCCCTCCCCGCGCCGGTTATCAAGGAATGTTTCCAGGTCGCTAATGAAGAGTTCAAGGTCAGACGAGGGACTCCGATAAACAGCAACGAGAGCCATTTAAATGATGACATCACTTCCACAGCTGACAGCCAACATGGCTGCCACAGCAGATAGTTCCTAACCTGAAAACCCCAATTTCCCGCCTTTTTCCATCATTCTTAAGACTTGCGATCAGTTAGCGCATGCGTCGCAGAATGGCGGCTAGTCGTGACGTCAAAAACGGACACCTGTCATTGGCGCCTCCACAAGCGACCGCGATTCGGGAGGCACTGGCGACTGGTGTCTGACAGTTGACGTCACACGGGAAGAGCTGTCAGCTGGCCCCAACAACCGCGTCGGCCGCCGTGTTATGTTTATTACGATAACGATGTTTAATACGTAATTTAATTTAGCCAAATGGTATTTAGGGTATTGTTAACATCGCCTATGAAGGCTTTTCAACGAGACTGAATACAAGGGGTTGTTGCTGGGGGTTAAATATTACCATGACTATTGCAGTATTAACCTAAATGCATTATAAGGGTTGTATCTCTAATGTGTGGGTTTTCCAAGCATCCCCTAAAGGTCTTATATGATCTTTGGGGCACAGTTAACATCCCCTATGATGAGTTTAGACTGAATACTAGGGGTTGTAGCTGGAAATTACATACTACCATGAAGACTAGCGCAATGTTGATCAATACGCTGCTAGGGGTTGTATCTCTAAATTGCAAGGAATTCAAGCATCCCCTATAGGATATATATATTCCTTAGGGTATTGGTAACATCCCCTATGATGGGTTTGGAAGGACACAAAATACAAGAGGTTGTTGCTGGGGGTTAAAGATGACCATGACCACTAGCGCTTTATATATAAAATACTCTTTTAGGGGTTGCTCTGAGATTTGGGGTTTTCCAAGCATCCCCTAAAGGTTTTATGTGATCTTGAGGGCACAGTTAATGCCCCATAATGGCTTTCACATAATACTAGGGGTTGTTGCTGGAAATTACATATTACCATGAAGACTTGGGCAATGTTGATCAATACGCTGTTAGGGGTTGTATCTCTAAATTGACCACTAGATATGAAAACTGTAAATAATATTGCATTCTTTTGCATGTTATGCAGGAATTATTACAAATCTATATATTAAAAAAATTTGGTTTTTCTTTTCCGAGTCCGTCCGGCTCTTCTACTCAACCGATTTTCATAATTGAGGTCTTAAATTAAAGGTTTGCACGCGCAGATTTGCCATCAAGCATCCACATTCATTTATCTGCCGTATTACTTGAGTTATGCACAAAAGCAACTTCCTCCCTGTACATTTCTTATGGGAGTTAAAAATGGTTTTCCTTTTCCAAGTTCGTTTTGGCTCTTCTACTCGACCGATCTTCATAATAGAGGTCTTAAATTAAAGGTTTGCACGCACAGATTTGCTATCAGGCATCGGCATTCGTTTATCTACTGTATTACTTGACCAAAAAACATTAATTTTATTATTTCCGGGATTTTGAATTCAATTTAAGTTATACTAGAGGACCCATGCTGCTCCGCAGCAGTAAATTTTGGTACTAAGACACAAAATCAACTCAAATCAAATAATTCTTCATTTACAAAATTAATGTTACATGCAATGGATCTTTACAACTTCAATGTGACTTGCCCCGACACTTGCCTAAGTTGAAAAAGAGGTGCATGTAGCTGGGCCCGGTTATGTTGGAATTTCAGAAAACCAATTAAACCACGATTTATTAACAAATTGGTAATAATTTGTTCCACAAAGGGAAACGTAGGACTTTCATGAGATATTCTGTACTTAAGTTTTCGGGACAGCGACATGTCAGCCCGGCACTTTCGACTTTACAAACTAACTATATACCATGCTAAAATACCCTCGTTGCAGACCTGCATACTCAGCGAATTTCAAATGCAAAAGAACATAGTTCAAGCCAACACGGCGAGATTTGACGTGTTTTTGTAAGCTCCATAAGATTAACATGGGGAATGAGTATACATCAGGTTTGCTGCCATGAAAATGGAAATATCGGGGATTTTAGACTATTATACATTAGATCTCATCTAGATGAAGACATAAACAAATTTTTATCAAGATAAATATGTTGAGAAATAAGCAAAATATAGAATTTTACTTATTACCCATAGGTTAACATTGGGACAACGTACTGTGTTTACCACTTTCAATATCTCGGTAATCAATGGACATAGACCAGTGATTCAAAATCCTAAATTGTTCTTTTTTTTAGCTTAATTCAATGGTGTCAACACAAATTGGATAAATTTTGTTTTTCTATATAAAAAATTCAAAAGCCCACTTTTGGGGGGGGGTTATCCCCCTTTACCACCCTTCCGGTGGTCCGATCGGGCTGGTTCACGAATTCGTCCAATTGGTTACCACTTTACACGTCTGTACCAAATTTCGTTAAGATCAGACCATAAACGGACTCAGAAAAAGAAAACCTAATTTATATATATAAAAGATTAGTGTTGTTCGGAATTCAGCAGAGTGCTCCAGGTACGTCCGATCATAATAGGCAATAGCTCAAATGAAAGCTGGTATTTCACTGAAGGTTCTTAGCATATAGAAGGTTCTAAAACATATAAAAGTACTTAATTAGAACTGGGGAAATATATCTTCAATTGAATTCATAATTCGGGAAATAATCAAATTTATGTTTTTTTGGTCGAGTAATACAGTATATTAATGAATGCCGATCCTTGATGGCAAATCTTTGCGTGCATACCTTTAATTTAAGACCTTATTTATGAAAATCGGTCGAGTAGAAGAGCCAAACAGACTCGGAAAAGAAAAACAAATTTGTTTGTGTTGTTCGGAATTCAGCAGCGTGCTTCAGGTACGTCCGATCTTAATAAACAATAGCTGAAATGAAAGGTGGTATTTCGCTGAAGGTTCTTAGACCAAAACATACAGATTTACGTAATTGGAACTGGGGAAATATAACTTAAATTGAATTCAAAATCCCGGAAATAATAAAATTAATGTTTTTTGGTCAAGTAATACAGTAGATAAACGAATGCCGATGCCTGATAGCAAATCTGTGCGTGCAAACCTTTAATTTAAGACCTCTATTATGAAGATCGGTCGAGTAGAAGAGCCAAAACGAACTTGGAAAAGGAAAACCATTTTTAACTCCCATAAGAAATGTACAGGGAGGAAGTTGCTTTTGTGCATAACTCAAGTAATACGGCAGATAAATGAATGTGGATGCTTGATGGCAAATCTGCGCGTGCAAACCTTTAATTTAAGACCTCAATTATGAAAATCGGTTGAGTAGAAGAGCCGGACGGACTCGGAAAAGAAAAACCAAATTTTTTTAATATATAGATTTCCCCAGTTCCAATTACGTAAATCTGTATGTTTTGGTCTAAGAACCTTCAGCGAAATACCACCTTTCATTTCAGCTATTGTTTATTAAGATCGGACGTACCTGAAGCACGCTGCTGAATTCCGAACAACACAAACAAATTTGTTTTTCTTTTCCGAGTCTGTTTGGCTCTTCTACTCGACCGATTTTCATAAATAAGGTCTTAAATTAAAGGTATGCACGCAAAGATTTGCCATCAAGGATCGGCATTCATTAATATACTGTATTACTCGACCAAAAAAACATAAATTTGATTATTTCCCGAATTATGAATTCAATTGAAGATATATTTCCCCAGTTCTAATTAAGTACTTTTATATGTTTTAGAACCTTCTATATGCTAAGAACCTTCAGTGAAATACCAGCTTTCATTTGAGCTATTGCCTATTATGATCGGACGTACCTGGAGCACTCTGCTGAATTCCGAACAACACTAATCTTTTATATATATAAATTAGGTTTTCTTTTTCTGAGTCCGTTTATGGTCTGATCTTAACGAAATTTGGTACAGACGTGTAAAGTGGTAACCAATTGGACGAATTCGTGAACCAGCCCGATCGGACCACCGGAAGGGTGGTAAAGGGGGATAACCCCCCCCCCAAAAGTGGGCTTTTGAATTTTTTATATAGAAAAACAAAATTTATCCAATTTGTGTTGATACCATTGAATTAAGCTAAAAAAAAGAACAATTTAGGATTTTGAATCACTGGTCTATGTCCATTGATTACCGAGATATTGAAAGTGGTAAACACAGTACGTTGTCCCAATGTTAACCTATGGGTAATAAGTAAAATTCTATATTTTGCTTATTTCTCAACATATTTATCTTGATAAAAATTTGTTTATGTCTTCATCTAGATGAGATCTAATGTATAATAGTCTAAAATCCCCGATATTTCCATTTTCATGGCAGCAAACCTGATGTATACTCATTCCCCATGTTAATCTTATGGAGCTTACAAAAACACGTCAAATCTCGCCGTGTTGGCTTGAACTATGTTCTTTTGCATTTGAAATTCGCTGAGTATGCAGGTCTGCAACGAGGGTATTTTAGCATGGTATATAGTTAGTTTGTAAAGTCGAAAGTGCCGGGCTGACATGTCGCTGTCCCGAAAACTTAAGTACAGAATATCTCATGAAAGTCCTACGTTTCCCTTTGTGGAACAAATTATTACCAATTTGTTAATAAATCGTGGTTTAATTGGTTTTCTGAAATTCCAACATAACCGGGCCCAGCTACATGCACCTCTTTTTCAACTTAGGCAAGTGTCGGGGCAAGTCACATTGAAGTTGTAAAGATCCATTGCATGTAACATTAATTTTGTAAATGAAGAATTATTTGATTTGAGTTGATTTTGTGTCTTAGTACCAAAATTTACTGCTGCGGAGCAGCATGGGTCCTCTAGTCATATATTAAACATCAATGAGCAATAATCAAAAGTACCTCTCATTCAATTGTTCAAGCTCAGTAAAAAAATAATATATTTCATATTTTGACTCTGGCCATATGGAATAATGTCTTTGATGAATAGGATATAACACGAAATATTATTTACATACATAATCGAATATATGATGTATTGCCATTTCAGGAAATACCGGTATTATATTGTAGTTGAAATAATTGCTGGAGGTGAGGGGAAAACCTCATATAATTCAAATAAAAATGAAAATCCCCCTCGCTGGGGGGGTATGACATAAAATGACATAAAAAAGTATTTATACACTGTACCAGCAATGATAAATACAACAGTTATTGGAAGTAACTGGGAGGAGGAGGGAGATAATATTTACGATTTTTTCATCCCAGATATAGATAAAATAATGAATATATTTAGAATGCTAATTTAAAGATTTACAAATGAACCATTGAGTACCGCATAGACATTTTCTTTTTCTTAATCACCTTGAACCATAGATTATTTATCACATATACACAGTGCCGGCTCGCAAGTTTATGTACTGGGGGTTCACAGTAAAAAAATATATACATGATATAAATGTACTATACTTAAAAGACCACAGCGCCTTCATTTCTTGAGATACTTGTTGTTATAAATGAGTATAATGCCTAAAGTAGTATTAAATTTAATAAGGCACCACCCTACCTTTGACGAATATGAATCATATTATTGTACTATTACACATTAATAATATATTGACCCAAAATTAAACATTAGATAATTCTTGACTATTCAAATTATTCATACGGGTGTTGCTGTTTGACAATACGTTCGGGTGTGATTTTTTTCGATTTATTGACTGTAATCTTTATTTGTAATCTTGCACATAAAAATTACCATAATTTCATTTTAAAAGAAAATTATTCCGAGTAAACAAATAAATAAGGCTTACAAAGTTAATGTTGAACATTAATAAATCTGAAACCAATTTCATTTATTTTATGGTACAATGGTATGTTGAATGTGTTCATTAAAAGTATGATTAAGGGGAAGTATGATACAAATAAGGGGCAGTTATTACATAGTGAACAAATAACCAATAACTGAATGTATTTGAGGGAGAAGGTGTCACCTTTTGGATGGATGGAAGGGGAAGAGGCGGCTATGTACAAGTTGGTACAGTTTGCAGGTATTTATAGCAAAATACATGATGTATTTTGCTGGAGTGGAATGGGTGGCTAAAGGGGAGGAGGAGGCAACAAAACAAACAAACACACACACATACATATATATATATATATATATATATATATATATATATATATATGGTTCCCATAGCTCTGCATATGTTGAACATAATAGCTAAGTAATAACCGTTATAATGAAGCTTAAGATGCAAGAAAATAAATTTTCAATACATTTTTATAAACTAAAATATGCCTACGTCCTCTTAAGTGTAACTGGCTGCCTTCGTACCAAATATAATATAAGTTGGTTCAGTAGTTTAGGCGTGATGAAAGTTGAAACAAATAAGGAGGTTCTCAAAGTTTCGATTTGTAATATTAATTACGGAATAGGAAATACTGGCATTTATAAAACAATACTTGATATATTTGTTTAGTGGAAAGTAAGACCACGGGGAGGATGAGGGCATTAGTGGAGTGAAAAGGGTGGCTATAGGGGAGGAGGAGGCCACATAGGCTTTAGATGAGAAGCAGGTATTTATAGCAATAGTGGTTTGAAGGGGCTGAAAGCCCCTAAGGAGGGAAAATTCAAAAAATCCTTTTAACAACCCCTTGTATTCATCTTGCCAAGACACCCATTAAGGGCATATAATTGTTTAAAAATCAAGATAATAACATCCTGGGAAGACCAACTAGTGGTTGTTTGTTGCTACCCTAATATCAAAGATACATCCCTGAAAAACACATCGTTACTATTGCACTAATCGTTATAGTCAGTGCTTGATTTGTAAAAATTGACGTACCGGAACTGTAATTGCCAGTTTGTACCTAACCCCCCCCCCCCCCTTATAATTCTTCCCTTCAACAAAGTATTATTTGTCTATATGAATAATTAGGTCGATATAAAAAGCCACATTTTATCTAACTCAAATTTTTGAATAAGTAAATTAAAAACTAACAAAGCATTATTTTACCAAAAAATAAATAGTCTAAAGAAATTCTAGATTTTTTTATGATGCCTTGTGCGAGTATCGGGTATTTTTAGCGTTTTCAACATTCGGCTTAGCTCAAGACTACAGAAAAGTGCGCTAATTTCGGGCCAAAACTCCACACGTAATTTCAGTAAAAGTTCGGTCGAATACACGCGATCGTCTCTTCCGAAAAATACTCGACAAATTCTCGGCGAATTTACGGCAAATTCTCCGGCCGATCTTACGCGGTCGTCTTTCTCCGGCCGGTCATACGCGATCGTCATTGGCGGCAAATTCTCCAGCCGATTACACGCGATTGTCTCTTATACGACAAATACTCCCCAATTACACACGATCCTCTCTCGTGACGAAATCCTCCGGCCGATTGTACGTGATTGCATTTTACAGCAAATTATCCGTCCGATTGCACGCGATCGTTTCTTACTAAAAATACTCCGACCGATTAAGATTTTCAAGATCGACTATTGCGGCAGAAAGAGGTCCCGGAACGCCGTTCCGCCGCGTTCCGCCGCAAATCAAGCACTGGTTATAGTAATGTTTAACTCATCGCAATAACCCCTTGAATTTTGTGTTTGTCCAAGACCATTACAGGGGAGGTTAAATTTGATAAGTAGTACCATATAAAATGGATGAAAAAAAACTCGTAAATTTATCCGCAAAACCTCATCAGAAATTAATAAATAATGTTTTCAAATTTAAAAACTTTTCTTGTGGTTTCCAGGACATTTTACATGGACTGTTATGTTTACTTTAATAGACGATTACATTTTGTATTGATTGTTCATTCAGAGTAATCAGGGGCGAGGTAGAGAATGCGGGAGACATGGGAGAGGACTCGACAGGTGATCAAAGGACGCCATCTAAGGGGTCTTAAAGGAGGTCTATATTTTACCCATTATCCACCAATAAAAACAAAATTTGAAAATGATGTGTCCATTTGTACTCCGGTTGCCAGGCCCGGTGACAGGATTTTCGGGCCCCTGTGCAATTGAGAAACCCGCCTTTTTTACTTTTCTCGATTCTGGGCCCCATTTTTACTAATCTCGTGTGGATTCGGGCCCCCTGTGAGTCCAGGCCCCTGTGCACTTGCCCCCCCCCCCTGTCACTGGCCCTGCCAGTTGCATGTGATCAGTTAGTACATTGGATGGTAGGAACTTAATGTATTTTTTCTTCCCTTTTTATCAGCAAATTTGTATCTCTTCATCTTATTTAAGCAAGTAAACTTTATTTTTTCCACTTATATGTAAAATGGAACAAATTTGAGTATGATATCCTTAATCTTCTCTAAGTAGTCCTGATTTCAATCAAATTCTATATTTTTACTCCATGCCCCAATAAACTGTGGCTTAATGTTTCTACATCAAATCTTTACTCTACGAAAAATAGCTTGTGATAACAGCTACATATGATGCTAACTTTGTTTACATTTGGTTGTTATAATATCACCAAAACAGCAACTCATAAGGCTAATGTTAATTTTTTTGAAATTTGAAATTCAATTTTCTACATTTCTAAAAGACTAATATAAATTTCAATGGGATTCTGCACATCTACAGAAAAATACAATTTTATCGGTGTTCTTAGATTTTTGCTACGTTGCACACAGACTGAGAAAAAAGGAGTACAAAAACCTCATGGAAAAAATGCTTGCCTATTAATATAAAGATAATCATTATTTATTGTCGTTGGTATTATATAAATACATGACAATATTAAATTAATCTTATTTATAATTATAACTTATATTATAATTTTAATTAGTCCAATAATTTTCTTCTTGAACTTCTTGAATTTTATATGGGCATTTTTCAGTAAGAATACTTTTAATTTTTTCTTGAAATGTTCTGTTCGATAATAAAGTCCATTTTTCAGGTATGCTACTATATAATTTAATGCATGTATGTAAATTTATTTGACTTCTTGAATATTTGCAAAAAGGTATTGTTAATTTTGAATTATTTCTTGTTGAATGTTGATGTATATTAAGATTATGGTTAAAATCATGCATGTGTTTTCTTACAAATAAAATATTTTGAAGAACATAAATTGATGTTAATGTCATAATTCTGAAATTTTTAAATATAAATGTGACAATAACTTCTTATTAATGGGAAACTTCCCTTTATTTTTTAACTTAATTTTTGGAGTGACTTAAATATTTTTTAAAAATATGGCCTCCATTTTCCAATATGGCTGACAACTTTGATTTTTCTTATGGTACACCCTGTATTTTATGGCATTTTTTAATTAAACACTTAATTTGAGGCACTTTTGATTCTTTCTTATGTTTTCCCAAACCCGTTGGTTCAGGAGATACAAGCAGTTAAAGTTTGATTTTTTCCCATTTAAAAAGCATTGTGTCCAATTAACTATGCCATCCCATGTATTCCTTATGGAGTAAAAGCACATTTAAAATAATACAAATCCATGAGTGAAAGTCAACAAAAAATTATTGTAAGATTAAATCTCAACTAAAGTCACATTTTAAGACACTTTTAATCCTTGGTATGTATTGGTAAACCCAACCGTTTTTGATATACAGACAACTAACAATCTCCCAATGCATTTTTAATGGGAAAAAATAAAACTTTAAATGCTAGCACCTCCTTAACCATTAGGCCTAGGAAAAAATAAAGAGTGTTCCATAAGAAAAATCAAAGATATCCACCACTTTGGAAAATGGCGGCCATATCTGCTTATTTAAAAATAAATAAGGTAAGTCCCCCATAAGAAGTTCCTTGTCAGACGTATAATAAAAAAGTTAGCTATTGGTTCAGTTTAGGTGAGACACCCGGTACTATATACAATACATATATGTCTGTAAACAAGATAGCGGCCGTAAGTATAGTCCAATATAGACGCTGAATGGTCTGGATGAAAATCTCTAGTTCATTAAATGAACTGGCAAAGAGAAGTAATAAAGTTGTATATCTTTTTGTTTGCCAACAAACTTAAATACCAATTTTTTATCTGTCTTGATCCTTTTGGGACTTAAATTCTCTGAATTTAACTAAGTTATTTGAATTTTACATTTCCTTGGTAGCAAACCTGTGTATTCACTTCCCATGTTATTGATGAGGAGAAAATTGTGTCATGATTTGTTTAAGTATTTACAATTAAGCCGGGGCTCTGCAACTTTAGTATTATTGCTATTAACTTTGACCAGAAGCACATTTTATAAGTTTAACATTGAATAAAGTTAATCCTTCGACAAATTAAACAATGAAATTGCACTATATATAACGTTCAATCATCTTAAAATAATGCTGCAAAATTGTTACGGAAGTAAGTTCTTGTTATCTTACTTTAACTAATATTCGAAAACTTGAAAAGTTTAATATCTCTAAAATTACTTACTACCATCTGCTTTTTGTACAATACTTGTATTACAGTTAAATTTAAAATGTAATATGTAATTTCCAGCTACAACCCCTAGTATTCTGTTAAAAGCCATAATGGGGGATGTTAACTGTGCCCTAAAGATCATATAAAACCTTTAGGGGATGCTTGGAAACCCCAAACCTCAGAACAACCCCTAAAAGAGTATTTTATATATAAAGCGCTAGTAGTCATGGTAATCTTTAACACCCAGCAACAACCCCTTGTATCTTGTGTCCTTCCAAACCCATCATAGGGGATGTTACCAATACCCTAAGGAATATATATATATCCTATAGGGGATGCTTGAATTCCTTACAATTTAGAGATACAACCCCTAGTAGCATATTGATCAATATTGCCCAAGTCTTCATGGTAATATGTAATTTCCAGCTACAACCCCTAGTAGTCCTGCATCTGACAATGTTATCTGTGTGCAAATTTTGTCCAGAGAATTTTCCGTTTTGATTTTGTAGTAGGGGTCTAAAGAAGTGTTTTCCACTCGGGTGTCAAGCACGCAAGTGGTACGTTCTCCGGCTATGACGTCATCAATATGGCGGACAAGCAATTTTGGAATGCGTGTATTTTGAATACTATTAGTCGGATCGGAATAAACTTTTTTTTGTTTGAAAGATAATTTTTTATGCTAAACATTTTGTATTTACACATTTGTTGTATTAATAATACTTTTTTAGTAATTTTTAAAAAACCTCTTTTTTAATAAATCTGTTAAGAAAATTCAATATACAACTTTTTTACTGAAAACATGATCGAAACATGCCTATAGTAATACTTTTAGAGAATTTTAAGACCTTTTCAAAAATACCATACATTATATACTTTGCTGGAATAATAAAGTGAATAAACTGGATTAATGTTGTAAAAACGCGGAATTTTCCATGCGGCAGACCAATCTTAGCCGGTCCAATGTTCTTTGTACAAGACAGGTAAAGAGAATTTTACTGATTTATTTTGTAGTAGGTGTATAAAGAAGCGTTTTCCACTCGGGTGTCAAGAATGCATCTGAATCGTTTTCCGGCGATGACGTCATCAATATGGCGGAATATCCATTAATAAAAACGGGTCTATTTCACATACTATTCATCCGATTTGAATAAACTTTTTTTTGTTTAAGGCCCCTTTCACACGAGGCCACTAGTGGCCGCCACTGGTGGCCGCCACCGGTTGCCCGCCATAGCTTAAACATTGTTATAAATGGAGGCCTTCAGACGCGGCCACTGCAGTTGCCCGACGGGACACAGTGGCCGACTCGCGCAACTGCGAGTCGGCCACCGCGGTGGCGGCAACTCGTCGCGGGGCATTGAATGAAATGGGAGCTTTCAGACGTAGCCACCGGTGGCCGCCACTCCCGACTACGAAAGCGCGCGCATTACCTGTTTTTTGGGGTAAACTCAAGCAGTTCACGTGCGGAGGCAGGTACAGTTGAGAAATGATTTTTCTAAACGAGTTTTAATTGTTTATTTTATTATTTTAATGAGTGAACAGAAGAAAAAAATAAAATAAATGGTATCAGAAAACTGAAACAATACTTTCTCCCTTAAAGTAAGAAAATCTGCAATAAAATAAAATTAATGTACAATCACTTCGCAAATACATTAGACCACGTACTGCGTTTACCGCCAAACAAAAATATCAATTATCCCCGCAACCAGTTGACATAGACTAATAATTCTAAATACTGAATTATTTACTTTTTTTTTTACATCTCCGCCTTCTTTTCTTGATTGGTGATGTGAGAAGAATGAGTTGTTTATTAGTCATCAGCATTTTCTCGACTAAATCGGAGGTGGCTATTGGTGGAGTGGCTTGCTAGTTGCCTGTATCGTCAACTGCAGTTACCCGGGCTGGTAACCGGTGGCGGCCACCGGTGGCGGCCACTAGTGGCCTCGTGTGAAAGAGCCCTAAGAGATAATATTCAAGCCTACAATTTTCGTATTGAAACATTTATTCTATTCCTAATAATTTTTTTGTAATTTTCAAAAACCGTGTTTTTTAACTCTATTTTGCTTTATTTTTGCACATGACTTTTTTCATGGAAAAATTATCAAAAAATATCTAATACAAAACTTTTAGAGCTTTTTAATACCTTTACAAAAATATCATATTTTGTATGGTTAACTCAACCATTAAAGTGAGAGAACTTAATAAATCTTTTAAAACCAACGAATTTTTCGCGTTTCTCAAGAAAATGCTTCAACATCAGCAGGGTCACTGCTCTGTGTGTAAGAGAGATATGAAGAATTTTACTGCTTTATTTTGTATAAGATGTCTAAAGAAGCATTTTCCACTCGGGTGTCAAGAACGCACCTTGATCATTTTCCGGCGATGACGTCATCAATATGGCGGAATATCCATTAATAAAACGGGTCTATTTCATATACTATTCGTCCGATTTGAATAAACTTTTTTTTGTTTAAAAGATAATATTTAAACTTATATTTTTTATATTTAAACATTTATTCTATTCCTAATAAATATTTTATAATTTTCAAAAAACGTGTTTTTTAACCTTTTTTTGCTATATTTTTGTATATGACTGTTTTCATGAAAAAATTATCAAAATATGTCTAGCATGAAATGTTTAGAGCGTTTTAATACCTTTACAAAAATACCATATTTTGTATGGTTAACTCAACCATTAAAGTGAGGGAACTCAATAACACTTATAAAACCAATGAATTTTATTGTTTCCAAGAAAATGCTTCATCCTCAGCTGGGCCACTGTGTGTATGATAGATATAAAGAATTTTACTGCTTTATTTTGTAGAAGATGTCTAAGAAAGTGTTTTCCACTCCGTTGTCAAGAATGCACCTAAAACGTTATCCGGCTATAACGTCATCAATATGGCGGAAAATCCATAAAAAAACTCTATTTCACATACCATTTCTCCGATTTGAATAAACCTTGTTTTGTTTAAAAGTTATTATTTAAGCATGTAATTTTTGTACTTAAACATTTATTATTTTTTCAATAACTATTTTGAAAAAATAATAAATGTTTAAATGTTTTAATAGGGTGGCTCAAGGACCTTTTCAAAAATACCATATTTTGAATGCTTTGTTTAAACAACAAAGCGAGGAAACCCAATAAAACTAATAAAAATATCGAGTTTTCTGTGTTTTTTCTAACTAAATATTTCAACCGAATATTGAGTATTCCAACAAAAATGCAGTAAGTTTGATTTTATGTAGTTTTACATTTTAAGAGGACCTACAACGGCATTATATTTATTAAAACCTTATCTGTCTGTATTATGTTGGATTAATGTAAAGCAATAAATAAGACATTTAAAAAATACAAAAGAACACTTTATTACTGTTCCTTAGTTATATACAATACAATTAACTGTATAAATTCCTTGGGATTCTTATATATAACCTAAGCCTATATATTTTTATGTCAAATTTTCGTAGTAGCAATACAAGACATTTAATTCTTACATGTAAGTTCCTTCGTGTTAAATGTATATTGTGTGATATATAAATGCAGATTAGATCGTCTCCCAATAGAAAATAATTCAGACCTCATACTGGTAGATGTCAGACTTTTTAGCCACATCTGTAATGTAACAAGTTAAAGAGGTGCAAAATGTAGATCAGATGTAACGCTATACAAGAAGAGTTGAACAACATAAAATCAAACTTACTGTATTTTTGTTGGAATACCTCACCAAAACCTCACCTGTATTCGGTTGAAATATTTAGTTAGAAAAAAACACAGAAAACTCGATATTTTTATTAGTTTTATTGGGTTTCCTCGCTTTGTTGTTTAAACAAAGCATTCAAAATATGGTATTTTTGAAAAGGTCCTTGAGCGCCCTACAAATCCTTTACCAGGCATTTCGTAATAATGGTTTCCCTTAAAAATTATATGCAAAAATTTAATTTAATATTTGAAAAACAAGGTTTTTGAAAATTAAAAATAGTTATTGAAAAAATAATAAATGTTTAAGTACAAAAATTACATGCTTAAATAATAACTTTTAAACAAAACAAGGTTTATTCAAATCGGAGAAATGGTATGTGAAATAGTTTTTTTATTGATTTTCCGCCATATTGATGACGTCATAGCCGGAGAACGTTTTAGGTGCATTCTTGACAACCGAGTGGAAAACGCTTTCTTAGACATCTTCTACAAAATAAAGCAGTAAAATTCTTTATATCTATCATACACACAGTGGCCCAGCTGAGGTTGAAGCATTTTCTTGGAAACAATAAAATTCATTGGTTTTATAAGTGTTATTGAGTTCCCTCACTTTAATGGTTGAGTTAACCATACAAAATATGGTATTTTTGTAAAGGTATTAAAACGCTCTAAAAATTTCATGCTAGACATATTTTGATAATTTTTTCATGAAAACAGTCATATACAAAAATATAGCAAAAAAAGGTTAAAAAACACGTTTTTTGAAAATTACAAAATATTTATTAGGAATAGAATAAATGTTTGAATATAAAAAATATAAGTTTAAATATTATCATTTAAAGAAAAAAAGTTTATTCAAATCGGACGAATAGTACGTGAAATAGACCCGTTTTATTAATGGATATTCCGCCATATTGATGACGTCATCGCCGGAAAATGATCAAGGTGCGTTCCTGACACCCGAGTGGAAAATGCTTCTTTAGACATCTTATACAAAATAAAGCAGTAAAATTCTTCATATCTCTCTTACACACAGAGCAGTGACCCTGCTGATGTTGAAGCATTTTCTTGAGAAACGCGAAAAATTCGTTGGTTTTAAAGGATTTATTGAGTTCTCTCACTTTAATGGTTGAGTTAACCATACAAAATATGATATTTTTGTAAAGGTATTAAAAAGCTCTAAAAGTTTTGTATTGGATATTTTTTTTAAATTTTTCCATCAAAAAAGTCATGTGCAAAAATAAAGCAAAAAAGAGTTAAAAAACACGTTTTTTGAAAATTACAAAATAATTATTAGGAGTAGAATAAATGTTTCAATACGAAAATTGTAGGCTTGATTATTATCTCTTAAACAAAAAAAAGTTTATTCAAATCGGATGAATAGTATGTGAAATAGACCCGTTTTTATTAATGGATATTCCGCCATATTGATGACGTCATCGCCGGAAAACGATTCAGGTGCATTCTTGACACCCGAGTGGAAAACGCTACTTTATACACCTACTACAAAATAAATCAGTAAAATTCTCTCTACCTGTCTTGTACACAGAACATTGGACCGGCTAAGATTGGTCTGCCGCACGGAAAATTCTGCGTTTTTACAACATTAATCCAGTTTATTCACTTTATTATTCCAGCAAAGTATATAATGTATGGTATTTTTGAAAAGGTCTTAAAATTCTCTAAAAGTTTTACTATAGGCATGTTTCGATCATGTTTTCAGTAAAAAAGTTGTATATTGAATTTTCTTAACAGATTTATTAAAAAAGAGGTTTTTTAAAAATTACTAAAAAAGTATTATTAATACAACAAATGTGTAAATACAAAATGTTTAGCATAAAAAATTATCTTTCAAACAAAAAAAGTTTATTCCGATCCGACTAATAGTATTCAAAATACATGCATTCCAAAATTGCTTGTCCGCCATATTGATGACGTCATAGCCGGAGAACGTACCACTTGTGTGCTTGACACCCGAGTGGAAAACACTTCTTTAGACCCCTACTACAAAATAAAAACGGAAAATTCTCTGGACAAAATTTGCACACAGATAACATTATCAGATGCCGGACTATAGTATTCTGTTAAAAGCCATAATGGGGGATGTTTACTGTGCCCTAAAGATCATATAAAACCTTTAGAGGATGCTTGGAAACCCCAAACCTCAGAACAACCCCTAAAAGAGTATTTTCTATATAAAGTGCCAGTGGTCATGGTAATCTTTAACCCCCAGCAACAACCCCTTGTATGTTGTGTCCTTCCAAACCCATCATAGGGGATGTTACCAATACCCTAAGGAATATATATATCCTATAGGGGATGCTTGCATTCCTTACAATTTAGAGATACAACCCCTAATAGCATATTTGTCAATATTAAGCTAGTCTTCATGGTAATATATAATTTCCAGCTACAACCCCTAATATTCTGTTAAAAGCCATGATGGGGGATGTTAACTGTGCCCTAAAGATCATATAAAACCTTTAGGGGATGCTTGGAAACCCCAAACCTCAGAACAACCCCTAAAAGAGTATTTTCTATACAAAGAGCCAGTGGTCATGGTAATCTTTAACCCCCAGCAACAACCCCTTGTATGTTGTGTCCTTCCAAACCCATCATAGGGGATGTTACCAATACCCTAAAGAATATATATATCCTATAGGGGATGCTTGAATTCCTTACAGTTTAGAGATACAACCCCTAACAGCGTATTGATCAACATTGCCCAAGTCTGCATGGTAATATGTAATTTCCAGCTACAACCCCTAGTATTCTGTTAAAAGCCATAATGGGGGATGTTAACTGTGCCCTAAAGATCATATAAAACCTTTAGGGGATGCTTGGAAACCCCAAACCTCAGAACAACCCCTAAAAGAGTATTTTCTATATAAAGGGCCAGTGGTCATGGTAATCTTTAACCCCCAGCAACAACCCCTTGTATGTTGTGTCCTTCCAAACCCATCATAGGGGATGTTACCAATACCCTAAGGAATATATATATATCCTATAGGGGATGCTTGAATTCCTTACAGTTTAGAGATACAACCCCTAATAGCATATTTGTCAATATTACGCTAGTCTTCATAGTAATATATAATTTCCAGCTACAACCCCTAGTATTCTGTTAAAAGCCATAATGGGGGATGTTAACTGTGCCCTAAAGATCATATAAAACCTTTAGGGGATGCTTGGAAACCCCAAACCTCAGAACAACCCCTAAAAGAGTATTTTCTATTTTCAGTTTAATACTACAATAGTCATGGTAATCTTTAACCCCCAGCAACAACCCCTTGTACTGAGTGTCCGTGCAAACCCATCGTAGGGGATGTTACCTATTCCCTAAAGTATATATATATCCTATAGGGGATGCTTGAAATCCCAACACTTAAGAGATACAACCCCTAAAAGGTATTTTAATAATGCTCCGCTAGCCTTTATGGTAATATATAACCCCTAGCAACAACTCCTTTTTATTGAGTTGTGTTCTAAATCCATTAAAAGAGTTATGTTTATCAAACAACGTATCATAACCGTTGTTGTTATAGGTTTAAAAACAATCATCATCATAAAACAGAACTCGGCGGTAGACCCACATGCTAGTTTAGGCCGGCTGACAGCTGTTTCAGTGTGACGACATATCGTACATCAGTCGGTAGTGCCTCTCGAAGCGTATTCGCTCGTGGAGGCGCTGCTCAGTGGTGTCCGTTTGTGACGTCACGATCAGACGCCGAGCGAATTGACCGGGAGATGCCAGGAGGGGATAGTTGATGTATATCTCCAAAACCTAATTAGGAAATTTATATCAATAATAAGAGATGGACTTGCGTCAATAAATAAAATTGGGTAGAAATAATTAATTAGATTAGTTTTTATCATTGAAAAAGGCGGGAAATTTAAGTTTTGAGGTTAGGATAAATGTGATGTGGCAACCATGTTGACTACGTCTGCTGTGAAAGTGATGTCATCATTTAAATACCTCCTTCATTCTCTATAAAAGGCGGGAAACTGAAGTTTTGAGGTTAGGATAAATGTGATGTGGCAGCCATATTGGCTACATCAGCTGTGGAAGTGATGTCATCATTTAAATACCCACTAACTTACATTCTCTGTTGCTGACTTGTTGCCAGTGTAACATCGATAAATTTCCCTATTCATGGGAAATTTACCTTGGTGGGATATTTTATTTTTGAGAATCTTAAATTTGTTCCCCACCCAATACCCCATGATCCCACTGGGTCCCCTAGATAGTTTAGGTTATTATTTCCCGTTTATCCCGTTTTCCCGGGAAATTTACCCGTTCATGGGAAATTTGCATTAATGGTATATTTTATTTTAGGGAATTCTAAAATTGTTCCCCACCCAATACCCCGCGATCCCACTAGGTCCCCTAGATAGATTAAGTTATGAAGTACTTAATTACAGTTTTTAGTTTTTTCTGTATATATCGCTCTTACATGGTTTAATAACAAAACAAATTACACATTCGTTTTCAGGACGAAAATTCGCTTAATTTGAGTACCCACAGTCCAATATTTGAGACAGAAAAAAATTTCCTGATTTTTCCTATTTTCCCGGCGCTTACGACAAAAACGATCATCATTTTCGGAATCAGCGTAAAATTTTGAATAGGCCCTATTAAAAAAATTATTAAAATCGTGATAGGTCCAATGTTCGATAGAATTACCAACTGAATCAAAAATCTACCACAAAATAGCCGAACTCATCAAAAACTGACTAAAAACAACTAACTTATCTTGTGCAAATTCAGCCTGCAGCTTCTCCGACACTTCTATAGATGTAACGCCATTAATATTTCTCGTATCTCTACAATTCTTAATTGCCCCCGTACTACCTCCGAAATTGAAATTTTTTTTTCAAATGTAGGAAATCACACCCTGATTTCAGAAATGATAGTCGTTTTCCGCGGAAAACGTCGGAAAATGCCGGAAAATCGGAAAAATATTTTTTGGCTCGGAAGTAGGTCATGTGGGTACTAAAATTAATCGGGAGAATGAGCTGAACAAGAATATGCAAGAATTTTGAAAATCAGATGGATAATAACGGAGTTATGGCCGGAAAAGTACCGGAAAAGTCATAGATTTGCACAAAATGGGTTAGTTTTAGGTGAGTTACGCTAAACTGTGGGATCTAAGGTTAGGTTTGGTTAGGTTAGGTAGTTTAAGTTAGGCTAGACTATATTAGGTCTAGTAAGGTTATGTTAGACTATGTTAGGTTTGGTTTGATTAGGTTAGTTTAGGTTTGGTTAGGTTTTATTGGATTTGGTTATGTTTTATTAGGTTTGGTTGAGTTAAATTAGGGTTGGTATTGTTAGATTAGGATTATAATATCACATTCTTACTTTACCAACCTTACCCATACCTAACTTTAACGTTTTAAACCAATCATAATGTAACATAAAATAATGCAAATTATCACAACCTAACATAACCTAACCTAACCTAACCTAACCAAACCAAATACAATGTAAACTAACATAACCAATCCCTATCTAATTTATTCCAGCCAAATCCATCTTCATATAACTTAAACAAAAGTTGGTTTATCAATTTTTATGTTTTTTTGCTTCATCTCGACTATTGTACGTCAGATCATGAAAATTATTGCAGAATGTTGTTCAGCGTGTAATTTCCTTTAATTTGAGTACCCACATGATATGTTTTAGACAAAGTTTGTTTTCGGCTTTTCCTACGCTTTTCCGGCCGTATCTCCATTAATATCCAACGTATCTTTAAAATTCTTTCATATTCTTGTTCAGCTCGTTCTCCCGATTAATTTGAGTACCCACATGACCCATTTTTGGGGTGAAAAGTTTTTTCCGGTTTTTCCGATTTTCCGGCATTTTCCGACGTTTTCCGCAGAAAAAAACTATCGTTTACAGAATCAGCACGTTATTTCCTACATTTTGAAAAAAAACTTTCAATTTCGGAGGTAGCACCGTAAAGTGAACATTTACCTGTCCTTGTTCAGCTCACTCTCCCTGATGGTACCCACACAACTATCTTTCAAAATAAACGTTTTTAACTTTCCCAATGTGCGAGGATTTTCTTTCCCCCCCTCCTCCAGGGAGTGGTTTGTGGGAAACCAACCACAAAGCCACAAAATGTAATTTCCAGAAGCATCTCAATTTCATAACCTTTGAAAAAATTTCATTTTTGGATAGCGCAGGCTCGCCATAAAGTAAACAACTACAAATACAATAAGTTTGATAATACAGGCTTAGAGTCTAGAGGCTAATTAATTGCATTTAGTAGGCCTAATTCAACATTGATATATGCTTCATTACACTGATGGTTAGCATCTCTACCATAAATTGTATGATTGTAGTAGCTTGATTTGTATTTAGGTTTTGGATTTAGGCAAGTGGATAAAAATAAATGAATCTTTCTCACTTCTCACCTGATGACAGATTAGTGTCAACGGCTAACACATTTTTGCTGCAAGTCGCTGTCGCTGTGGAAGAACCTAACCTAAACTTAACAGCTTAAGCTCCAATGTTCCAATCCAATTCTAATATTTCCAATCCAGTCTGTCCGGCTGTGTAAATAAAAAAATGTTATCAAATGGTGCCGTCTTCTTTAGACCGGAAGTATAACCTTTACCTGAGACGATGACGTCTTTTATAGACCGGAAACATATAACCACTAGGTTCCGCAGGCCATTATGAGCACCTGTCTGACACTTAAATGGAGCCAAGTGGTAAGTTTATTGAAGCGGGTTAGTTCGATGCACTTTATTCAGATGGCGTTGTAAAAACATGACTTTCTTCTTCTTCGCTGATTCAGCCAATCAGAACGACGATAACGATCTGCTAACTTCCCGTTCCGTTTCCCCTGATTTTCTGTCACGACGCGACGTGTACACAACCATAACGAGTTGGAATTAATTTGAGTGTGGGAAAATACCTAAAGTACGTTTGCAGAAAGTTGTTCTAGTGTAAGTTGTTTCGCGAAATACTGTACTGCGTGATTCTTGATTGTGCTTAAAGCTATTGATGGAAAATAAATACGTAGATGTTTACATAAAAGCACTTAATAAAAATTAACTAAGTGGCTGGTTGGTGTAGTGGTTATAGTTCCCGCCTACAAACTTGTAGGTAGCCGGATCGATCCCGAGAAAAGTTAGTAGCTTTTTGAAGGGTTGTTTCCGGAGCCAGCTGCCATTGGTTGTTGGGCTATTAATTAACAATCCTGTCTAAGGAAAATGCCAACCTTAGTCAGTAACAAGGCTACAAGATCGCGCCACTATCATCACGATCATCACACTCATCCTTCACTCATATTCAGGGTAACGTCCTCCATGAGGTACCTGTCTTATTAAAGTGATTAAGTGATTAAGTGACATAAATATTTTAAAGCTAGCGAAAAATGTATCGAAAGAGTGTGTGTCAAGATACAAGAATAACATATTTATTTTGCCATACACTTATCATATTTTTTCCGTTGGCCTTTTACCTTGACCAGAGGAAACTCTTGCCCCGACAACGTTGCTGTGCTACGAGGATAGTGGACCTACATGGGCAAGGCCGTAGCCAATGGGGGGGTTAGGGGGTCAGAACCCCCCCCCCCGAAATTGTAGATATAGCATTGAAAACGTAGTAAATGGGGGGTGAAAACTAATAAAATAAATTATAGTTAGCAAAGTGAGCAGTGGAATGGTGCCGTGGTGAGCGCTACATGCGTCTGGCGGAGCGTCTCAAAACCGTGTCAAGACGGACAAGGCGTGTCAGACATTCCCCGCGCCCCTTGCCGGTGGGTAATTTGGCGTCTCTTAGGAACAATGAACGTCCCCTTTATCCCTCACTTAGTACCACCAACACATGGCCGGCGCGGTGGAGCCATCTTTCAGTCAATAACTTTTCCTTACCTCATGATGACTATAAAGTCAGATTCATTTTTGTTGATTAGTTTATAATTTACAAAATTAAACTGTACATAAACCGAACGTTTAACTCAGAAACATGTTTACCGACATTAAATAATATTATTTATGAAAAGAGTAAGAAAACAAATATTTTTGATCTACATACTATATACACAATATGTTTTAGTGAATTTCCCCTATAGGGAAGAAGCTATTACCGTAGGTCTCATGGTAAGACCTAAGCCCGTGACCATCATAACTTTTTGTTTTGGGGCCACCAGAAGCAAATAACACCATTCGTTCGAATTTATATATATATAGATATTCGTACTTATCGTATTTATATAGATATATATATATATATATAGGTACGAGTCGAACACGTTCTTCCGTCTATTATATCGTGGAAAAAATTAAAAACGGAATTGTTGGAAAAGGTAACGGCATTGTAACGCTTAATGTTGTTGATAAAATGCAAGGTTCGTGATTTGCCTGCAATTGAGTAAACGTATGGATGTTACTTGACAAAATAAAGGAATTTTCGTACAGTTTACCTATTTATCAAATCCACGTTGGTTACACTGCCAAATCCATCACTTCTATCACGTTTCATTCCTTGAATTATCGTAATACCACATGAAACTGAATTGGTTAACAAAGCAAATGTTTGCTGCAATACAGGACTGAGTAACTGACTCTAGGTTTGTCAGTTTTCCTAAACTCTAAAAATAATTCAGTTTAGTCCAGTCCTTATACAACTAAATCTCCAGTTCTACCGGGCCGATTTTATTAATTAATGGGTCGTTGGAAAGCTCTCTCTCTGTAAATTTGCAAATAATTATGAAAGTTCTTTTTGATATTTTTGGTGAAAAAGTAAAAAACCCATGTTTTCCACAAGAAATACATTGAAAACGGGGATTTTATCATTTTTATTTTTAGGCAAATTTTGGCTGCCTTTATTGAGTATATTTAAGAAATGCCTAACTGTTATTTGTAGGAAATTTTATTCTCAGAATATCACCATCCACATTAACCGACTTCCTCACCATTTAAAAGTTATTTGTAATACAAGCTAAGTAACCTCCGAATTTTAGTGGTGTGAAAATACTGAATTGGAATTAACAATCCTGTCTAAGGAACGAGCCAACCTTAGTCAGTAACAAGGCTAAAAGATCGCGCCACTATCATCACGATCATCACAATCATCCTTCACTCATATTCAGGTAACGTCCTCCATGAAGTACCTGTCTTAATGATTAAGAATGATTAAGAATTATTTTTGTTAAACTTTGTACAATTAAATCTAATTCTAGAGTTCTATCTGACAGATTTCGTCGTTGGAAAGCTTCATCCGTGTAGATTTGCAATAATTATGAAAGCTATATTTTGATAAAGATTTATAGTGAACATGTAAAATCACATATTTTCTATACGAAATACATTAAAAAACACTTATTTTAAAGTTTCTTTTTGTAGCCAGGTTTTGGCTGCTCGTTATCAGTATTTTAAAGAAATGTATGTCTCTAACTCTTTGGGAATTTTATTCTCTTTCAGAATGTCACCTTCCACTTAAACCGATTTCCTCACCATTTAAAAGTTATTTGCAACAAAGCTAAGCAATCTCCGAATTTATAGTGGTGAGAAAATACTGAATAAGAGATATTTTTGTTAAACAACTAAATCTAGAGTTCTATCAGACAGATTTTATTAATTAACGGGTCGTTGGAAAGCTTCATCCGTGTAGATTTGCAAACCTTTTGAAAAAGTAAAAACAAATATTTTCTATAAAAAATACATTAAAAGACAAAGCTCGCTTTTTAAATTTTTTTTAGCCAAGTTTTGGCTGCCAGTTTTCAGTATTTTCAAGAAATTTTCAGTGGAAAATTGTAGGAAATTTTGTTCTCTTTCAGAATATCACTTTCCACTTTAACGGACTTTCCCACCATTTAAAAGTTATTTAAAAAAAACTAAGCAACCTCCGAATTTATAGTGGTGAGAAAAGATTGAATTTAAGAGATTTTTTTAAACCTTGTACAGCAAAATCTACAGTTCGTCAGGACCGATTTTATTAATTAAAGTCTTAGGAAGCTTAGACTTGCAAATAACAAAAAAATTTTGATTTTTTTCAAGATTTATGGGGGAAAAATTTGAATACCCACATGTTCTCTATAAAAAAAACACCTAGGACAGGTTTTTAAAATTTCTTTGTAGCCAAGTTTCGGCTGCCAGTTATTACTATTTTCAAGAAATGGATTACGGTGTTTTTTTGGAAATTTTATTCTCTTTCGCAATAACACCTTCCTCTTCGATCGATTTCTTCAGTATTTTTAAGTTATGCCCACAAAAATGGGAATATCTGAGATTTTAGACTATTATACATTATATTTCATCTAGATTAAGCCATAAACCAAGTTTTATTAAGATATGTTGAGAATTAAGCGATATATAGAATGTTGCTTATTTCTCATAAGGTTAACATTGGGACAACGTACTGTGTTTACCACTTTCAATGAGTCGGTAAGCAATAGACATAGAGCAACGATTCAAGGTACTAATTTGATTGTCTTTCGAGCTGAATTCAATGGTGCTAACGATAGTTGTATTATTTTAATTTGTCTATGTGAAACCCCTAAAAACCAACCAATTTTTGTATTGTGACCATTTTTTGGGGATTTTTGTATTCGTCCGACTTGTTTTGATACTGGCTAATCTATAAACATTTGAAAATGCTAAACCTATGTCATACAACTAGAAATATTTGAAAACATGCAATTTGACCCATTAATTGTTCAGATATGACGTTACATTCGCCAATGATGCGGAATAAGTATCCATTAGGTAGGTACAGAGCCCATATTAAGTTGAGCACTTTTCGCTGCGCAAGGCGGTGCAAGGGTAAACGTGGTGCTGTTTAGTCACCGGATTCTTAAAAAAAACAGTGCCAAAGCACTGTTGGCAGTCATTATTTGCAGTGCGGAGTGTTTTAGGATGGATTTTTTGAGCGGGAAACCTTCATTCTACGGAGAAAGTCGAACGGACGAAGCAAGCATTGTTTCATAGGCAAACATCCTTCTAGGAAATAGCCCTTGCCTCGTAAGGTCGTCTCGCACCCTGCAATTGAGTCAGTTGCCACAAAAACTTGAGCCTTCCTTCTCACTCCCTACCCCATTCTTTCGGTCCCTGTCACAAAGCCATTGACCCTTCACACCCAGTCACTGATCACCTGATTTTTACTGGCCACTAGAAAATTTAAAAAAATGATTAAAGTATAACTGGTGCCAAATCTTAAGGCCCAGTCCGTCGTGAGACTAATGTTAATTTTAGCATTGGGCCAGGGCCGGCTCTAGAGTTTTATGCACCCTAGGCGAAAGTAATGCTTGGCGCCCCCCCCCCACTTCTTAACAGTTCTGTAAAAGGGTACATTACTATTAGGGCTAGAGGAAATAAATCCAATTACTAAGGAATAAAAAATAAAGGCTAAGGCCAAAATAAGGCTAAGGAATAAAAAATCCAATTCCTAAAACCTCTAAGTTTTTAATCCTGTTATTTTTATTTTAATGATACTCAACAATCCTTGTTTAGTTAATTTTTGGAAAGTCGGCCTACTTGTGTACAAAGAAACGAGAAGAATAAACTTGTAATATCTTAGACAATTTACAATTAATTTTGTTCGCCAAATTCTTTGTCAAGTTTCTTCGGAGATAAAGACATTTCATTGATATAATTTATTTAAATAAAGATTAAAATCGATTCGCCCAATTATGAGTTGTTTTAGGATTAACAGATTGATTAGTTAATATATTTTAAGATGAAATATCTTTTAACTTATAGTTACCAGATACCTCTCAAAGATGTATCAATTAGCATCTTGTTCTTGCTAATTGAGGCAATCAGCTGATTGTTTTATTTATGTTAGGTTAGACCATCGATGTAAATAAGTACACTGGATTGGTAACTCAGGCCCCGCAACGCGAGCCGCCGGCAGTGGTTGCGTTTAAGATTTTGCAGGGGCACATGGGGGAACGCATCTTTTGCCGGCCAACTTGTACTGGCAGTCTAGTTAAATATCAATGGTAATTACTTAATAGTTATAGCAATACATCTATTTGCAAGCTTTACCCGCAAAACTGCTCCCAAATCCGTGCGGTTTCAATACGGTTAACAATACAGTTTCGCACTTTTTCCCCCAGCGCCCCTTCAATTCGGCCCGGCTGCAACCCCAACGCACAGCTGTGTTGGCTCGGAAATCACTACACGAGCCTTACGGGGAGCGCGCTATCCAGTTGTATTTATTTACATCGATGGGTTAGACTGATAACAATGAACAAATATCGACGTATCGAACGCATGTAATAATAGATTGGTGGAATGAGCGAGTTTCACAAATTGATTAAACCGATAACAATGCAATAATGAATGTTTCGATAATAACGATGAATGTTTATATTACTTGTAACCGAATGAATATTGTTCGATTAATTAACTCGAATTAAAAGTATCATCAACAATGATCTTTGTGGTCCTAGGACAATTAATAATAATCATCAAATCATATATGTTACTATCTAAGGACTAAAAAGAGCAACTTTTGAATCCCAATGCATGTGTCAAAAGCAGCTGTTTTTGAAGCAGTATGACGAAAAACACTTTATCTACGACCATTGCAATAATCACCAAAAACGATATTACAACTAACGTAATAATGAGGTCCATTATTAAACCAAATACAAACCAGTTGCATAAAGTTAACATTATGCAACTGGTGTCACTTTATGATACAGGTTCTAGACCAATGGGAGCGCGGCATTTGACGAAAGTAGTGGCATAATGACAATTACGCGATTACGCAATCCGTAATGACAATCAGCTGATTGTTGCATTACGATTCATGTTTGAGTTGACTTATCCCATCAGCTGATTGTTCCACAACGATTCATGGTTAAGTCTGCTTATGTGCCTAACCTCAAATTTTAGTTGACCTATTCCATCATTAGTAAAAGTCATGAGTTTTGTTTAACTTCGGGGAAACTTTTGTCGTATATTGTTGGTCGTAGATAAAGTAGTGTATGCAACGATTGTATTATGCCTTTAAGACACTCGTGAGATATTTAGAACACTCGCTTCGCTCGTGTTCTAACTTACATCTTACTCGTAGCTTAAAGACATTCATAATACAATCGTTGCATAAACTACTATTGTTGTTTGTAAGCAATTGTTGTTCTTGTTAAATTTTTTGATTTTAGAAACTGCAGATGGTATGTGTGCATAAATTGCTTGGGGTCTTTGGTGTCAAGTGGTTAGGTCAGTGCATATTCCCCGATCAATTTTACTTTCTTTAAATATCAAACACTAGCTGATCAACACGGTTTTACCCGTGGTAAAACAGACAAAGATTCCTTGGATTTATGATTTAATGTTAAGGATGCCATGACAACTACATATGCTTCCCTATACTTTAACATTGAAACTTTGATGTATCATAGGGCGTAGCCCGATAGAATTTTTAAAAATCCGTTCTTAGCGGATGCCTATGCCCTGAGAGGAACGTCCACGCAAATTTTCAAGGTTCTAGGTTAAGTAGTGTGGGCTGTGCGATGATGGGTGAGTTGTATTTGACAAATATGTAGTAGATAAAACAGCCAAGAGTATAATTTTTTGAATACACGATGTAATATAAGCAATTTTATGTAAGCAGGTCTCATCACTAGAAAAAATCTAATGGAATAGGTAAAAGAATTTGAAAGTAAAAATTAAAATAAAAAATAACATTCATGGGTTTCCATGTTATTGACGAAATAAAAACGAAATAAGACGTGAGTACCTACTTCTTACACAGGGCATTCAAAAAATGTGGGGCAATAAATTACGTAGTGATTCCTTGGGTCGAAAAAACAAAAAACAATTACATAGACATGTGTTCTATCTCGTTTAGTTTAGCGTCTGTCTATGTCTGTATATATTTTTTTATAATTCATAGCTCCTTAACGGTTTGAGGTAGAGCGATGAGATTTCGCACAAATGTTAATCTTATTAAGATCTATTTCCGTTTAAAATTATATGAAAATATCATCAAACGTTTCTAAATGGCGGCCATTTAAAATGAAAGTAAACAAACTATGTATTATCTTCTTACGAACTTAAGCATAAAATCCAGCTGTGCTGAAAACATAGCTAACAAACATCTGTTTTAGTATAGCACTTGCTTTAAAGGTAAAGATTTAAAGAAATGTTGCAACTGGAAGTCCTCTTGCGCAAATTAAAATATTACTGATGAGCTTTTTCAAATTAAGTATGTATTAAGTACGGGTGTGTCATGGGCGCGGCATGATTAATAGTCTTAGATTTTATTATTGAATAATATGTACTGTATAAGGAAAAATAGGCGAGTTTATGAATAGCCATTACTACTTGCTGCAAGTCAGCATTTGATAAGAACGATTGTTTCACATTCGATTCAATAATTATCAAAATTGGTCCAGGAAAAATAAACAAGCAGCTAAACAAACTAGAATTAATGCCAATCAAGAAATATAATCAATTTAAACTTTCCTGTTATGTAAAAAGGTTGAATAAAAATATAAAATTCTAAATACCCCCGTTGCAGCAGACCTGCATACTCAGCGAATTTCAAATGCAAAACAACATATTTCAATCAAACATAGCAAGATTTGACATGTTTTGGTAAGCTCCATAAGAATAACATGGAGAATGAGTATGCAGGTTTGCTGCTACAGGTATACTGAAACTGCGTTGTTTTTAATTCAATATTTAGTAGATCTGAACTAGAAGAAGCTATTTACCAAGTTTTAACAAGATATGTTGAGAAATAACCGAGATATATAATCTTTATATTATTAATTCTGTAAGCGATTTTGTTAAATCAAAATTGTGAGAGTTTGACAGCTCGCAGGATGATGGGAGATGGCTCAAATGAAAGGTCTTGGTCCCAGGGGGTTGGGAAAAATATCAGATTATGTCCAAATATACCAGAAAAAGAGAAATAACGAAAAATATCTCCCATTTAAAATGCATTGGGATTGAAAAACGTCTGCTTTGTTTACAATAAACATGTGGTGCTAATGCTTGATTCAAAGCCATATGGTAGATGTTGACATGTGGGATTTTTTGCAAAATGCAGCTAACTATGCACGATTAATGTACTATAACAAAAATATTTTAAATTTAAGATTTTCTGATTTTATAATAATTAAGGGTTCATTTCATAATTCAAAATTATAAAAAGTTAAGTACGTTTGTTTAGTTTATGTTATAACGATGCAGATTTAATACCAAATGATCTATACATATATTTAAGGGAAATTTTTGCGCCAAAATTGTGGGCGTTAGGAAGGTCGCAGGATGATGGAAGGAGGCTGAAATTGAAGGTCTCCATCCCAGGGACTCGGGATAAATACTGGAATTGCTTTAAGCTTACTATAAAAAGAGAAATAACGTAAAATACCATGAGACCTACAGTAATAGCTTCTTCCCTATGGGGAAATTCGCTAAAAAGCATAAGAAAATATGATTTTTTTATTCATAATTCAATGTTATGGTCAGTAATGGCTTTACATTTACTGTCGTAGAAAGATGGGAGAGGGGTCAAATTGAAGGTCTCTATTCCGCTTTGGCGGGAAAAATAATGAAATTGCTTGAAATTCACCAGAGAACGAGAAATAACGTAAAATATATGTCATTTAAAAAGCATTGGGGTCTAAAAACGTCTGCTTTGTTTACATAAAACATGTGATGCTTATACTTAATTGAAAACCATGTGGTAGGCTAGATATCAGTATAAGGTAGATTCAGTTTGCTATGAAGGTATTTTGTACTATAATACATAACTAGTGGCTTGTAGGGGCAAAAGCCCCTATAAATAAAATACAAATGCTTAATAAAATATATATTTAATGTTTCCTTCACACTCACAACTCGGTAACTGTTTGGCGGAATTAAATGTGTAAAGTGAAATGTTAATTATACTTTGACATTTGCTAGTGCGTATCAGAATTTTAAGAAAGGGCGTTAGCCTACTTCAGTAGTAAACGGCTAAATTTTTGAAACAATGGCGCTATGGATGTCGTTCTCAAAACAACTCAGTTCACATCGTTTACAATTATTAAAAAAATATGGACATGGCTTAAAACAATTCTTAAGGTTAACCACAGACTGTGAAACTTAATTTATTTGCCAAAGAAAGTCGTGACATTTAAGTTAACTCAAAAATGTAAACAAATGTCTATAGCCTCCACCTAGTTCAAAAGAATATTATATGGACAGTTAAAGGGTACTTGTTATGGAATTCTCCGTTTGAGCCCAGATAGCACACAAGCTTATTGCAAAGCTTAACCTTTTCATTGCTGCAATAAATGGTTTGGCTAAGCTTTCCCTTAAGGCGTGGCTAAGATACTCACAAGCTTTCTACAAAGCTTAGCCTTTTCATTGGCACGCAAGTCTCGTGCAAAGCTTAGCCTTTTCGTTGCAGCGGGAAATGACCATGCCAAGCTTTCTTTTAAGGCACGGCATAAGATACACTTAAGCTTACAACAAAGCTTAGCCTTTTCATTAGCACACAAGTCTCGTGCAAAGCTTAGCCTTTTCGTTGCAGCGGGGAATGACCAGGCTAAGCTTTCTTTTAAGGCACGGTATAAGATACACTTAAGCTTACAACAAAGCTTAGCCTTTTCATTAGCACACAAGTCTCGTGCAAAGCTTAGCCTTTCCGTTGCAGCGGGAATGACCAGGCTAAGCTTTCTTTTAAAGCACGGCATAAGATACACTTAAGCTTACTACAAAGCTTAACCTTTTCATTAGCACGCAAGTCTCGTGCAAAGCTTAGCCTTTTCGTTGCAGCGGGGAATGACCAGGCTAAGCTTTCTTTAAAGGCACAGCATAAGATACACTTAAGCTTAACACAAAGCTTAGTTTTCATTAGCACGCAAGTCTCATGTACAGCTTATCCTGCTAATTGCTGCGAAAAATGGCCGGGCTAAGCTTTATTTCAAAGGGACAGCATAACATACGCGCAATCTTGATGCAAAACTTACCCTTTTCACTACAGTAGTAAATGTTCATAGCTAACATATTCCCCTTTTGGTACATAATTCAGAATTATTGACTTGTTGGCGAAGGATTCTTTTTAGCTGTTTAAATATGATACATCTGTGACATCTGTGCTTAAAGAGATTTGAATCCTCTTCCATCCGTCGTAAATGCGTTTCCATCCTTGTGGTTTGTAATTTTTAGGGTCCCATACGACAGGTTTTAACTCGTATAAGTCCAAAAACTCGAGGATTAGACAATTTGCCCACTCCACTTTGAAAAAAGATATATAAGAAACGCCACTTAATAAAATCAAAACTAACAACAATTATAGTATAGGAAATGAGCTCAAGGGGTGGGGGAGTGTGTTCGCGCCAGAACGCGCCTTTAATGTTTACCGACTTTTCTCGGCAACGCCCGCTCCGCGCCTGACGGTCGGCGCGCCGCGGCAGTTGGGCTACCCGGTGCCGCAGCGGCGCGTGGAGCGTACGGTTATATGGCTTTGACCGTCAATCCACGCGCCTTGTATCTTCGGCTTTCAAATTACGTTAATGTTGTTGATCTACGGTAAAACAACACGATAAACGTTGAATGGTATTTTTTATATTGTTCCAAAAGTACCTGGTGGACTGAGTCTTGGCAAGGCCACACTGAAAAATAACTATATTTGTGACGCGGCCTTGGTCTTGCCCGGTAATATTTCATTTTTACCAGATCATCCAAAGGATGCTGGTTCATCCCTAAGAGTAACAATAAACTTCGAAAAGTTTCATCCCACCTTTGTATAAAAAATCTCCGTTTTCTTCTTTGTATAAACCCTCTTTTAAAACTCCACAACTCCAGTACCTGGTGGACCGAGCCTTGCTCGATATTATTTTATATTTCCAGTTCATCCAATTGCTTACTATAAAAAATGTGATAAACAACACAGCTGATCAACACGGTTTACCTGTGGAAAAGCAGAAAAACTTCTTTGAATTCATGATTTAATGTTAAGGTTGCCATGACAACTACATGAGCTTCCCTATACTTTAACACTGAAAGTTTGATGTATCATAGGGCGTAGCCCTGAGGGAATTTTAAAAAATCCGTCCTTGTTGGATGCCTATGCCCTGAGAGGAACGTTCATGCAAAGTTTCAAAAGGTACTTTGGTATTATACGGAGGCCACTATTTTTTTGAGAGATTTTATTTTCTGGATACCAAAAATGATCATATAATTGGAAAGAACATACTTTAATTGACATACAGTCCAATTTTGACAGTTTAAGGACATAATTATGATGAGCGGTCCTTATGTTCTGCCTCCCAGAAGTCAGCGATGTTGGTGAGAAGTGAGAAGTGAGTTGAACGCGTCGCCTTCGCTAGCGATCACATCCGGTAGCCACATTATGTACGGCAAGCCTTATACAGCGCGCTGTGGCGGTTATGTTAGGTTGGGTTATCATAAATATGTTAGTTTAGGGCTTTCCTCGTTTCGTTACGAATCGGACAATACCAGATGAGTCACACTTTCGGCGGTGACAGGTGATGAGTGTGCTCCGGTCAATGACCTGACCTTGGCCTACTTGGAAGGGATTTGGCGGGCTAAAATTTTATTCATCTGGTATCGTTAGACTCGTTACGAAACGAGGAAAGTCCTACTAACATATTTATGATAACCCAACCTAACATAACCGCCGCAGCGCGCTGTATAAGGGTGACCTCCGTATAATACCAAAGTATAAAAAAACTGGCGCCAATTCTTGGGGCCCACACCGTCCATAAGACTAATGTTAATTTTAGCATTAGTCTTATGGACGGCGTGGGCCCTAAGAATTGGCGCCAGTTTTACCTTTCAAGGTTCTAGGTCAAGTAGTTTGGGCTGTGCGATGATAGTTGAATGGTATTTGACAA
Source organism: Flexamia atlantica (assembly GCA_035578135.1). Classification (NCBI taxonomy): domain Eukaryota; kingdom Metazoa; phylum Arthropoda; class Insecta; order Hemiptera; family Cicadellidae; genus Flexamia; species Flexamia atlantica. Next base: position 193,576,759 of record JAQJVK010000001.1, on the reverse strand, counting down.
ATATATAAAGTAGATTAGATTCACGCTGGCCAAGTAATCTGCATAGAACAAATTTTTTAGTAATAAATTACTTAATTCAAAACTTTAAAACTCGGAGCCGTTTTTGAGATCGTAGGGCAAGCAAGCACGCAGCCATGCAAGACAAGGTAACATTGCTCGTATAAGAGTAGAGGATACAATTATTTTCATCTACCATATATTTGTCAAATACCACTCAGTGGAAACATCGTAGAGCCCAAACTACTTGACCTAGAACCTTGAAACTTTGCATGGATGTTCCTCTTAGGGCGTAGGCATCCGCTAAGAACGGATTTTACAAAATTCGTAGAATAAAGGGGTTTTTGGCGAGGCCGAAGTTTTCAAATTTTCCCATTTAAAAGTATGTTGGACGATTTTTGTTTACATTTTTAATGTTCATAAAACAATCAGCTGGTAGTTTGCTTCGGAAATGTGTACGTTGATACAGATGATAATAAATTTGATTTTATATTTTGATTAGGATTTTTGCGGACATTTGCCATCACTGATTAGTAAAAAACAAGTTTCACAACGTTTCGGGATCTGGAATCTGATCCCGTCTTCAGGTGATCCCGATCAGATTCCAGATCCCGAAACGTTGTGAAACTTGTTTTTTACTAATCAGTGATGGCAAATGTCCGCAAAAATCCTAATCAAAATATAAAATCACCATCACCAACAATGAATTTCAAACAAAGAAAAAAAAAATTTGATTTCTTTGATCATGGCTTCATTGGTTTTTTTGATTTGTTTCAAGGACATAATTATGTACTATATAAAGGTTACATTTAGTTTAGATAAAATCCACCATTAATTAGTTAAGTGGCACCATCTATATTTCGGTAGCGGGAGTTATCGTTTTTCCTGGAGGCGTTTGTAATAATTTTTTATTACATCTATGCCTGTCCGATGATTTGGTGTTTCGTATAATTCGACGATTTAAACGTAAAGAGCATACTGCCTTTTGTGGCTGAGTCTTGAGACTAAATCCCGGTAAGATGGAAAGAGAAAAGCACATTATCAAACAGAATGTGCTGAAATGATATGATTCTTTGATCTATTTTTGTAAAAATTGATAAATTATTCAAATCCCTGATTGTAAGTTATATTTATACTATCTTTTCTACTATATTTTTGTCAAATACCACTGACCTATCATTGTACAGCCAAAACTACTTAACCTAGAACCTTGAAAATTTGCATGGACGTTCCTTACAGAGTATTGGCATTCACCAAGAACGGATTGTTTTTAAATTCGAGGTTTTTGGTGGAGCTGAAGCTTTGAAAATGCCCCATGTCAATGTAATGGATGATCTTTTGTTTGAATTTCAAATTTTATGAAATCAAGCATGTATTAGCTTAACAAACGGATACTTTGTTACAGCTGATTTATAATTTGATTCCTTTTATCATGGTTTTATGGTTGTTTTGATGATTTTGTTAGGTTATTCGTACTAAATAAAAGTTACATTTGCTTTAGTTTCGTACCTTATACGTTTAATCATAAGCTCATTATGTGGTACCATCTTTTTAAGCAGCGGGAGCTATAGTTATTTCCTTAGGCCGGCCTTTATGTTTTTAATTACAATCATACCAGTTACAATAATTTGGCAATATTCCTTTTTCATCTAATTCGACGGTGTCCCGGCTTTTCACGGAAAAATAAATGCTGCAATCAGTGGTTGATCTTAAATTATTACTACCCGCCCATATTTTAAGTTAAAAAATAAGTGAATCGAGTTTGAAATACTGCCCACGGATAGCACCATAACTGTTTCGAACATTCAGCCCTTTACTGTACTTAATTGATGCCCTACTAGGCGATCCAGGGACGTAATGGTAAATCTACAAAGAAGTACCTTAAAATCGACACATTTGGTGTTAAAATCGGTCCGGCCGTATTCGAGTTACAACAGTGAAAAGAAAACCTTCACTATCTAATGTGGTATCTACAATTTATCCTACATTCCGCCATAAAACAAACATATCTCTACATGACATATTCCTTGATATAAATAGTTTCTATTCAATCCTCTAGACTCTTCAAGGTTAGACGATAATTTTTATCGTGAGCGAAGCCACGGGTTCTGCTAGTTCTATATACACCCTGAAATATTAATCTTGATAGATAGCTGTTATTCCTGTTATGGTTACTTTGTTTATATTTTAGTTAATTTATTCTTATAATTAAAGTGGAGAATGGTATGGTAAAGTGTCTCCTCAATAAGGCACAGCCCTGACAAAGAAAGTTTATTCACCCCTCTTAGAACCTTTAATTACCATGAAAATATCAATCGTCAAAAAATAATTTCTAAAAATTTTACAATTTCATCCAATTTTAAGAGTTAAAAATATAACAAAAATATTTTTAATTACAGTACAGTAATATAAAATAATATATTTTCATGTTGGAATGATTTTTATATTAATAACATCATTGGTTATGTCATTTATGATCTTAACAAACATATTTCTAATCCACTGTATCATTAATTTTCAGTAATCTACAACTTTGATAATATCATATCCTACAGATATTTTTAACATGTTTCATTTTCACTATGGTTTAGTTAATTTTTTATAATACATTTTTAACCATTACAATGTTTGTTAAGTAACAATGTTTTTACTAATCTGTGATGCCAAATGTCAGAAAAAATCAATATCAAAATATTTATATCAACTTAGAAATTTTCACATCATACTTATCTTATACGAGTATAGTTTAAAATTAATATTGTTTTTACTCGCAAAAAATCCGCAATAATCACGTTTGAAGGGAAATGGTTTATAGATATTGTGATACAAGCTCCGTACCATTAAATAACAAATATCTCAATTAAAAGGTGTTCTCAAACCTCACACCAACCACGATGAGTAGGCCTACCTTTGAACTCATCGTGGTTGGTCAAGCGTAATGTCGGCGTCCTAACGGTACCATACGCGGGATTGATTGCCCGGGAAAACCCTCCTCTCTCCCCTTACGACATTCTTAGAATTGGCCCTCCAAGTCGCCACTAAACAAAGGGCGCGTCCTTGGACGCGTCAAGTTGGCTACCAATTTGAAAATTGACAATATGTTGTTTAGTATTATAAGTTAGTCTATTGTCTCCAGATTTCTTTAACAATTAATATAATGTATAGTGCTGTGTGAGGACTCTTTGCCACACTCAACCTACATCAAAATACTTTACCTATATTAGTTTTAACGAACTGCTTTAATGTATTTGGGTTTTGTAACCTGTTATAAAGCAAAAAAATAGAATATTTCAACAACAAAATTTACAACAATCCACCATAGAGAATACGTTAAAAAATCTTTGAAAATATTATCCCTCTAAGTTGTCTTGGCTTAAAATACTTACCTGGGTAGGTCGCCATTTCAAAGTAATGTATCGAATGTATGTCCGATTGCTCGTAATCTATTTCTTATTTAATACGCTAGGGGGTTTTTGTGGTCATTACTCCTCCTAAACTACTGGGCCAAATTTAATAATTTATAGGTGTCGTTGGAAAGAGCTCGGTGTGTAGTTTTGCATGAAATAACATTTAAAAAAATTAGACTAAAGGGAATGGCCCTAGACGCCCTTAAAGTTTTGTATTTGTCCATAAGTTTAATATGAGAACAGAAATTTCAAATAAAGCAGTTGATGCAGTAAACAAAGTTTTCCAGCAAAGCCATGTGTTATTACTGGAATTGAAACCATTGAATATTTATACTGAAGCAGACAAGCATTCATTTATGAATTATATAGTAGAGTTATTTATAGTAGATTTAGTGAGTGAATTAAGTTCAGGTTAAGGTTAAAAAGGGTTATAATTTTGTAACAGAACCTGAGTTACAGAATAATGTTTGCTAAAATAACGTAAACCCCGCAATTTCGAAATATAACTTATTTCTTTATTGTCTAATTAAAAGCACCCCATTCAAAAACATGTTTGTTTTCTTATAGCCTGTAATAATTATTTAGACTAATAATTTATGTATGACAAATGCGCTTGGTTAACTCGACTGAGTTTACAATTTTCTTTTACTCAGTAGCAGTAAGTTATGAGCCACTTTGGGTCATTACTTTTCTTGATTACAAAATTCATTACAAACACATTGACTCATTCTAACCAAGTATGCGTTTATGGTGATAGTTAATGTGAAGTTTGTTTGTCAGTAATGACCTAAAAATGAAAATGTAGCAGCTGTACTAACACGCTGGATCAATTTAATTAAATGTAACTATTTAATCTTATTATTGAAATTATAAAATAAACGTAAATTAATTTGGTACCTATTTAATTAGGTGACGTTCTTTGGTTGTTGTAAGGATGATTCATATACACTTGAACTAGAATAATTCAACCTAAATCAAATCATCTCCTGAAAGTTGATAAAGTATTCACCGAAAATATTGTCTGTAAAGAACTTTGGTAAATAATCTCAGTATTACTGGAAGTGACTGAATTTTAACCATATCATAAGAATACTTTACCATTATTGTTTTTACCTATAAGTCGATACACATGACAATTGCTCGATTGCGAGCAACGGGTTTACTAGTAATTCATAATTTCAACCAATTAATAACAATCCCCCATTAAGAAGACGTTAAAAAATTCTTTGAAGATTAAATTTATTCCGGAATAGCTTTTCTGCAATCAAATGTCTACAATTTTTAGATCAAAGCAATAGTTCCTCACTTTTAGTCAAAAACTACTCTAACAGACTTAAAGAATGAATAGTCAATTTTTTGAAAAATTGTCGGATATTTGTTTTTTTACTTGAAATGCTCTAGATCTAAAGGTGCGTACAAGAACATTTTATAACTGATATATTTTGAGACCTCATGCAGAATCATGGTATAAATGATTTTTTCGGATGAAGGAAAGGGTTTTCTTTGCTTGAGCCTGTAAAAATGCTACCGATAGTTATCTTTAGAAACCGTTTTTTTTATCTACAATAGATGTTAAGTGGAGGATGGGTACACCACTGCTGTTTTTATCAACGATTGATGTTTTGTGGTGTATGGTCACACCATTAAACATCTATCGTAGATAACAACGGGTTTTCATCTCCCCAGAGTCGGTTAGGAGGTGAATAAATAAAAGAAGGTAAAATTACAGACAATCAATAAATTTACTAACGCATGGACATAGGTCGGTCGTCCTATTCTTCGATCGCGGTTCATGGTGACGAATCGCGTGCGTGTGTCACAGGGACTTCACAAGCAAGGCCTACCGCATCTAAATATCGTCTAAAGACCTTATCTAACGTATTGTTTTTTTCCCCATATTATTGGTCGGATTTTTAGTGAGGAATTAAAACAAAATTATATTGTTTATGACCAAAATTACCACTCATAAAATTAAATTTAATTATTTGGAAAATAGAGAAAAGATGACACGTGTGACTAATATATGGTTGAAAGAAAGCTAATTATATCCTGGTTAAAAAAAACAACTCATGATATGACAATATAACCGTTATAGCGGACGCGAGCACTTGTCGTCGTTTCGTCTTTGCAGAATAGGTGTACATACATATAGATTGCTTGAATAAGGCGACCTATCCAGGGAGGTATTTTATGCCAAGTATGAAGGTATGAATGACAGATGAGTGAAGGATGATTGTGGCGCGATCTTGTAATCTTTGTTACTGACTAAGGCCGACATTTCCTTAGAAGGACTGTTAATTAATAGCCCGTGGGATCCGAACCACAATTTTGCCTGGTTTACAATTTACGAACTGGTCTACTTATGAGGACGGTCTTATGAACGTAGCATTCAATAGTGCGGACGTTAATCCTCCCTGGGGAACACCGCGTCCACAAGCCATCGCTTATAACTAATCAAATATTCGTTAGGCCTACCTCCAAGTAGGTGGATTACAGGATACGCCACCGTCCCATCAGTCTCGGAATCTCGGTGTCTCAGAGGGTTTTCCCAGTTCCCACCCAAAACTTAAAAAATAGGAAAGCTAGGTACAACAGGAAATCTTTCAATATAACTTTGAAAACGAAATTGAAAGAATGTTTTAATTTATGACCTTGTACTTTTAGTTTTCTTCGAGCAGTGACGGATATACACTTTCTGTCGCCTGCAGCGAAAGCGTCATTCACCCCCCTCCAATAAGATTTCTATCAATTTCTATCTAATTGCTAACGTGTCTTTAATGTGATGGATGAGCAATTATCTCGAGCTGGGTAGACTGTCCATGGGTGGGTAGACGTAATGTATCGATCGCAGGTAGCCGTATATTTGCAAACAATTTCCGTAAAATTTGATTACGCGTATTTATTAATTGCAGGAATAAATTTAAAATAAGCAAAGAGCCGTTTAATTTTATCGCGCGTATTTACCGTTCGCAGGTATTTGATGCGGCAGTGGCGGAAGTAGGTTTGTGAAAATAAAACAATGAAAACCGGTCCTGAAGGGGCGCGGGGCGCGGGGTTGGGGATGGGGATGGGATGGGGAGCCAGTCAGCCATATTGCAATGTTTGTATCCTCTTTCTCTGAGTTGCGTGTTGCTTACATCAGTGATTAGCAGTCTCTCCAGTCTAGAAATCATGTGATAGTTTGATTAGTTTGTGGTTAGAAGTTTAAAGTTTTTAAGTAAGTGGAATTTTGTATCGGTTTATCTGAGACTTCAGCAGCCAAAATAACTCAACTGCCGAGGACTATGCTTCTGTGATCTGACTAGGTGAGTATTTTTTAACTGACTCCTTGGTTAACATAAATAATTATAAGTTACCGTTAACAGTGGTTGTGTTGCCTGGCTTGTGTTGCCCTTATACTATACAATTAGACAATTAAGTGAAATATTAAATATAATGAATTAAAGCTAGCATATTTCGCTTATGTTCAGTCTATTATTACTTTTGGAATTATAGCCTGGGGTGGGACATTTAAAACTCTTCTTCAGCCTATAAATGTGTGTCAAAAAGCTATTTTAAAGGCAGCTTTTAAAAAGACTACCAGGTACCCCTCTGACGTTCTTTTTATTGAGTCCCAGATCCTTCTATTAGACATCTTTTTATAAAAACCTTGTCAGTCCATATTTACAAAAATTATGACAATATTTTCTCTTAGGTTACTCATTCTCACCATACTCGTTTTGCTCAAAATGTTGGAATCAATTCTCTTCAGCTCCAAAAATCAATTTTAACAACGAATCCCTTTTATATTGCTCAAACTCTCTATGTTAATATGTGCCAGCGTTTTCCAAATTCTAATTTTCTTTCTCTACCGACACTTTCGATTTTTAAAAATAGAATAAGGACATTTTTACTATTGCTTAGTTTTGAAGAAGCCGAATCTCTTATCGTCAGCAGATACGGGCGGACCTGACCCTACTCTCACAAGGCCCTCCCACCCTCAACTTTTTGAAATATTTTGTAAGTCAGCACTCTCAGCAGAAAGAAACTTGGATGTTTTTTATGTCGCACGGGACACAATAAGGTCTGTTTGGAAAATTTTTGGTTTAAGTGACTATAATAACTTGAAACATCCATTTTATTTTATTAGTGTGTTGCTGTAAGACAAAGCAATAATGTATTTATATATTTTTGTGAAAGTATTCCCAAATATAGCCTAACCAAATAAAAATATACATTTAAATCGGAGTAATTTTTTCATGATGTAGAGGAATAGTAATATTTTTTATCATAATTATTAATATATTTTAATAACAGAATACACCCATTACAGTACATGTTCTACAACGTTACTTTCAAAAACATCGTGTCAGTTTCACTTTCCAGAGAATAACCAAAAATCACATATATATATCTATTACCTACGCCTGTTTAGGCCTACCTTAAATTGAGATCTTAATTATTTTACTAAATTGGATTAAGTGCAGGGGTTAATTTCAGCCGGAGCACAGCTCCGGTACTTTTTAGGAAACCGGAGCTCACAGGAGCGCGGTTTCTCAACTCACCAGTACAGCTCCAGACCCTTTTTCTGGCCCTTAATTTATTAATACTGTTTAAAAAGTGATTTTATAAAAATGTACAACTCTTTCTAATTTGGGAATCCTCTAAGTCAATTTAACAACTCTATTTTTCTTTACATAGTTTTACGCAAGGTTTAACAGGATGGCAGTTTTTTAACCTCCATTCTGGATACTGATCACTTGATAAACTCGAGATAGGCTTTAGCAAGTGATGGTGGAAGTTTACTATTTTCAATCAAGGGCAAATCCAATCCAGGCCAATACGAGCGTGTACTGGGTGCATTCGGCATTACCATACTCATTTCTACGTCGATCTTATAAGGCCTCTTGCGCAAATAGTTCGTCAAATGCTTGAACAAATCAGTTGCGCCCTTGTTCGACAATAGTAAATTCCCACTGAGTCGTGAGTGGCGCTAAACACACGTTGCGCTGGAGATCACAACCTTCACGACCACTATGGCATCAAGTACACTCTATCCGTGGCAGGGCAAACCTAGATAGCGCGAAAGTGAACACGGCCTAATTGTTAAACTGTGGTCATAAACGTTAAAAAGGCATCAAATTTAATCGCAATTAAAAAAAAAATCCGGGGGAGGGCCCCTGGACCCCCCCTTCTGCTGGGGAGTTTTCCATATCCTCCCGGTGGCCACTCGTGTTGATATTCCCATATTGATATTCCCAGGATTTTCAATCGTGTCATTTTTTTCATTTTTGCAAAAACATTCCAATATTTTACTTACTTTTATTGTTTCATTGCAGGCCAGACTTCTGATCAATATAAAGGGAAACTCCTCATCTTACCTCAAGCCTAGAAGCTGATATAAACGAAGGTGTTGCAGAGGAATATACTTTGACAGAGAGAGTTACGACAGGTGTTGTCAAAAAACCTTTCAATAGGCTGCAGACCTTCACCTTCCCATTAATAAATGGTAACTATTTTGTTAATTCGCCTTTAAATATGAATTGCAAAATGCATAATTTGTTTAACAAGTTAGCTGCCAAGCATATTTTTGTTCTGATTGTACCTTATATCCACACACTTTTTTAGTTGAAATTTCAGTTATGTGATTTTTTTGTACTCTTTTGTACTCTTGATTTTTTTTAGTTGTAACTTATATGATGACTTTTAACGAAATAAATAAAATTAGCCTAGGCTATATATGTAAAAAATTTGGTTACCGATCAGGTCGGTATGAAATTTTCACATGCAACTTAATACGATGACTGCCATAATCTGACATCGACAAAAAGATGGTTTGCTCCACGATCGCTATTTTTAGATCGTAACGTGCATTGTCGTCATGGTTCTTCAGACTAACTGGATTTTTGGTTATACACATCAGCACTCCGGCGCATTGATGTGGATAATAATTGATGTGGATTATGGGGCTTGTTTACATCACCTAAATAATATCTCCCCACTTTTTTGCAGAAGTCTGTTTCTGGAGATTTAAGGATAGAGAAGAGAGCAAACTTCGCGAAGGAATTAGTGATTGGCTGATACAGACCAAATTTAGGAAGTTAAGAAGGTTAGTATTAAAAATTACTAGGTGAACCCGTACAAATTCACACTATTTAATTAAATTATAAATGATCGGCTGCCTTCTATGCCCACATATGTCGTCAATCTACTGTAAAAATAGGTTTTCGGAACGATGTAGCATGCTAAAAGTGTCTCTAATAGCCACTCATTAGGACACGTATTGCAGCATTGTAAGCGATGTTCGTTGTGCACTTTCTTCAAATTGAAATTATGGAAAAAGCAACAGGTCAGCCATTGGGTCGAGGCAAAATTGAAGAATATGTACTCTTCTAAGTGGCACATCTTTTGGGTAAATAATTAAGTCACGCTCACACTTGGTGGTTCGCTATCGTTTGCTCTAAAAATAATAGCAACATCATTAGAAGTTATGTCGTCGTATCGATCTCTGACGTGCATTCCGCGTTGTGTATGCTGCTCATCAGGAGTAATTTTCAGAACGCAACTCTTCACGTTGAAAATTTGCGTTTAGGGATTAACTTTAACCAAGTGTTCAGTCAAGCTGTGCATGAGTTCATTGCTGCAAGAGCCGTTGGCTTTGTTTAGCATTCTTTCTTGATCACCAATTTTGATGTCCGTCATAGATACAGAGCATAAAACAAATGTTCTCCTCACGGTTGTAAGGTGCTATAATTGAGTGATAAATTGTTGCGTACAAATTTATACATGAAATCCATTATTTTCTTCAGTTTAATAGCTCTTTTGCCTACCGTTGCGAATACAGCGTTCTTGGCATTAATGTTTTATTTGTAGTTTCTGCTCAGTCTATCGGTACCAGTAATAAGACTTTGAACATAATCGCTTCGTTGAGATGTAAGTAGATTTAATTTTCCCTTATGGCAGCTGTGTGAAAATCCTTAGTCTCTTCCTCTTTTTTCTCCTTGAAAATGTAGCGCGCCACATTTCTGACATGGTATTGCCATCCCGCCAAGTGAATGCTGCTGTATTCTTGAATTTGATAGTGCGATTTTGTCAGTGTAATTTTCCACTAATTGTTCCAGCTCCGCGTATGAAGCTTCTGTTTGCACACTTTCCCGTACGTTGTCCCGCCGTGTGCGAACATCTTTCCGTACATTGCCCCGCTGTGTCCGAACGCTATAAAACTTCTTCGTCGACTCGTTCTTAGCATGTTTGAAAGAATATAAAGTATCCGATCACAACAAATTTTCCCCGTCTTATTCCTTTTCAAATAAAAAAACAGCTGGGCTGAGTTTTAAACTACTTTGATGACTAATTTTTTTTCTTGGTCTGTGATCTATATAGGCTACTTTAAATCCCACACAACTGATCAGATGTTTATTTGTTTACATTTTCGCTTGTCGAAACATTTTTTTATTTTATAACAAGTTTTTCGCACTTTTTTCATATATTGCCTAAATTTAAAACCTAAAGATGCTTACGGGAATCTGCACATAGAGCCGCGTGTTTTGATATATAATATCTAGGGGTAAGTCTTAAAATAAAAAAGCCTTATCCTATAGAAAGTTTTCATGTAGCGTATTAATATTATAAGATTGTATGGATTGAAAATCAGAATGTAATGTTGAACATACTATGTTGAAATATTTTTTAATTCAAGTGGGAAAGTTGTACTCAATGTCAGATTTATAATTGCAATTTTTTTACACTTGTGACAATCCACACTTGTTGAGGCTCTTAGCGAAACTATCGGTGTAGCCCCACATTTTGTGAACTGTATGTTTGGGGGGGCATAACCAACCACCAGGAGGTCTGGGGAGTATGGAATACTCCCCATAGGCCTACTAGCAGAGGGTCCGGAAAATTTTTGTTTTTCCATACTTAAAAGCTAATAGTTACATAATTTACTATGTAAAAAAATCGATTAAACTAGACTAACCTGACTTAACTTCACAGAGAGTGGAAATACTTTCCTGCCAGCTGATATAGTATTTATTTAACCATTATAAAATAAATGCAACCATTTTTATAAAATTGATGAAAATAAAAGAAAAAGTTTACAAACTCACATCTACACCAGTTTAAGTTGCCAATTAAAAGAAATCAACTTCTACGGAGGATAAAATATAACTTAATCTTAACAAATATTACCTAAGTGGGCAGGATTTGAACCCATACCTCCAACATAATAATCTCATGTCATACTAATTTAATGATCAGCTGTGTATAGAGGTGCAGAAGTATATCCCTAACGTCTTTTCAATATAAGTAGTCATTTTGAATCAAGTTTATAACTTCAGTTTGCAAATAAAAATATACCAGGCGTTTCCTAACTTTCAATAGACCACTTGTGGATTTGTTTTCTTGTATCAAGATAAACATTGATGCGAAACTTTCATATGCCTAATTATTACGACCGTCGACTGCCATGATCTGACTACGACAAAGATGGTTTGTTCCAAAATCCCTTTTTTTATATTTTAACATGCATTGTTGTCATGGTTCTTCAGACTAACTGGGTTTTTTGTTATACACATCAAGACTCTAGAACATTAATGTGGAAAATCCATAGTGTGCTGTTTACAATCATGGCTTGTTTATATCACCTAAATAATATTTCCTTACTTTTTTGCAGAAATCTGTTTCAAGAGGTTCAAAGATGGGGAGCAAGGCAAACTCCGAGAAGGAATCAGCGACTGGCTTATGCAGGCCAAGTTTAGGAAGTTAAGAAGGTTAGCATTGAACTTAAAAATTATTTCATTTTTGCTATGAATTCTAAAACATAATCTAATGTTGAACATACGATGTTGAAATACATTTTAATTCAAGTGGGACAATTGTACACAGTGCCGGATTTATATTTGCAAATTTTTACACTTGTGACAATCCACACTTGTTGAGGCTCTTAGCCAAACTACCTGTGCAGCCCCCCATTTTGTGTCTGTAATTTTAGAATTTACTTGATTATCAATAAAATTTAAAATATTGGATTGAAAATGGTGATTTCAATTTGAACTATCTTTAAAATGTACAAAAAAAACAACTTGCTTTGTACTTTTTGCGGCCCTCTCTCAGCCTGAAGCCCTACCTAACCCAGCCAGTAAAAATGTCATAAAATATAATCGGTCCTTACTTTCTCCTTGTTATTTTTATTCATGCATATACTGCTTGTATTAAAAGTTCGCTAATCAAGGAATTTTACTTTTGTTAAAAAAATAACATATTTTCCATTCTGAAATGAACGCAAACTTACTAATTCTTAGCAAAGTTAATCTCTTAGAGGAAGTTTTTAGTGTGCATTGGGAATCAAAAGTAGCTATATAACTTCTTATTACAGCACACTCCCGATTATCGAGGTCTTCGGGACCAAGGCTACCTCGGATAACAGGAACCTCGGATAATACGGAGTTCACGTGTGTTTTGAGGTTGGGCTGCAATAGGACTGCTTCAAAATATTTTATTAGATACAGTATAGGATTTACCGATAAATACGACAATGAAAGTCCTTACGAGTTGCAAGTATTAGAATTTTAAATAAAGACACTTGTTTCACGCATTATTATAATGCTTAGTAAGAAAATAAAAACGTATATTTAAGTTTAGAGCTGCCTCGGATGAGTAGATAGAACTGGCCAACCGGGGAACTCCGTAACCAGTGTCAGTCGGCGGAACTGGCTAACCAGGGAATTGCCAAACCGTCAGTTACGGGAATCCCGTAACCAACATCAAAATGTCGAGGCACGGAACTGGCCGACCCCGGAATTGGGAAACCATGAATGGCGCTTCTACGCACGACGATACCAACCTAACACCAACAAATTATGGCAAAACAATGCTTTTTTAGAGAACAGGTTCTATCGCATTCGCATTTGCCCATTTAATTTCTTTGTATTTAGAAGTTAAGATTCTTTTTATTTTTTAAATATTTTTCTCTGTGTTCTTACTCCCAGTCGAGTAGTTAATTACTCATCTCATTTTTTGAATTATTTCTTGCAGTAAAGGTAAAGTTCTGATGCAATATTGCAACTGGAAGACCTCTTGCGCAACTTAAAATATTAGTGATGGGCTTTTTCAAATTAAGCATGTATTAACACGGAGAGAGTGTGTCATGGATGTGGCATGTTTAATACTCTTCGATTTTATTATTAAATCATGTGTATAAAGAAAAATAAGCGAGTTTATGAATAGTTACTACTTGCTGCAAGTTGCTGCAAGTCAGCATCTGACAAGAAAGATTGTTTTACATTGCATTCAAAACTTATCAAAATTGGTCCAGGAAAAAATAAACAAGCATCTAAACAAACTAAAATAAAAATCAACCAAGAAACAGAATCAATTTCAACTTTCCCGCTGTATAAAAAGGTTGAAAAAAGTAGAAAATTCGAAAAATAGGTAATATTGTAAACATTCTATAACCTATAAGATTATCACGATTGACAACAAATCAATATTGTAAACAGACGCAACATACTTCTCACTTTGTTGTAAATTGCAAGGTTTGTTTGTTGGCTTTATCGCTGGATAAAGACCAACTACTGATTGTAAAAAAAGTATCATATTTGCTTATTGTTCTATTTGTAATTGAACAGATTGTAAATTTAATAAATTGTTAAAAAAAGACGCAACATGGCGATTTGACAGTTCGGAGAAAATGTAAACAAAAAGCATGTGTAACCAACAATGTTTTCAATTTGAGTTGTACAAATATTTTTGATGGATGATTATTATATGCTTTCGCCAACTTATGCGAATCCTGCTCTACACTGTTCATATGTTAATTATCTTCATTGGAATAAAATACAATTTTATACCTATCTCGCTTAAATCTCGACATATCTTAATAAAACATGCTTCATGTAGTTGGGACCTATTAAAAATTAGTAATCCCCGCTTTTTTAATTCTGTCTCAGCAAATTGCACGCTCGCCACTAATCTTTGGGAAGCGTGGTAGGGTGTTTCTGTCCTATTTTTGTTTTAGAGAATATCCTTAAAGGAATAACCTATTACCGTAGGTCTCACATAGTGTGACCTCAGCCCGAGGCCATGATAATTTTTGGTTTTGTGGCCCCGAGAAGCAAAGAAAAAACTATTCGTTTCGGATTCTTCAATGTATTTATGGATATATATGAATAAGTCTAAGCTATAAATAACTGGTAGTTTGTCTGTTAACACGATAGCGGTCGTAAATATGGTCCGATCTTAGTGAAAATTGGTACAAACATGAAAAGTGGTAAAAACTCGGACGAGTTCGTAAACCAGCCCGATTAGGCTACCGGAAGGGTGGTAAAAGAGGGCGAATCCCCCCCAAAAAAGGTATTTTGAGTTTTATACAAGTCAAAGAATAATTAAAATAATCTAATTTTTGTTAGCACCATTGAATTCAGCTCGAAAAAAAACAAATAATTTAGTATCTTTAATCGTTGCTTTAATTGCTTTATACCCATTGGTTACCGAGATATTGTAAGTGGTAAAGACAGTACCTTGGTAAATAAGTATAGGCTAAAATTCGATGTCTCACTTATTTCTCAACATATCTTAGTAGGCTAAAACTAGGAGGTGTTGGTAAAACTTAGTTTATGGCTTCATGTGGATGAGATCTAATGAATATTATTTTAAAATCTCCGATATTTCCATTTTTGTGGCAGCAAACCTGCATGCTCATTCCCCATGTTATCGTTATGGCTTAGACTAGGCAGAGAATAGACTCGCAATGTATTTGGCCTTAGCAGTTTTTTACCGGCTGGAGAGTGCTGCGGTGGGCGGAAATTGGAACTAAGTCGGCAAACTGCAGTCGGCAAAAACCTTAGGATAATGTCACACGAGCTGGTTTTTCCCGCAGCAGTTGCGCGGTTTTTTGCCACCCGTGAAGCAAAATCACATGATTTAAATGAAGAATGCCACACGCCGCGGCTGAAAACCGCTCAACATCAGCGGGAAAAACCGCCCAATTGTATGTGGATTTTTTCATTTACGTAGATAGACAATAGCTTTATTTTTTAGAATATGAATAAACATATTTACATTCCTAGAGCTCACAGAGCTCGCGCGGAAATAAATTATGAACATAATATTTTATTTTAAAATAAGTTGTCGGCCAGTTTATTTACATCCTTCAGAAACTTTTATTAATTTTGAAGGTTTCTACTAAATACTAACATACTAAATAATTCAACAAGAGAGCTTTTACATTAAACGTAAAAATAAATACAAATAAATAACAACAATAAACGCAGACCTGCGTATTATAAATCCTATTTCTTTGCTTCATGAAAGTATATATGTAAGAGGAACCATAGAATGTGGCTCGAAATTTTATTCACTGTAAGATCATTTTCTTAAGTTTTTAGGGTCTACATTGAACAAAAGAATTACAGTACCACTCCAGCAATTATTAAAAAGTGCTCTCTTACGTTCTTAGGTTCTATATTGAACAAAAGAATTGAATGAGCCGTCCTGGAAATTGTTTTAAGTGCTGTAGATAAAATTAATACTTTAACTCTTCCTCTTTAAATAAAGCAGTTAGTTGTCATAAAAAAAGGCCTTCAAGTATCAGGGATCACTAAAGTCCTTCAGTAATCAGTGATTTATTTCATGTTATACTACATTCCAGCATTTTATATAGTGTATTGCATTTAAAATACATGCAAAAGTCTAATTCATTAACCATCTGGCACCAAGAAACAAATCTTCATATAAACAAATACAATTAAATAGCAGAAGGAAAAATGCCATTAATTTACATCACCTGTTTTAAATTTTACTTTCACATGTTTTGTTAGTAAACAAATCTATATAAATAAAATTATTTCAAAATCCCTGACTTGGTTACCTTTAAGACGGTCCTAGGGCTAAGCCCTGAAATTTATCACAAAATTGATGGTGTATAAACATATTCCATGAAATTCTACATGTATGTACCAAGTTTAGTGGCCATCGGTCCAGCGGTGTCTGAGTTTATCACTGCCAACTATATACAGGGTGTCCCTAAACAACCTGGTCCCCTTTGGTGTTTTTGTTCCTTGCATAGAGACAAACAGATTTTGCAATATAACCATGGGTCTCCCATGCCTATAGTTTTCCGTCTGTCTGTCTGTATGTGTTTTTTACAAACAAATTCATAACTCCTAAACCCTAAACGGTTTGAGGTAGAGCGTTGAAGTTTTGCACAAATGTTTATCTTATTAGGCCCTACCTACGTTTGAAGGTATACCAAAATATCGTTAAACGTTTCAAAATGGCGGCCATTTAAATTTTTTGATGCCAAATTTCACGAAAACCGTTAATTTAAACAGAAAATTGCAAGATACACAAAAGTAAGTCCATTTTATGTAGTTTTCAATGATACCTTGTTTGTTGAGATTGGATATATATACCAACATCCTCTTTTATACTTATAGATAGTAAAACAAAAATATTATAAAAATTATTACATACCACAACACAGCGTCAATATTTGAATGTAGAAAAAAAATCGCTATTAGTTTTATTTTGTAATTTTAATTTTAATTTTAGGGGTCGTTGTTCAAACAAAATGTAAATTGTCCATGTTAAGCGTA
The DNA here is from genome assembly GCA_035578135.1 of Flexamia atlantica. NCBI lineage: Eukaryota > Metazoa > Arthropoda > Insecta > Hemiptera > Cicadellidae > Flexamia > Flexamia atlantica. The sequence goes on along the minus strand of JAQJVK010000001.1, from coordinate 193,559,781 downwards.
AATTTTATGTCAGTCGACGAATAAGTGAGTTAGTCAGTAGTCAGTAGTATAGTCGGTGGGCGAGGGTCGTGTGTAGGTCACAGGTATTCGGAGCCGATAAGAAACTCAGAACGGTCAAGGCCGAGCCCCAACAGCCAGTTATTGATGATACGCTTGTACACACTATGCGACACCTGCAGGTAGGTCTTTAGGTGGAAGATTTCGAAAAAGAAAATTTGCAATATAAAATGCACTAGTCAAATTAACTGTTCTGAACACTCGAGGAACCTGCAGGCCCACGCTCACGGCACTCCTAGTGTAATGTTGGTGACAAACGAGAGTGACAAATAGTTCTTTGTGCAAGTTGAGATAAACCAGATCAGTTTTAATAAAAATCTGGCGGATGGATAGAATTTGAGATTCAGCAAAAAACAATTCAGTTGGATAACGTCTGTGTTTTTGGAAAGCTGTTTTATAACTATAGTTTTTGAATTACGATTAAGGGTTGGATAAGAGTTTACGACCTTCTAATCGTAGAGGAGCCGAGGAGCAGTTAGCGTTATTTTTGACGTAACCATTAACCGTTCCACCGACTAGGCGGAATTGTATTAGTCCGTGCCGAATGCCGATGCCGTTCCGTTCCGGTTCCATGCAAAGCTAACTTAGTCGACTGAAGACTGAAGTATGATTGAAGGTGAAGGGAAGAACCTATCTCATCTCTCCCTACCCTCATTCCTGTATAAGGAGAAAGAATTTTACCATCGGAAGTTTTGTATTAAACTATGTTAATATTCAAACTCTGGATTATTAGTTATCATTTTTTTAAATCCTGTTTAATAATTCATTATTACGTTAGTTTTTTTAAAGGAATGGAAACTTCTACAAATACTTAATAGTAGCCTACATAACTAACTCAGTGTAAAGCCAGTTGGCATAGGCCTAATACAGTAATCCAATTATGGGCTGTGTTGAAATACAATGTTAGTTTAACCTAAAGGTAAACCAAGATTACTGTCAAATTAATCACACACAGGTCACTATTCACACACTAGTAAGAATAATAATAATGTGTTGAGTTCCTCTAGCTAATCAAAACACGGCACCATTTCGATGGAAAACCATAACATAACAACAACGATATAAACTTAACAATTAATTAATTTAACAAAACAACATTTTGTAGCAAATCGTTCTAACTTAAGTGTCGCAAGATGGGTAGGCAAGAGATTAGGAAAGGAAAGAAAGAAATTGCGGCACTCTAATCGAAAAAAATCAGAATCGCGGCGTCAGTCAACTGTGACCTATTACTATAGCAAGTAACTGGAACTTCGGATCAATTTAACTGCTCCTTTGGATGTAACATATACATGACAATGACGCTACTGCGCATGCGCAACCGTTGCGGCATTTTCTACGATTAGAAGGTCGTAAGAGTTTTACTAGCTCCTCCCCAGACTAAGATACCACACTGAAGCATAGACTGCACGTATGCAAAGTAAACAATTCTACTTTCATTTACATTCAGAATTTCTATAACTTCTCTAAAAACAAATTTTAATTTTCTAAGTTTAGTTTTTACAGAATTAATGTGATTTTCCCTCCTCAATTTAGAATCTAAAATTACTCCTAGATATTTATAATGATCGACCCATTCAATCTCTTGACAAGCACACAGGGTACCGGGCGGGTTTTATTCATGCAAAATGAGTCTAAGGTCTGCAGGTGGCTCGCTCCTTGGTCGTAACGCCATCGGCATGAATTTTGTTTTTTCCAATGTTAATTGTCAAAATGTTTTGGGAAAACCAGTTTTGAATTAGCCTTAACTCTGTTGCAGCGGTGTTATATTTCTTCCCATGTTTTCCCCTTAAAAATGACAGCCGTGTCGTCCGCGAAGACAAACAATTTGCCGGTCATAGGAAGCTTATCTAAATTATTGATGTATATTAAAAAAGCAACGGACCTAGGGTGCTTCCTTGAACGACGCCACATTCAATGTTAGCTACATTGCAGTTTTTTTGCCATTAATAGAAACAACTTGGCTACGCCCTTCTGAGTAGCTCGATGTCGATTTGTTTACATGGCGAGTCGTTAACCAAAACGCAATTAATTACGAGTTAATTAAAATACGACGCGACGTTGAGTTCGTTTAGGACAAGGATAGTTTTCCTAAACCGCGTCAATCGAATTTCGCCTGACCATAGCGCAATAACTCCCAACAAATCGGTCTCCAGCGTCCAAAGTGGACAACGAGAGGCAAAGTGCTACCAATCCGATGTGAAGCATTTGACGTTTGACGCTGTCTAGGCAAACCACAGCCTTTATCGCGATGCAACGAATTCGTGTTTACCGCAACGCGGTCGAGGACGAGTTCGTTGCCGCGACGCGACAACGATTTAATTCACCACGATGTGACGAAATTATACCATAGAGAAAATACCAATTTCATAATATGACGCTTTATCCTCGTTTTTTGGCTGCCCCACTACACCACTGGTTATAATGTAGTAACAGAAACTGAACTATAAAAATAACGTAAAATTTATTTAATTAATTGTAATTTATTCACAATATTCTTCTTTATCTATTTAAAACAACCCATTTAAAACATGTGTGGCATAAACGATTTTGCAGACGATTTCCTTCTTATTATGTTGCCTGCAATAATTGTTTAATTTATACTAATAATTTAAGTAGGTGCCTTGGTGAACGCGATTGATATACAATTTACTTGGAGTTTATGGTGAATGTTAATCTGAAGTTTGTTAGTAATGATTTAAAAATTATGTAGTAGGCGCTCGTATATAGTAATTAAGGCACCCTAGTAATTGTGTAGTAATTAAGGCGCTCGATCAAGTTGACTAGATATAAAAAAAATTATATCCAGTAAATATAAGGTATTCATTTAACTGTTTTCGTTTTGTCCAACTGTGATGGTGTTAGTTATGATTATGTAAAAAAATCTATATTATTAAAAGAATATTTTTTAACAATTATTTTGGTTCTAAGTGATGATCTGTGGTTGTAGTAAGGATGCTCCATATAAACTTGAACTGTCGATAATTTAACCTAAATCAAATTATCTTCTGAACAAATATAAGAAATACTAGAGGCTTGAAGGGGCTAATAGCCCCTAAGCAAAATCCTTCTTTACTATAGTACAAAATACCTTTTTAGAAAATAGGCTTTTAGGTCCATAAAATTATGATTATATCTAGCATTTGGTTTTAAGTAAACAAAGCAGACCTTTTTAAATCCCAATGTTTTTAAATGACAGCTATTTTACGTTATTTCTCATTTTATAGCAAGCTTATAGTAGTTTATGCAACGATTGTATAATGCATGCCTTTAAGCCACGAGTGAGATGTAAGTTAGAACACGAGCGAAGCGAGTGTTCTAAATATCTCACGAGTGGCTTAAAGGCATAATACAATCGTTGCATACACTATTTTATCTACGACCAACAATATACGACAAAATTTCCCCCGAAAATAAACAAAACTCATGACTTACTAATGATGGAATAGGTCAACTAAAATTTGAGGTTAGGCAAATAAGCAGACTGAGCCATGAATCGTTGTGGAACAATCAGCTGATGGGATAAGTAAACTCAAACATGAATCGTAATGCAACAATCAGCTGATGTGCGAATTGCGTAATTGTTATTATGACACTACTTCCGTCAAATGCCGAGCTCTCATTGGTCTAGAACCAGTACTCTAAAGTGACTCCAGTACTCTAAAGTCGTCATTAGAGTACTGCTTGGTTTTTGGTGTTTTAATGTATATCATTATAATGTTTATTGTAATACCATAATTGGTGCTTATTGCAATGGTCGTAGATAAAAGCAATTTCAGTATTTTCCCCGAGTCTCTGGGATGGAGACCTTCAATTTCAGCCCCCTCCCATCATTCTGCGACCTTCCAAACGCCCACAATTTCGGCGCAAAAATTTTCCTTACGTAATTATATATTATATAAATCACTTGGTATTAAATCTGCATCGTTATAACATAAACTAAACAAACGTACTTAACTTTTTATAATTTTAAATTATGAAAAAACTCAAACCCTTAGTTAATATAAAATCGTAAAATCTTAAATTTAAAATATTTTTGTTATAGTACATGGGACGCGCATAGTTAGCTGCACTTTGAAAAAAAATCCCACTTGTCAACATCTAGCATATGGCTTTGAATCAAGCATTAACACCATGTTTAATGTAAACAAAGCAGACGTTTTTCAATCCTAATGCATTTTAAATGTTTCGTTATTTCTCATTTTCTGGCAGATTTGGACATAATCTGATATTTTTCCCGACCCTCTGGGACCAAGACCTTTAATTTGAGCCCTCTCCCATCATCCTGCGAGCTGTCAAACTCTCACAATTTTGATTTAAAAAAATCGCTTACAGAATTAGTAATACAGATTGTTTATAAAAACCTGCAGTATAGATAACCTCAGTGAAACTGAAAGTGACTTTGAAGTTTAACTATATCATTAATAAAATAATTCTAGAATACTTTACATAATAATTTCCTTTTATAAAACACAATACATTACAATTGCTCAATACCGAGCAACTGGTTTACTAGCGTGTTTAAATATGATATATTGTGTCTAAGAATTAAGAATGCGTTGAGTAGGATTGGCTTTAGGAGGCCTCTCAAACGTTTTCTTGCCCAGGGCCCCGCACTCGCTAAGGCCGGCATTGGGTAAATCTCCACACTCATTCCCCATGTTACTGAATACTTGTGGACCTTATAAAAACATGTCAAATCTCGCTATATTGGATTGAAATAGGTTCTTTTTAAAATTCGCTGAATATGCAGGCCTACTGCAACGGAGGTACTTTTATCTTGAGCCATTCGTAAAAGAAAGCATTATTTTGTTAAAATCTTACAAAGTACTGTACTGCAATATGAACCATGTAATTTTTTAAGCGAAATGTAAGCTTAGAATGTAAGGTTTATGGAGATAGTTATTGCCTTAGACTTGATTTAGTTTGCCTTTGGGCGGTTGTTAGTTTGTTACATAATAACAGCAATGTTTTTCACAAATATGCGAATAAAAGTAAATATTTAATGAGCATTATATTTCAAAGCTGACTCTCTTTTACAATTTGTTTTTAAAGGAAAAATATCTGAGGACCAAGCTTCGCTCAGGACAAAACAGTAATATTTTCAAAATACAAGTTCATATTGCTCCCCTCAAAGACAATTAACTTTGTGGTTTGATCTACTGAGGTTTCCAATTTGTTCAATTATTCAATTTGTTTGGTCTTTGTTTTTCTAATCGATGCTTTCATTGCTCGTTCCATTGAGCAAGCGTTTGACGCATGTTAGTGTGTTCATATTGCTCGACACTGTCATTCTTCAATTAATTGATTACAATCTCGCCGAAAATTCAAATTATACGATCTTAGGGCTACTGTCAATTTACTCTCAAATGTCCGTTTACTATAACTATTACATTGAACAATAACAGTTAGTCTGCTCGGGCGAACGATAAAGTCTGGTCAAAATGCACCACCGCCTGGGCCGTGCGCCGCCGCTGTCACCCAGATGTGAAAGCTGGAAAGTCGTGAGTTACTACTATCCTTTGTCAGAAGGCGACCCATCCTTTCCGCCCTTGGCGAGGTCAACCACCCTTAGCACAATACCCCAACTAATCCGCCCAAAATGGACTGATTTTAGGGTTGTTAGGTCGTTAAAATATTTATTTGTTGTTACGAATGTTACGAATTCTTCATAATGAAAGTAGAGTTTGTTCACAACATTCACAACAGGGGTGCCTATCCCCCCATTCATGGCGCCATGAGTAAGGCTTATGGCGCATTCCCCCCCCCCCCCCGAAAAAAAACAGTCAGCACCTCTAAACCATGGGCGGATTAAGGTCTTAATTTTTTTGGGGGTGCCAGGTCACCTCACTTATGAAGTATTGTACGCTCAAATAAAAATATGAAACTCCTATTCAAATAGTCCGTTTACTGGCATGCTAGGCTTTCTCCAAAAAATATCTATTTATTTCACTTGACAACCACCCTGTTGTAATTTATGTAATAGCTTATATTATGTTGAACATTTATTCCCCTTTTTCTGCCAAACAAACCAGCAAAAATCAGGGGGTGCCGATAATCTAATTTTTAACATTGTCCTACATCTTTTAAACTAACGGAGCCAATTTACCAGAACACCTAATTTATGATACAAAATTTCATATCTCAAGATATCTGCAATTAAGGTACAATGTATTATTTTAAATATGAAATACTTCATGGATATACGTTTGCCGTTATTTATACTAGCTTATGTTGTCTCGCTTCGCTGGGAAAGAGTATAAAAATAATGAATTGAAAGTAAAAACAAATTCAACAGCTATTTAGCCATTTACATTTGAGCTCTGTAGATTTTATCAAGAGACTAACTATTTTTCCTAGTATTTTCTCATCGAGATCCTTTATTCGAGTATAGGGTTGATGGGTGTCAGTGTTATGGTTCTCTCAAAAGATGCGGGTAGTTTGGGCTTTATATAGAAAAAAAGTGAAAACAAAACAATAATCGCCATTTAAATACCGTACAATGTACTAAATGAATTACCAATTGATATTCTATTATAAAAAATAGGCTCACTCAAACGAATAAAATTATTATTATTATTAAAAATAAAGTTCTGAGGAGGTTGAAAAAGATTCGCTGATGTCTATTTATCCTTGGAACTTCTAAAAGAATACAGTAAGAATTAAGTAGGCTTATGCTAAAAATATTTTCGTTAAAAACAAAACTGTAAAGCTTATTTTTCAACATCATAATATCTAATACATTTAATTGAATGGAATTCGTAATACTCCGCTATTATAGCAAATAATACATAGCTCTATTGTAAACAGACTAAAAGTCTGATCTAATATAGTCTTGTCTATTCCGACGACTGTCTGGTAGTCTCTGTCAGGAAACTCCAGTTCTGCCGCTGAAAATATAAAAAAAACTATTGTCCGTTTTTCGTACTGTGTTTGGACCAGCGAGCACAGAATAATAAAGCTGTGACGCACATGAAGTAAAGAGTAAAGATTGCTAAACTTACTAAGGATCTGCTAATGTTGCTAATCCAAGCTTTAGCAGAAAGGTTAAGGTTGTTGAATATAAATTACTTTTTAACTGATAATCTAAAAATAATAAATGAATGATTCCTAAGTTTTTGCAGTAGGCTACTGACAGTGTTTCATATTCAGTCGATAATTCAAGTTAAAAACGAAGAATTTGTTTTGGTATTGGTATAGTGCTCCAGACGAACCAGACGCTCATAGCTATTGCTCTGACAACTAACTACCTATGTTTACTTGGATTTATCATGATTTTCCTCACTACGAGTACAGCCTATAGAAGTACATTGTCAGCGTTGGCCGAGCGGATGTATTCCGCCGCAGTGCATACGGTTACAGAGTATGAAATAGAACCGCAGACTACCGATTTTTCGTAAATATTTGATAACCAATAATGTAATTTGTTTTATTTCTCCATAATTTTTGCTCCCCCCCAAAAATATATAATTCCCCCCAAAATCCTTGTCGATGGCGCAAGCCATCAATCCCCCCCGTGGGCGGCCCTGATTCACAAAATAGTACAGTTTTGCCAGCCTTGTACCTTGTACATTTGAATAGTGTCCAAATACCTATTATATTATATTTACAAAAGTATTCTTATATCCTAAGTATTCATCAAAGGAATAAATTGTTTTACTGATCAGGTAATCTTTGAGTTTTTTTTTAATTTACAGCTTTCAGCGATTTTTCTTAAAGGAATAACCTATTATCGTTAAGTCACGATAGCGGCCGTAAATATGGTCCGATCGTAATGAAATTCGGTACAGACGTGTAAAATGGTAATCACTCGGACGAGTTCGTAAACCAGCATGATCGGACCACCGGAAGGGGGGTAAACCCCCCCCCCCAAAAATGAGGTTTTAAAGTTTTTTACATAAAAAACAATCACTGCTCTATGTCCATTGGTTACCCGAGATATTGAAAGTGGTAAACACAGTACGTTGTCCCAATGTTAACCTTATGGGGAATAAGAAAAATTCGATATCTCGCTTATTTCTCAACATATCTTGATAAAACTTGGTAAATGGCTTCTTCTAGTTCAGATCTACTAAACATTGAATTGAAACCACCCAGTTTTAATATACCTGTAGCAGCAAACCTGCATACTCAATCCCCATATTATTCTTATGGAACTTACAAAAACATGTCAAATCTCGTTATGTTGGATTGAAATACGTTGTTTCGCATTTGAAATTCGCTGAGTATGCAGGTCTACTGCAACAGGGGTATTTTTAATTATTTAATTCTTTAGGTAGGGCCTAATGTTCTGAAAAATTTTCCTCCAGTACATGATGGTTTCTAAGTATAGAATTGAAGTCTGTGATTAGTGGTATGATTTCATTTTTTCTTCTTGTATTTATAGCTGTGTACTTCAGGGTTTATTACATTGCTGCTGAGGTTTAATGTTTTGTATATCATGATAGTTTCAAAAATATATTACTGTTAAATATTGAGTGTCTTGAGGTGTACTCTGCTGGATGTATTATATTGAAGGTTCTTAATAATTCTTATTGCTTTTTTTGTTGGTTTTAAATTTGGTTGACATTTTCTGTTTCAGTTGAGCCATAAAGACCTGGTCCAAATTCCAAATGATATGTGTGAATGTATGTAGGAGTGATAAATCATTTTAAGAGTTGGTTCACTACATAAACCAGCCATTATTTTCAGAGAAAATATACCTGAGTTGATTTTAGATAATATTTTGTTGACATGTTCATTCCAATTTAGGTTACTGTTACTATCAATTGTGAGGCCGAGGAATTTGGTAGTATTGATTAATTCGATTTGTTTGTCATTAATTAATTGTAATTATAGGTTCTAACGTAACCCGGAATCGAGCCGTTTTGAAAGATAAATAATTTTTTTTCGCAATAATATTCAATTCAAGGTTGTGATCTTTGAAACACTAAACAATAATCCCTAGTTCAATATATGATAAAATTTCAATTTGCTCCAATGAGCTGACTGAAATTTTGAGGTTTTAATCATCACCATAAAAGTAGATATTAGTTTTTGATGTGTTGGACAATGATTGAGAAAAAATATTCTTTTAACAGCAAACAAACAGAAGTGGTCCTAATATCGACACCTGTGGGACTCCATAGATTTAACCGGTTTTCGATTTGATTGCTTATTTAATATTCTATTGTTTTTAGTTACGAGTGTGATTTGAACAAACTGGAATCTACAATATAAAAATGATTGAAACCAATCCAATGAAGATTTTTTTCATTCCTAGTGACTTTAATTTTGTAAGAAGAATTGAATGCTTTACACTACCAAATGCTTTTGACAGGTCCATAAATATTCCCACACATGGGTCTCCAATATCAATAGAATCAATTATTGATTCTAAAAAAGTAATCTAATTCTATGTAACACTTGTTAATACTGATTTTCCAGGCAGAAACCATGCTAGACACTGTCTACCAAATTATTTTCATCCATCAGGAATAATATTAATTGATTTTAAGATGCTTTTTCATAAATTTTTGAAATGGTTGGTAATATTAAGATGATTTGATGGGTCCTGTTGGTAGTTTTTTTGTGTATAGGGATGATTTTGGAAATTTTCATATATCTGGAAATGACTCAGAAACACCCCTCGTATTTGTCTATGGTGTTATAGGTTAAATTTATAGGTTTTAATGTTTTACTATGATCTATTATGTATTGTATTTGATATATAAATTTATAACAAAAGCAAAAAACTTTTAAGACTGTTTATGGGTCACCTGCCAAAAAGATTGGGAATGGCTGCTCGACAATGTTTGTTTTATAGCTGTTAAACTAGCTGGTGTCACATTGCATACTTGTTTGTTTATAGATGTTTAGCAGTTTTTTGTTAGAATAAATAATAACCAGCAAATTGCTGCTATAAGCCTCTAGTGGTAATTTTGATTTTATGAATTAGTAGCCATAACATGAAGAAATCATCAATTTTTTTTATAAATAATTTATTTCTTATTTGGTATTGGTCACTCATGTTTACCACAGTAAATGCCCCCTATGGTATTGGACCCGAGGTCGGATAACTAAAAGGTTGGTTTAAACATATGACATAAATTAAAATAAACCTAAATAATATAAACCTGTACAAAGCTGAAACCAACAACATAGTTATTTACTTACATTTGTTGTACGGCACACTTGTAATACTTAGCAAAATTAAAAACTCTTATGTCATTGTCGATTATGCTTTGTATGTATTATGTTATTGTATCTTCGATTAATGTGATGTAACCTTTTATAGCATCAACTGCTCTTTGTTTTTGTTGTACCATAATTGTATTGTACCCATTAGCGATTATTGTTTTTATATTGATATTGTAATGTTATACCACCTCTAGTAACAAGGCGTTGGCGCTAGTAAATGGCAACATAGTGCCTAATGGTTCAGCTGATTTGTTCCATACTCTCTTATGGCACTATTTCTTGATTCCTTGAAACCAGCTGGCTCTATAAGGGTTTTTACCATATAAAAAAATAGAAAACATAGAAAACAAATAGAACATAGAAAATATTACCATAGAAAACAATATCAAACAATCTACCGATAGTTGAACTTCAATATAAATAGTTTGTTGGACAAAATTCAATGTACGACTCCATAAAATTTACCGATTGTTTGTTATTCGATAAAAGTATATGGATATTGGTTATTGATAGTACCTCAGTTTAAGATGGCGGATAATACGAAACAAGGTAAGTTTTGTTCAGTTATTTTGTTAATAATGTTTTGATCTCATTTTTGGTTAGGTGTTTCATTACGAGATATAAGGTTAATTACCTGCTTGCCAGCCTCGTGGTCCTTCCTATCCTACTTAAAAAATAAAAAAGGAATCCTATGTGTATTCTAAACTTTCGTGTTGTGTTTTTAAGTTTTTTATCTTAAGTTTCTCTATGTCAATTTTGTACCAAGACAAAATCATTGGGTGAATTAATTGTCAAAATGCATAATCTATAAAAGATGACAGAGGGGATCACGAGGCTGAAAATCAGGTAATTAACCTTTTATATCTCGTCAAAAAACATGATTCAGAAAACGCCAAAAATGAAGATGTGTTAGGTTTAGTTTAGTATTTTAAGGTTTTATTATATTACAGTATACTAATTGTTAAAAAATGTAAAGATGAACTTGGCCTTTATTTCGGTTCTCATTTTATTGAAATATTTCTATTTTATTCCATTACTGCAGGTTGTTGGAACAGTATATCGATTGAGTCGACCAAAATATGACTAAAATAGGTCAGCTCGGCTCTAGTATCTGACCTTCCTTATGGTACAATACTTTTGCGAAGTACAGTTACACTTCGCTCTTGTAACATTGAGTTGAGAAGTTCGGTTAATTAGCTGACCCTCAGTGAGGTTAGGGCGGCAGATCAGGTATGGAATTTGTACCATTTTGGCTGCAGCACTTGCAATATCAACACAAAACTCTCTTTTACATTACATTACATTGCTTGAAATGGCGACCTACCAAGGTAGATATTTTAAGGCAAGTATGAATGACAGATGAGTGAAAGATGATTGTGGCGCTATCTTGTAGTCTTGTTACTGACTAAGGCTGACATGTTCCTTAGACAGGACTGTTAATAGCCCAAAGCCAATGGCAACTAAGAGACCTACATTTTAACGTGGGATCCGAACCACAATTTCCCCGGTTAACAATGTTACGAACTAGTCTAATTATGAGGACGGTCATATGAACGTAGAATTCAATGGTGCGGACGTTAATCCCCACTAAGGAACACTATGTCCACAAGCTATTGCTCATGACTATCCACAATTCATGACCTCCAAGTAGCTGGTTTACAGGACACGCCACCGTCCCAGTCTATCCAACATATATGTAGTTCTTAATTTTGTTAGCTATTAATGAATAATAGATTTTTGTTTGAGCCATTTTATGAATTGAATTATTTTGTTTTCTTCTATTTAATTGTTGTACCATTGACAATAAATAAATAAATAACATTAACTTAAGTTCATTGTCAACTGACATATATTCTGATGAAATGTGTTATGTGACTCAGGAAATGGTGATGCCATTGTAATCCGACCTTCAAGCAAGGTATTAGAACTTGCCTGAGGCAAAATATCTTCTAAGTGGATGGTTAAAATGGGTACAGTAAGACGGCTTCTACAACTATATCATATGTATACTTTTTTTAAGGTTAGAAGCACAGTACCAATAACTGGAGGTACATTTGCTAAATATACATGAAATTACAATTGACATTGTACAGTAAAACAAAGGCAAAAAAACTTTCAATTGATATTTCTTAAGATTATATTTGTCAAACAGACATAACAACCAATTCAACACAAATATGAATTAAAACTAAAAATAAAGCTTAAAATCTACTTTTAATAGTTGCTTATAAATAATGAATATTTGAATCTATTTTATTTCATTCTGAGCATTTTACAATTTTTTTATTAAACTCTACATAGAAGAAAAAATAATAAAAAAATTAACACTCACACTAAGGCACTAAATCATTCAAGTTACGCTCTTCCTCTTGAGCAACATGTTTAAGAACAAGTTTAAAAATGAACTTCTGGATTTTTTACATGGCTTTTTAAACAGCTGCTCAGGTCCAAAAATATTCACGATTAAAAATACAAAAAACAGGGTATACCAACAAATTGAGCGAATTCATAAACAAAGCTGCAAACTTCTAAGCATCCACAGTGGGTTCTTCCCCTACTATGCAGCATATATGAAGCCACGGCTGGAAACCAAAACAATGCTATATTAAAAAGGGATGTACAAAATATCCTACAGTAAAACCTCAACAAAAGAAATCTGAAGTGGTTGTTTAAAAAATATGTGTTATATCAAAAAATTGGAATCATAAGAGGTCTGTTTATGGTGGCTTATAAGGGATTTTTTAAATGTATTATAACAAGAGATTTGTTATATTGAGGTTTTCCATACCTGGCTTACACCGCAACTCAAATTATTCTTAAATATGAATTTTTTATATTTAGACTAAATTGCAAACAAAACTTCAGTCAAACTGGATTGAGAGTTATGGATTAACACATTCGGTGCGGGCGGGTCAGTACTAACCCATGACGGACTCTGATGGGTGCCCCGGCGTAGTCAATGGCTCTGTGTGCACCGAGCGCGTGGCGGGGACGGACCTGTACTGCGTTGCCGCATTGTTTACGAAACAGTGAAACTTAGGATAGTTCAGTTCCGGTGTCACGCAGCTGGGTTAGTACTAACCCATTCCTTGGAACTATCGTCATGACGTGTGTGTGTTAGTTATATTATGTTATTATTATAAATTAAATCATATCTTTAATAAATAGTTTAATAAAATAATATAAACATTTTCTTTGTGATTAGTGGAGTTTTCAATTTTTTCCATTCTGATATTCCTTATGGGTCAGACCCATGACTTTGACGACACCAAATGACGTCATACATACTTCCGGGGAATTTTTTCATCCGTGTAAACTTTTTTACCTTTATGTACACTTACATGAAGTTAAGTTTATAGTGTAATACAACAATTTTTTGTATAATATGAGAATCTTTTAAATTTGTCCGTAACATAATGCGGGTGGGTCAGTGCTGACCCATAACTTTGACGTCACCATTTGACATCATAAATACTTCAGGGGAATTTTTGCACCACAGTTTTGAACTCACCTTATATAAAGGCAAGATTTTATGGAAAAAAATTTCAGCACCTGGGTTTTTTCAGTTTACAATTTTTTTCCCGCAGTGGATGTGTTGAATAAAAAGTACTTGAGCAGCACTCTCAAATGAGAAAGCAAATTTCAATTTCAGGGCTTAAATTGCCCTTAAAAGCCCCAGATTTTGGGCTTTAATTGTTGGAATGAATCTGAATTTCAAGAATTTCAGAAACAAGATTCAGACCTAGCCTTTCATTAGTATGAATACAAGAAGAATAATAAAACCAATTTTGGTAGAGTTTTTATAGGAAAAACATACTTTATAACACTCCGATTTGAATTTTAAGACAAAAAGCAAATAGTGCAAAATTTATATGAAAACTGGAAGTTTTCCTATTTAAAAAAGCAATGTACAGTGTTTAAGAGTATAACAACTAAGAAGAAAAAAATTTGTATCCACCTTTATTTTAATACTGTTTTAGTCTAACCCTTTAAAGCCATTTATATAATTTATTGTCCTTGCTGCAACATAGATATACAGTAGATGTTTTGATTTGATTTGTGATATTTTGTCTCTAATATTTTCCCTAGGGAATCATCAATATTTCATGCATTTTCTCACAATCTTGGTTCTCATTAATCAGACGCTGTGGCAAATATTGGTCAGTTAAAAGGAAGCAGCTTTCATGAGGTCTAGACGACTGGTATAAGAGATGTCCAGAGATGTGCAGAGGTTAAGGTTGGCTGGTTTAGAGGGAGTGGACTGATCTTCTGGTTGCCAGATGACAAATAGAAAGAGGGTTGCAAACAAAGTCTGACTAGACTAAAAACTTGAGTAAAAAAGGAATAGGAAAAAGTTGAGATAAATGGGGGAAAAAATTACCTTCTGATTTGGTAACCACCAGTCCCGTACAGGATGCCCATATGTGCTTGTCCACCACTCGTCACACCTCCACCTCCCTTTTCTGCCATGCCTGCGAGTTGTTGCTCGCCACCTCTACGAGGTAGAAGGAGCCAAAGTAGGCCACCACTTTCTCATTCTTCCAACCCTTCAATAAGGAAATTAAACTATTTTAGTAATTAAATTACACAACCAGAAATAGTAAAAAAATTCATCATTGTTGCAAAATTATAATTAGTAGAGATAGAGGCAGATGTACCAGAGTGATTCATAGTATTCATCAATAATAGTATGTAGGCCTAACTTGTGAAAATTAATTTGATCGCAGATCGTTAGAAAAAGATTCTCTTTCAATGTAAATTTTATAAATTTGATATTGTACAATTAATAATACTCTGTCCTACAGTGACAAAACACTACAATTAATTTTTCACATTTGGAAAACACAATAGCTAAGATGTAATTAATTGGTTTAAAAATGCATTAACTTCATGAAAAAAAGTTAGGAGGGGGCCTACCTAATCTTTTGCCACATTTGTATATTTGTTTTTGTCAAAATCAAAAGAAAATTTCATTTGTGACAAATGATAATTTACCTCTACTATAGGTAAAACAATTTTTTGATAGGCTAACGGAACTTAGATTTTTTCTACACTTTGTATGTTGCTATTTTTACTTACTTTCATTTCAAAACAGGCTACTATACTGAAATCAAACAAAAAATACTCTGCTGCAACATTTACTTGCATTTTACCATGAGCTTACTTTCTACCATTACCATTTATTTATCTGATCCTCTGGGAGAATGATGGTGTCAAATACTTTTCACTGATAGTTAAAACCAAAATTTATTACAACAAGTTGATAAAACCATAACATAAATGACATTAATTAAGACTGTCGATATGTAGTGTTGGGGAGTGTTGCGCTACACTGGCGAGCTACGATTTACTTAGAGAAGGCCATAGCGCCGCTACTTTTTAGAAATCGTAGCTTGTAGCTGTAGTGATCTACTATATTAAGTAGCGAGTAGCGGAATTTGACACTACTTTTACGCTACTTTCATGACACATTTATATTTTTTACAAAGCAGAGTTTTAACACTTCAAATCATAAGAAGATTCTAAGTAAATTGTGATGTTCTTTGATATTTTGTGATGATTGGTGATGGTAAATTATTTTATTGTGGTTCCTGTAATCAATTGCCTTTAACCAAAGACCAACATTTGATTGTAGGAGTTTATTATTGGCGTCCAAGGGCGAAACTGACTTGCCGAAACATTAGGCCAACAATTTACAACATGAGGCCTTGTGAGAACATCATAGAACAGAAACAAGTCATGCGATCGCATCAGCACAATTTCGTACAGACCTGGATTCGCTGGATCCGCCCCGCCTTTGATCGACGATAGTGAACTTATACCACAATAGATCAAAATAATCAAAACAACGCTAAAAATATTATGGCCAAAGCCTCTGATGAGGCGTCTTCTGAAAAATAAAACAGACGACTACATGCATTCGCAATTTGAGCATTATTTGTAAATTAGAACGTGAAGCAACAGTGTTTGTTTAGCCATACGGTACTTGTTAGATAACAATTATGAGTCAAACTGACTCAAATACTACAGAAAGGTACTCAAATAATTAAGAAAGTAGTAGGTCTTTAGCCTTAAGTAGCTAAGCCTACATATTGAAATGTGAAAAAGGATTTAGCCTAAGGGTCTCGGTATAAGGGTGTGATCTAAAATAGTTCTTCTATACATTTCTAGCTATACATTTTTTAAATATTGGATATTTGTATCGCTTTAAATGTTAAGATTCAAATATGATGTAACACCAAATATTCATGTTCATTACTTAGATGACTATAATTTCATTCAACACTAAATACAATCCAATAGTTAGAGCAGGCCTACAATGACAAATAGTTTTAAAACTTGTAGGTTCATTGATTTTTATTTATTTATTTGAACTGCACTTGGAAAAATATGTCTAAAAAGCTAGGGGTCAAAATCTGAAAAGGGTACAATCACTGTCCCTTCATAAAAAAGTAATGTAGCCTACTGTAATTATTGCTAAAAATGTTTTATTTTGGAAGTTTAGGTCTTAATCTTATTGTCTATACTGTTTAAATCATGAATTAAGAAGAGGTTGGGGCAAAATACTGAGAAAAAACTGGCCAAAGTAGTGACGGTCACGTGTCCCCAATCCCAGTTTTACCGCTAAAGATGCGTTTTAAACAAGTTCACCCATCAAATAAGTGAATATAAAACCCACGTTTATATTGTCGGATACAGGGAGATAATCAAATAGCGCTTTTTACGGATGAAACTATATTATTACGACGCCGAGCTCGGTTAAAAGTCGTGTCTCCACCTTAAGCAGTAGCGTCGGTAGTGTAGTCTGTTTCTCATCGTACAGCGACACTAGCGCTACTAGCAGCCGACAACGAGTTTAATTCAGGAGTGTCATGGCGGCGAGCAACGATGGATGTCGGAGTTCGTCGTGTGAAATGAATTTAGACGTGGAGGAAAATAGTTTTGTTCATTAAAATTGCCGTGTCTCATTTTTTGATGTAGCATCGGTACATGATTTATTCTTAATCAAAAGTAAATCGCTATCCATCGTAATAGTTTAATTCGTGTGTAATACGGCCCGGTTCCAAATGCCGATTCGTCACTAGCGATAGCGTTCGCCATTTTGAGGTTAGCAGACACAACAAGCGAAATTGTAGCGTCGGTCTGGGAAGCGACGGTCGCGAATTTTGGTTAATTTAACGTGAGATCTGCTACATTTTGTGACCGGTTTTTCCATTTGACTCATATACCTTATATTCTTAATGGTGATGTATTTTTTTATTACGGCCGATTTTAATACTTAGTAACATGAATTAGTTAACAATGTGTTAATTATGAAAATAATGATGCAGGGTTGCCACCAACAGGGAAAATCGAATTGTGCGGGCATTTTTAGTTCCAGAAGCAATTTTTTACAACTGTTATACATTCTTTTATTTAATCTGAAAATGAAATTAGCTGATAGAAATTCTTTTTATTCTTTTCATAGCTTATTCTTTTTAGGAGTATTTGCCCTTGTTTCTGTTTTTACGGTATACATTTTTTAAAATAATGATAAAGGTATTTTAATGTATATTTAAAATCAAATTTGGGTGAAAGTTTTTGATTGATTGTTTTTAAGTTTGTATTAGCCCTATATGCTTTAGATTAATTTATTAAGTCTATAGCTTTTTGACGTTTGTTACCTAATCTTTGTTTGAAATGTTTGATACATAAAAAATGTAACATGTCCAACATTGAAACAAAATTTTTTTAAATGCTCCTAAACATTTTTTAATTAAGTTACTTAATTAATTAAAATACAGTATGTCTTTGTAATATTTTTTGAAATTTAACTTGTAAGTAGCATTTTTTAATTATGACAAATAATTTTTTAATGAAAAGATTTTTAATTCTGTTTGGTCATCTGTTTTTGCTGCAGTTTTAAAAGCAATTTAATACATTTTGAAAAATATAATGTTTTTAATGTGTTTGAACTTACTCTAAGAATAGCTGAACGGGTTTTCTTTCTTTTTTAATTTTATTTTTATGCTCTAAACTATAACTTATTAAGGCCTAAGCCTATTTTTATAAATTTGTAATGAAGGCATTTAATCGTTGAAACGTTTTGATACACAACCACATTAAACATACCGTGATCATTTAAATGTAATTTTGAAGAATTTCAAAATAATTTTTCTTGACTAAGTAATAACAATGAATGATTTTGGAAATAGAACATCCTATACATCATTAAAAGTCCTAAGCCATTAAAAGTATTTTGTATTATGCACCTAATGATTCAGTTAAAGTTATTTTAACACTATTGTATTGTCTTGTAATCACTGAAAAGGCCTATATTAGAAATCTAATTCTTCCTCTTTCAGACTATGATAGGAACAGATGAAGATTTTACATTACAAAAAATTAAACAACAAACATGTAATGGAAGTCATATCCACGTAACTGAGGTCACGCATTGTAGCAGAATGTCACATTAAATTTTTTTTTTTTTTTAATATGTATGGTCAAAATATATGTAAATGGTTATATTTTTTCAATTAAGTACAGTTTCAAGATGGTACACAATAATTTTCATGACAATGGAATGGAGTAAACACATTGTGAGGTTAAAAAACCGGACCAAAACTTGTATTTGTAGGTGAATTACATCTTTTCTAAGCTATTATTAAGATATAGGTCAATCAAAAGTAAGAGGACTGTAATCCTATACTCTTATATGAGCAATGTTATCGTCCGGCCGTGCGTGCTTGCTTGTATGCTTGCACATTTATCTCAAAAACGGCTCCGAGGATTTCTTTCAAAGTCTGGAAATAAGTAATTTATGACTCAAAAACGTCTTTTACGCAGATTACTTGGTCAGAGAAAATCTAATAACGTTATAAATCGAATTTTAAAGTTGTAAAATTTTAACATTGGCCTTATGGGTTGCCGTGATAGCAACGAAAATAAACAAGGAAAGTGTAAACAAATGAAGTAATAATAACAGCTGTTTGGAATCTACAGCTATCAAGGGAAAATACAGCAGGTGGGATGAAGAGTCCATGGAGCAATAAAAAAGGTTTATATTGATACATTTTATGACATTGAGATATTTTATAGTAACTGGATGAACTGGTAAACATGAAATAACACCGAGCAAGGCTCGGTCCACCAGGTACTATATTTATAAACAGTATATGTGAGCAACAAAAAATATGAAATACAATGGGTTTTCCCTTTTATTTCATTATGTAATATTGATTTATCTGGGTGTGACCTCTATTACGAAAAATGGGAGTTTCCTATATAAAACTGCCTCTCTCATTGACATACATGGGTAATGGTGCTTTCTTTATATTTTCTCATATTCTGTAGGGTTCAAAGTATTAAAAAATGTAACTGTCATTTAGATACCAAGTAATAACTTTTTAGTTTTTTCCTACTTTGCAATTGTACCCTTTTCAGATTTTGACCCCTAGATGGGTGTTCAGTTCAGTCAATACACCACTGTGAAAGTCAGGGAAAGAGATGAGAATTATTTTGTGAAAGTAGCTATCAAAGTACCAGGAACTGTTGCAGGATTTTTGTAGCTTTAGCGTGCTAATTTTTATAGCCTTTAGCTGTAGCTATAACAAAGCTACTTTTTACGTCCGATGGCTTTAGCTCTAACGAGCTACATTTTTAAAGCACTTTCCCCAACACTGAGAATACATGCACATGTGGTATGTGAATATTATGAAGAAAAGTAATTCTGGCCTTTTGGCTTTTAATAAAATATCTTTGCAGTTCAACTGTTTTAAAAATAATATTCTACACTTATATACGATCTCATATTGCATCTGGAATTAGTGTATAACCTGTGGAGGTACTTTAAACCTAAATATACATAAAATTTTCAGATTACAAAACCAAGCTATTAGAATAGTGATAAATCTTAAGTGTGACAAATCTGTAAGACAACATTTTGTTGAGCTTAACATTGTAATGTTTATAGCCTTTACATCCTCGAGTGTATCATGCATTGGAAAAATAATAGGCCCTACAGATAATTTTAAGCGCAATTTTCATTCATACAATACAAGGAATAAATATGACAAGGTTTTACCAAAACATAAATCTTAATATTTTACAAAACAAACTTCATATACAGGTTAAAATTTTTTAAAGTACGTCCCTAAAAAAGAGCTTGAACATTCTGCCGAATTTGAGGGTCTGAAAGAGTATCTGATACAAAAAGCACTGCATGTATAAAGTTTTTTTGATATAAATTATTTGTAATAGAGGTTAAGATTAATTGTATTTTTTCACTGTTTATTCTACTGTGTTTGTGCTTGAGAGAAATAAAGATATTTTGATTGATCGATTGCACGGCCGAGTTTAATTACACCACGTCAATAACGGAAAAAAATTCTTCCAGTGAGCAATATCTGTGCACAACTTACTACGTGTTTGAGGATGGACTGGTTCTAGTGGAAGACCTAATGCGTCACTTTATCCCCCACCTCGCATGCCTGGAAGAGCAAGCTGCACTCCTGGCACTGCTGCGTGATCAAGTCTGCCCCACATCACAGTAATGCTGCCTCTCGCCCAGGCCCCGCCACTTGCTCCTTCTCTGACTGCCTCCGCTCCTCGCCGACCTGTTAATCGAAAGTTTCCTTAATTCTTTTATTGATTTTGATTTTAAATATAATTAGGGAAAATACTAGGCCTATCGATAAATATATTTTCATTGAGTAATGAAACAATTGATAATAAATACAGGGGAATCGGAAGACAAGTTTAGTCTACAAAAAATACATCGAATTCTGACTATTGGTAAATCGTTCAATATTGTTTTCTTAGAAATCAGATGTTGAACCGTCTACTATGGAAATGAACCACAGAAGATCAAATATGAAACTCGTACCCATTTAAATCCTGTAAAACAAATTCAGTCCCAATCTAATAATACCCAAGGCTAAATAATGTACAAAAAATGCATGAGTATGGAAAGATAGAGGAAACACTAGCAATAATCTACAATTAAATATAGGGCAAAAAAGTCTGTATAGAAATGTTTAGTGTAATGCAAACTCTGGTATTAACTAAATGAGGATAATCAAACGTTTATTGTGATATTTTAAATAAGTTTAAAATTATTTTTATTTGATTGTTTTACCGGCCGTCTATGTAAGTGCAACCATTTAAAAAAGCCCAAAAACTTATCCTTAAGTTAGATCTAAAGTTTTTAGCATTACTAACTAATCTTATGTTTTGATGAGAACACTCCAGCCTACGGTAAGTAAGTACTGGCCAATCATCTGTTTTGCTGTCTTGACAGTGCAATCTTTTGGTGAGAACACTATAACTTACAAGCAATGCCGGATTTACCAACAGACCCGGCCTAGGGCCTCGTGGCGAAAGGGGGCCACGCACGGATGAAAATAAGCCACTGAGAGTGGTTTATAGGGGCCAATCGGGCTTAAAAGCGAAGTTAGCGACTAAAAAAAAGTCTACTTCTCGGGAGAGTGTAGGGGCCTCATGGGGGCCATACCAATCTAGGCCTAGGGCCAAGCCGACCGTAAATCCTGCACTGCTTACAAGCCAACAGTATTACCACCTGATTATTTCAAATTCATTTCAGTTAGGCTATGCAGTGACCAGGCTAGTAATGGAAAGATAGAGGAAACACTAGCAATAATCTACAATTAAATATAGGGCAAAAAAGTCTAAGTTATATTGAAATGTTTAGTGTAATGCAAACTCTGGTATTAACTGAATGAGGATAATCAAAAACGTTTATTGGGTAATTGTGCACTTTACGGTTGTGATATTTTAAATAAGTTTAAATTATTTTCATTTGATTGTTTCACCGGGCGTCTATGTAAGTGCAACCATTGCCTCAATGAATTTGGACAATCAGTTACTCTACAGTCGTTCACACTAGTCAACCAATCTACTAATATAGTAGTTCAAACTCGCTGACAGAGCAATCCCCCCCCAGCAAACGCCTAACCATTAAGATTAAGAATTACTGACTAGGTACGTTAGTCGTATAGATGACATACATACATAAATACATCCCACGT
The DNA here is from genome assembly GCA_035578135.1 of Flexamia atlantica. NCBI lineage: Eukaryota > Metazoa > Arthropoda > Insecta > Hemiptera > Cicadellidae > Flexamia > Flexamia atlantica. The sequence goes on along the minus strand of JAQJVK010000001.1, from coordinate 193,537,519 downwards.
CGTCTCGATTGATCATTCTTCTGGCGTGAGACCTGTCACGACTACTTAAAAAACTAGGCAGCACTTCTTCTTCTTGAAGGTTGTTACACACTCGAGTAAGGGTCAGATTAGGGTTAGGTTAGGCTAAGTCAAGTAAAAGGGTAGCTGATATAGACACTGGTTTAAAAGATGCTTCTTGAGTTCCACTTTAAATTTCTTCGGGTCATCTATCTGTATTAATTGGGGCGGGAGCTGAGAGAGGAGCTTAAGGCCAATTGTATTCAGGTTTGCATTCAAATAATTTTAAGTTGTGACTGTGAGAGGGATTAAAATTTTGGTTTCTTGTGTTATGGGTATGCTGGTGAGCCTTTACAAGTTTTTGATCTTTAACATAGGAAATAACTTCGAACATGTAGATACATGGGACAGTAAGAATGCCAAGGTTTTTAATGAGGAAAACAACCATTTACCTTATTTGTCCTTATTTTAAAATGAGGACAAACTAGCTATACCAAACCATATAAAAAATGGCCTAAATAATAACTTATTAAGTGCCTGTACATCTTTATAGAACTATTAACATCCCTTTGGACTAACCCAATTGAGGTTTTGAAATGTTCCAATCAAACAGTAGAGGTTATGATTATTGTCTGTTAAATTGCTCAGACTCTTGGTGATATTGTTAACATGTCGATTAGTAAATGAAAATTAAATTATTACTTTATAAAAGCTAATTGGGTGATATTCAGAAAGGTTAGATTAAAATTTATGAATGCTTAACCTAATTCTAGGCTTAAATATAATATATAACTCTGAATGTCTTACCTTATTCGACTTTACTCACTGGTCTTAAATAGAGCATCAAATTTATGATTTATGTTCAATATACATAAAAAGTTAAGTTTCAATAAATAAATAATTCTATTAAAAAGCGTAAATATGTGTCAAGAATACGCAATCGACAATCAAACAACAAAATCATTTAAGGACGAAGAGAACGACAACTAAACGAATCTTTCAAACGGACGATTAGACGCTAGAGGAACCCACGATAAATGGTACTATACGATAATTTTCTATTCTTCAAAAATTGGTAGCACGGGCAGCAGTGAGTCATTCAAACAAAACGGCGATCCGATTGGCCAGAGCCCGAGGTTTCTCATTGGTGGCGTCCCAATTCTGGCGGCGGACAAAGTTTGGCTATTCCGTCGTTGAACGGAACTCGACAACCACTCGTTTTTCAGGGTTACGGAGCTCCGTGGTTATACAATTCCAGAGTTGGGGAGTTCCGCTGGAAGACAGTTTTCAAGATAGGGAAGTTTAACATGGGGTTACGGAGTTCCCCGGTCGGCCAATTCCGCGCTCCCCCTCGGATAACTGGGGCTCGGATAATCGAGAGTGTACTGTACTACATTTGCAAGGTGTTTTTTTTTCCAAAGAATTTATGCTGCTTTTTGTTTTAACTGAAAGTAACAGACATCTTTTCGCTAAGTTGGTTTTCTGTTTATTGTCATTATTTTTAGTACAGATTTTCGGTCACTTTCCTAAGTTATGCCGAATATAGGTAAACCTTTATAAGCCAAACACACTGTTATGCTCAAAGTAACAACTGTAATCATAGTAACATTGCATCAAACAAACTATTTATCCCTACCATATAGATACAGGGTGTCTACTGGTACTGGAAATACTGGAATTATACTGGAATTTTATTTTGATACTGGAATTTTGTATTTCGTACTAGGATTTTGTTGAAAACAAGTGATAAAATCCATTTAAAATAATTTGGTTCAATACATTCAAAACCTAAATTAAACCACTTGTAATTCAGTTCAATTACTAAACATCCTTAATCGGTTTAAAATTTGATATGTTGTCATTTTTATTAAGATTGAAGATGTTCTCAACATTTCTAACATTGCCATATTTACCGGTAAATTTTTATATTATTTTTCATAAAACATGATATAATGTGTGATGTAAAACGTGACATAAGATGTGATATGAAAGTGAGAGACTGTGTCGAAAGACACTCATAGTAAATTAGAACTTTTGTTTCCTAAATTTAGTAAAGGCTACTTTATTTTAGTAACAAATTATGTATTGGTTTTAAATTCTACTTCTTCTATTATGTAAGTCAGGAGAAGAAGTAAAGCTGAGTGTGTTTGGAAATTATCAGTTTCGCGAATTTCCGCTATAGGGAAGAAGCTGTTACCATGGTAAGACTTAAGCCCGAGATCATCATAACTTTTTGTTTTGAGGTCCCCAGATGCCAAAAACACCATTCGTTAATTTTCTTTAATATACACACATACACACACACACACCGGGTGTCCCATACTAGTCCTCCCCCTTCCTTTTTCCTCAATTTTTTTCGAATATCGATCCCACACCACCCCGGAACATTGTTGGGTAGTTAATACTTCATTTTGAGTGGATACCCAATTTTGGCCACCATATTGGATCCAAAATATTTTTTCAAATGTTAAAGTGGTGTTGTGACCCATCATTTCAAGCTACAGTTTTTCATTGGTTAGGTTAGGTTAGTAGTGAGCGATACCCCTAAGTTAGTTAAATAGTGAGAGATACTGGAATTTAGGAAAAAGTTGTACTGGAAATACTGGAATTTTAAAATCAGATGTCATTACACACCCTGAGATAGAAGAGCACTGACCTGTATACGTTGTCAGAACATAAAAAACTCATAAATAGGCCAAGTTATAACGGTTGAAATGATCAGATTTAAGAGTGCATTATTTTGCATTAATTACATCTGTTTGAAATATCAAGCTGTATTTTTTAAAGAAATAACAAATTTTTTCAATCCTTGGGAATTACAATCAGTACGCACAGTTGTGAGGGAGCATATTTTTAGTTTAAAGGGTATTTTAGTTTGAAACCCAAAATTTTGGGCAGTATCCAAAAATGGGGATTGTGGTGATGTTCCAGTTCATTCCCTAGACAGTTGTATCAATCAGATTATAGATAATAATAGCTCTGCCATGTACTGAAAGGAAATTTGATGATTGCTTTGGCCACCGGAGTGCAAAATGACCTCAAGACAATGTACTGCGTTCAGTAAAATCACATTTTTATTGATAAATCCATTATATTTTGTCCTAAAAACTAACAGAGGGCTTAACATATTTATATATTTTTTAAAATCACTTAATAACATTAGGACTAACATGACAAATTTTGGGCCCTCAAAACCCCACTATTCAATAAGAAATTTGCCAAAGGCAGCCTCCATTCTTTGTATTAATTTTTAAATGAATTTTTGCTATTTGATTAAATGTTTATTTTACAGGGAGAAGAAAGAGGAGAAGAGAACATTGGAGTTGGATGGAAATGATAACGTTTGAAACAATTAAAGAACCCAACACAAAAAAAAAAACGGCATTGTATCGATAGTTAAAATAAAAATTTGGATTTGTGAAAATATATTAATTGTATTTTTTTATCCTGAATTTTCTCCGAAGTAAGATTACACGTTTTCCAGTAGTAAGGAAAAAATAGTGAAATTTCATAGATTTCACTAAGTTTTCTATTTTGTTAAAAGTGATTTATTTATAAAAAATCTTAATTTAGGCCCAAAATTCCAATCAAATTTATGCTTTTATAGTGTTATTTTTCTTTGATCTGAAATGGTACAGAAGTGTGAATTGTTATAACTGACATTATCGGTTATGTTTCACATTTTTAGATTTCCTCTGCAAATGAACTAATTAAACACACTTATTTATTATTATTATTATTTTCTAGAAATTTCTTATTCATGCCAAAATGGCAACCCTTTAGACACATGTTAATTTTATTATTTAAATATTAATAATTTTTGTAATCATGAACAGATAAAAGGGTTAGTAGCACATTTTTTGTATTATGCAGTTTTTAGTTTTGTTGTATTATGTATTTTTTATAAACTTTCAATTAAACTGCAAACTACTAACTTTAACGAAGCTTAGCACAATGCTTAGTGTAATCTTAGCACAATGCTTAGCATAATCGTTGCACAGTGCTTAGCACAATGCTTAGCATAATCTTAGCACAATGCTTAGCATAATCTTAGCACAATGCTTAGCATAATCTTAGCACAATGCTTAACATAATCTTAGCACAATGCTTAGCATAATCTTAGCACAATGCTTAGCATAATCTTAGCACAATGCTTAGCACAAATCTTAGCACAATGCTTAGCACAAATCTTAGCACAATGCTTAGCACAATCTTAACCCAATGCTTAGCATAATCTTAGCACAATGCTTAGCATATACCAAGCTTAGCAATGCGAAACCTATGTTAAAGCTTTGTATTAAGCTTAATTTTCCCTTTGCCTGTAAGCTTAAAAAATGGTTTGCATGCGTAAACTCGTAAGCTTACCAATAGGTTGTATTAGTCTTAGTTTAACCTTTTACCTTTGCCATTGCAAGCCTAATTAAAAGCTTAGAGCTTTGCATGGGCAAGCTTTGGACTAAGGAAAATCTAAGCTTAATGTGCTATCTGGGAGGCTACATTGTACACACTAAGCAAATAAATAAATAAATAAGGATTAAATCCGAAAATGGCCTCCCGTTAACGACTCCACACTCCACCTCTGGTACCCTGCGTTCAACACTTTTTTTATGGTTGCCCGTGAATAAATACTGCTTTGTCTTGGTAGATTCAAGATTGAATATACTTTTGATTGGCCAAATTTAAAGGTGAACCATTTTGGTGGAATCAAATTTGACGCGATTCTTTGCGTCAAAATTGTGAACGTCTGGTAAGTCGTAGAAAGATGGGAGAGGGCTCAAATTAAAGGTCTCTATTCCGAGATGGCGGGAAAAATACTGAAATTGCTTGAAATTCACCAGAAAACGAGAAATAACGTAAAATATCTGCCATTTAAAAAGCATTGGGATCTAAAAACGTCTGTTTTGTTGACATTCAAACATGTGGTGCTGATGCTTGATTCAAAGCCATATGATAGATGTTGACTATGGGGTTTTTTTCAAAAGGCAGCTAACTATGTTCAATGTAGGCCTACTATAACAAATAAATATTTTAATTTTAAGATTTCAGACTTTATAATTACGCGTTTGAGTATATATTTACAATATATAAAATTATAAAGAGAAGTGTTTCTTTTACGTTATAACGATGCCGATTTAATGCCAAATGATCGATATAAATATATTATGTAAGCGAAATTTTTGCGCCGAAATTATGGGCATTTGGCAAGTCCCAGGCCTTGCACTTGCAAGATAATGGGAAAGGGCTCAAATAGAAGGTCTTGGTGCCAGGGACTGAGGAAAAATACAAAAATGTCTTTAATTTTATCAAGAAATAAGATATTACGTTAAATATCTGCCATTTAAAATCATTGTAATCTAAAAACGTCTAACAGTGTAGATCAGCTGAGTGTAACATCAGCTTTAAATTTGATTCCACCAAAAAGGTTCACCTTTAAATTTGGCCAATCAAAAGTATATTCAATCTTGAATCTACCAAGACAAAGCAGTATTTATTCACGGGCAACCATAAAAAAAGTGTTGAACGCAGGGTACCAGAGGTGGAGTGTGGAGTCGTTAACGGGAGGCCATTTTCGGATTTAATCCTTATTTATTTATTTATTTGCTTAGTGTGTACAATGTAGCCTCAAACGGAGAATTCCATAACAAGTACCCTTTAACTGTCCATATAATATTCTTTTGAACTAGGTGGAGGCTATAGACATTTGTTTACATTTTTGAGTTAACTTAAATGTCACGACTTTCTTTGGCAAATAAATTAAGTTTCACAGTCTGTGGTTAACCTTAAGAATTGGTTTAAGCCATGTCCATATTTTTTTAATAATTGTAAACGATGTGAACTGAGTTGTTTTGAGAACGACATCCATAGCGCCATTGTTTCAAAAATTTAGCCGTTTACTACTGAAGTAGGCTAACGCCCTTTCTTAAAATTCTGATACGCACTAGCAAATGTCAAAGTATAATTAACATTTCACTTTACACATTTAATTCCGCCAAACAGTTACCGAGTTGTGAGTGTGAAGGAAACATTAAATATATATTTTATTAAGCATTTGTATTTTATTTATAGGGGCTTTTGCCCCTACAAGCCACTTTTTTTATGGTTGCCCGTGAATAAATACTGCTTTGTCTTGGTAGATTCAAGATTGAATATACTTTTGATTGGCCAAATTTAAAGGTGAACCTTTTTGGTGGAATCAAATTTAAAGCTGATGTTACACTCAGCTGATCTACACTGTTAGACGTTTTTAGATTACAATGATTTTAAATGGCAGATATTTAACGTAATATCTTATTTATTGATAAAATTAAAGACATTTTTGTATTTTTCCTCAGTCCCTGGCACCAAGACCTTCTATTTGAGCCCTTTCCCATTATCTTGCAAGTGCAAGGCCTGGGACTTGCCAAATGCCCATAATTTCGGCGCAAAAATTTCGCTTACATAATATATTTATATCGATCATTTGGCATTAAATCGGCATCGTTATAACGTAAAAGAAACACTTAACTCTTTATAATTTTATATATTGTAAATATATACTCAAACGCGTAATTATAAAGTCTGAAATCTTAAAATTAAAATATTTATTTGTTATAGTAGGCCTACATTGAACATAGTTAGCTGCCTTTTGAAAAAAACCCCATAGTCAACATCTATCATATGGCTTTGAATCAAGCATCAGCACCACATGTTTGAATGTCAACAAAACAGACGTTTTTAGATCCCAATGCTTTTTAAATGGCAGATATTTTACGTTATTTCTCGTTTTCTGGTGAATTTCAAGCAATTTCAGTATTTTTCCCGCCATCTCGGAATAGAGACCTTTAATTTGAGCCCTCTCCCATCTTTCTACGACTTACCAGACGTTCACAATTTTGACGCAAAGAATCGCCTTACGAAATTAAATATATGATGATTGTTCGAATTTTCCCCCATTAGGGGCTTTTAGCCCCTTCAGGCCACTAGTTTTACTTATTTCCCATAAGGTAACCATTGGGACAATGTACTGTGTTTACCACTTTCAATATTTTGGTAACCAATGGACATGGAGCATTCAAAATACTAAATTGTTTGTTTTTTTGAGCTGAATTCAATGGTGCTCACAAAGATTCGATAAATTTTATTTTTCTATGTAAAAAACTAAAAAAACCATTTTTGCGGGGGGTTTATTCCCCTTTACCCCCCCCCCCTTCCGGTGGTCCGATCGGGCTGGTTCACGAACTCGTCCAATTGATTACCACTTTACATGTCCGTACCAAATTTCATAAGGATCGGACCATTTTTGCGGCCGCTATCGTGCTAACAGACACATAGATATATATATATATATATATATTGAAAAAATGATTATTGTGATTAGGGCTACTAATATGTTATAATGATACATAATTTATTAACAGAGTACCCTTTTTTAGTTTAAAAAACATTTATTTGACGACGAGTTTCAAATCATAAGATCATAGTCATGTCATAATTATTTTTATGACATGACTATGATCTTATGATTTGAAACTAGTCGTCAAATAAATGTTTTTTAAACTACAAAAAGGGTACTCTGTTAATAAATTATGTATATTATAATATATATATATATATATATATATATATATATATATAATTTCGAACGAATGGTGTTTTTGCTTCTGAGGACCCCAAAATGAAAAGTTAACATGGTCTCGGACTTAGGTCTTACCATGAGTACTACCGTAATAGCTTATTCCTTTAAGGAAATTCGCTAAAATAGGTAATATTTTAAACATTCTATAACCTATAAAAGATTATCACGAATAACAACAAACCAATATTGTAAACAAACGCAACGTGGTGATTTGACAGTTCGGAGAAAATGTAAACAACACCATGTGTAACCAACAATGTTTTCAATGTGACCTGTATACAAATTTTTGATGACATGATTAGTACAAGTTTTGGCCAACTTAGGTGAATCCAATTTTACTAACTTTAAATGTTAATACACTGATAACATCGTCTTACCTCTGATCTTCGGTTCACTCTTGTGTTAGTTTTCACGTAATAACATCAGTGTTCAGTTGTTCCGTGGCTATCTATCTTCTATACATACAAGATAGATAAAAATACCATGAGTGGTTAACACGGTACGTTGTCCAAATGTTAACCTTATCTATATAAATAGAAACAATCCCATTCCTATGTAATTCAATAATTTTTTTAATTACATACCAAATTGGATAATTCCTTTTATGTTTTCTTCGTATATGCTAGGACAAGGTTTGTGTGAAATAAAATTTTGATTTCGACCCCAGGTCTCTTTCCCACTGGCCTCTGAAGGTATTTGATCATGTATGCATTCTGTGGAGTTACTTGAGAAGTGCTTCAAAATCGTATGACCATATGTTGAAATGTAAACAAATTTGAATTTGAAATTTTTCACAAGGTTGACGAATTTTTGTTTTAAAGGGTGTCTCAAGTTTAGTTGAGGCAGGCTACCTGACCGGAGGGGTTGACCAGGACAATAGCCGGGCCGGCCCGGCGAGTAAATCCCATTAGTTACGCGTCGCCGAATACACCACTTAAAAAAAGAAATGTAAGAAATAAATTTGAATATGTAATTAATGCATTGCATGAGAAAAAGCATTATACTGTATTTTAAGTCATAAAAAACAAATAGTTATGTGTGTGTCCCATGTTAATCGGCCGACTTTAAGTGTTAAAACTAATGATATATTTTTCAATATAAAAATTAAATATGTTGTATTTACATTTAAATGTATTATATGGCTTTGTATGATGCGTTTGGTAATTGATAGAAGAGGTAGATGGAAGAAGAGGAAATCATGGTGGAAGATTCAGACAAAACTTACGTAGCGTTATAAATAATTAATGCAACAGCATTAATAAATTGCATGTTAACTGTTATATACATTTAACCATTGTACATATGTAAAAGTATGATGAAAAACTTTAAATATTTGAGAAAACCGATGAAATTAAAAATGATAGGTGACGAAGGTATGGGGCCATACACATATTACGTAACGCACTTAAGGGGGGGAGGGGATATGGCGTAGCGTTATGCTGCGTTATATGGGGGAGGGGGGGGTTTGGCTCAACGTTACGTAACTCTTAAATTTTGTCCCTCTTAAAAAATACAAAAATAATCAAATTGATATATAAATCAAAGTTACAGTAAGCTATATAAAAATATACGTTTGTCATACTACTTTTAATAACAATAAAACTAAAAATAAATGCGCAACATATTGAGTAAATTTCTGCTCTGCTTTACAGCTTTGTTTGTTGCGATTTAATTAAGATTTTTTATGTTTATATTATTAGTAACAATCTTGTTTGTTTGTTTTACCAATTTTGTTTTGATTATAAAAAATGTTCTTAATAAGCAAGTCATTACAAGTTTATTTATTTATTTAAATCCATATTCCACTAGTAAAATTATGCTTGAGCTGTATTCATTCCTACTTCGATCGAGTTACGTAACACATGGGGGGTGGTGGAGGGTTTGCTCAAGCGTTAGGGTGAGTTAGGTGGGGGAGAGGGGGGGTTTGAAATGACGAAAAAATGCGTTACGTAATATGTGTATGGCCCCTATAACAGAAAAATACCTTTAAATATACAGTTAAACACTTAAAGTCGGCCGATTAACTTGGGACAAACACACAATTGTTAGTTTTTCGATGACTAAAAATATAGTATACCTTTTTTGTTTTGTCTTCTAATTCCGCTTAATTTGAGTACCCGCACGATAGATTTGGAGCATTTTTGTTATATCCACTGCCACCGTGTACGTCGACGCAGCTCCAAAGTTGAACGGCGACGAGATCAAGTCTCCCCCCCCCCCCGGTGGGACAAAACGGAGAACCCCCCCTTAGCCACTTCAACCCCAACCCCTTTGGGACTTAGACTCTTGTTAGTCACCAAGGGTTGACGCTTTAGCGAAAGCCCAAATTTAAAAGTCTTATGTTGGCCCTTACAAGGACCGTTTTTCTTTTGCCACCTGGGGGTGGACTTTGAAGGAGGGGAAGGAAAATAGGGTTTTAACCTGAAAGTTTTATTTTTAGTTTTCCATTTTCTTTTACTATTTGTAGGTGTCGAGGGTTAAGGGGAATAGAGAGTACTTTAGGAAGGTCGATAATATAGATCTTGGTTTTTTCTAAATTGAAAATGTAAAAGGAAGAAGAATCGTGTTTGAGGATTCGGTATTTTTGGTTATGTTTAAGTTTTTTAGATTTATATTTTGCTGGGGTACATGTAATGGCGAAAGAGGTCTTTTAATAGTAGAAGGTTTAGAAGTAATTTTGATGCCGGTAAAAATGTTTTTTCGAACTTGTTGAAGAGGATTTTGAGCGATGGTAGATGTTACATCATACCAATCTTGATTGTTATTCGATTGAAAAATTCGTAACCCCAGCAGTTGTAAGTAGGTGAAATAATTGTTCCAAATGGTAAAGTACTCGGAGCGGTTCATATTGAAGTATGTGTTATTTGGATGGTGGCAAGGCGGAGAATGAGTTGTTGAGTGTAGAGTGTAGAGTGTGTTAATCAATCAATAACTTGAGCACCTGGTGTGCCAGGTGATGTAACAAGGACGACAACTTCTATTGATTACCAACTGGCCGCCCGCATGCCAGAGATCGACAAGCCAGCAACAAGGTCGACACTTGTATTGATTAACTGGTCGGCAGCGAGCGAAAGCGTGCGAGGTCACCAGCAATATAAACCTGGCCCACTTGGTCTCGTTGGTTTGTAAACATATTAATTCAAATATGTTGTAAAAATTTTCTTACGATATTTTATTGCAAATATTTCTTAAGCCAAATGTTAACAAAACCATGTTTCTATTCGATCGCAACTGTAGTTTAGTTTACATTTCTTCAACTAAATATTTTAACTAAGTATTAAGGAAATATAATAAAGTAGCATCTTAAAAAATATTGTAACTTGTAAAAAGTTAAATAAGTATTTCAAAACAATATTTGATTGCAAATATTTTTAAACCAAATGTTAAGAACATTTGTTAAGCACTGAGATGTTGACCGTACAACACCTACACTACAAATAACACTACATATCCAAAAATTGCGAGGAGTCTTTCATGGTGGTGGTGGGGGAAGGCAGGTGTGCAGCACATGCCATGACAAGGGAGGTCCCTGAGCCACTACCAACACATCAGTTTGCCGGTACGACTTGCAGAGTAAACATCTAAATAAACATGAGTTCTGTTTTATATGTTTCTTTTATTAAAGATGGACTTTGCATTGAAACGCAAAGTTTCACTATTGATGCGGATCCTATACAACAAATTTTAGTACATCCTCTAGAAAGTTATGATTCCATCTACATTTCAGTGCATGAACCTAACAACCCCCCACCACCAACAACTCCTGACACAGAGTAGGACAGGGCTACCACACGTCATTAAAGCTTCAGCTCTTCACCCGAGCACACATGGACTCTGAGCTTCAAGATAATACTGTTTCTTCTACATCTACACCAACTTCCGAACAATTACCTATTACAAATGAAACTACTACAAGTATACAAGTAAATTAAATTTCATCAACTGTTAGTTCTGATGCGCATGCAATAATGTTATCATTAATTGGTTTCGACTAAAAATTCAACAATGGAAGAAGAAAGAAATTCACGACTTTACAACTTGGTTTTGGTGAACCCGTCGAAACTTGTTATTTGCCTACTTTCATTTTTATGCGGTTACAATTTTGGTTACCTTGTTCATGAAATGCTAACAGATAAAGAGGAAGAACATTCACTATATTTTAAAGTTTATGTTTATGTAATTGCATCTTTTTTGGATACTTTGTAGCAGGACATTTTCTTGTTCACTTATCGATTATAATAAAGGCTTAGAGCTTATTTAGTATAACAGTAGTGGCAAAGTGGCGTTTCTGGGCCAAAACGCGTTAATCAAAAGTGACAGCTACATCAGGTCTGGTGACGTCAGAGGCTGTGACGTAGCTGTGACGTGTTGGAGTGGGTATTTGAAGGTTAAATGAGCGGAAATGGGTCAAGGTCAGCTTTGGATGTTTTTAAAAAGATCTTCCATTTTCGGAAAATCCGAAAATGCAAGATATTTTATTTGTTTTCTTTTTTTTACAAACTGTTTCTTAAATGTTGGTTTGTTGATTTTCATTTCTGTTAAAATACCATGTAAAAAATGGAATCGATAAGTTAACAAGAAAATATCATGCTACAAAGTATCCAAATAAAGATGCAATTACATAAACATAAACTTTAAAATATAGCGAATGTTCTTCCTCTTTATCTGTTAGCATTTCATAAACAAGGTAACCAAAATTGTAACCGCATAAAAATGAAAGTAGGCAAATAACAAATTTCGACGGGTTCACCAAAACCAAGTTGTAAAGTCGTGAATTTCTTTCTTCTTCCATTGTTGAATTTTTTAGTCGAAACCAATTAATGATAACATTATTGCATGCGCATCAGAACTAACAGTTGATGAAATTTCATTTACTTGTATGCTTGTAGTAGTTTCATTTGTAATAGGTAATTGTTCGGAAGTTGGTGTAGATGTAGAAGAAACAGTATTATCTTGAAGCTTAGAGTCCATGTGTGCTCGGGTGAAGAGCTGAAGCTTTAATGACGTGTGGTAGCCCTGTCCTACTCTGTGTCAGGAGTTGTTGGTGGTGGGGGGGTTGTTAGGTTCATGCACTGAAATGTAGATGGAATCATAACTTTCTGGAGGATGTACTAAAATTTGTTGTATAGGATCCGCATCAATAGTGAAACTTTGCGTTTCAATGCAAAGTCCATCTTTAATAAAAGAAACATATAAAACAGAACTCATGTTTATTTAGATGTTTACTCTGCAAGTCGTACCGGCAAACTGATGTGTTGGTAGTGGCTCAGGGACCTCCCTTGTCATGGCATGTGCTGCACACCTGCCTTCCCCCACCACCACCATGAAAGACTCCTCGCAATTTTTGGATATGTAGTGTTAGTTGTAATGTAGGATGTTGTTGTACGGTCAACATCTCAGTGCTAAACAAATGTTCTTAACATTTGGTTTAAAAATATTTGCAATCAAATATTGTTTTGAAATACTCATTTAACTTTTTACAAGTTACAATATTTTTAAAGATGCTTTTTTATGATATTACCTTAATACTTAGTTAAAATATTTAGTTGAAGAAATGCAAACTAAACTAAAGTTGCGATTAAATAGAAACATGGTTTTGTTAACATTTGGCTTAAAAATATTTGCAATAAAATATCGTAAGAAACTTTTTACAACATATTTGAAGTAATATGTTTACAAACCAACGAGACCAAGTGGGCCAGGTTTATATTGCTGGTGACCTCGCACGCTTTCGCTTGCTGCCGACCAGTTAATCAATACAAGTGTCGACCTTGTTGCGGGCTTGTCGATCTCTGGCATGCGGGCAGCTAGTTGGTAATCAATAGAAGTTGTCGTCCTTGTTACATCACCTGGCACACCAGGTGCTCAAGTTATTGATTGATTAACACACTCTACAATCTACACTCAACAACTCATTCTCCGCCTTGCCACCATCCAAATAACACATACTTCAATATGAACCGCTCCGAGTACTTTACCATTTGGAACAATTATTTCATATACTTACAACTGCTGGGGTTACGAATTTTTCAATCGAATAGCAATCAAGACTGGTATGATGTAACATCTACCATCGCTCAAAATCCTTTTCAACAAGTTAGAAAAAACATTTTTACCGGCATCAAAATTACTTCTAAACCTTCTACTATTAAAAGACCTCTTTCGCCTTTACATGTACCCCAGCAAAAAATAAATCTAAAAAACTTAAACATAACCAAAAATACCGAATCCTCAAACACGATTCTTCTTCCTTTTACATTTTCAATTTAGAAAAAACCAAGATCTATATTATCGACCTTCCTAAAGTACTCTCTATTCCCCTTAACCCTCGACACCTACAAATAGTAAAAGAAAATGGAAAACTAAAAATAAAACTTTCAGGTTAAAACCCTATTTTCCTTCCCCTCCTTCAAAGTCCACCCCCTGGTGGCAAAAAAAACGGTCCTTGTAAGGGCCAACATAAGACTTTTAAATTTGGGCTTTCGCTAAAGCGTCAACCCTTTGTGACTAACAAGAGTCTAAGTCCCAAAGGGGTTGGGGTTGTAGTGGCTAAGGGGGGGGGATTCTCTGTTTTGTCCCACCGGGGGGGGGGGGAGACTTGATCTCGTCGCCGTTCAACTTTGGAGCTGCGTCGACGTACACGGTGGCAGTGGATATAACAAAAATGCTCCAAATCTATCGTGCGGGTACTCAAATTAAGCGGAATTAAAAGACAAACAAAAAAGGTCCAGTAACATTTTTCGATAAAACCAACGGTGTAAAAGTTATATCGCAAAAACTGAAAAAATCTACATTGGCAGTGGATATAACAAAAATGCTCCAAATCTATTGTGAGGGTACTCAAATTAAGCGGGATTAAAAGACAAACAAAAAAGGTCCAGTAACAGTTTTCGATAAAACCAATGGTGTAAAAGTTATATTGCAAAATCTGAAAAAATCTACATTTTTTTATTTAAATATTTCTAAACTACATTATGTGGGTACTAAAATTACGCAGAAAATTGCGTAACTTTAACCGCAACCCTTTGGGACTTAGAGGTATGTGAACCGCTTGTTAGTCACCAAGGGTTGAGGCTTTAGCGAAAGCCTAAATTTGAAAGTCTTAGGGTGGCCCTTAGAAGGGCCGATTTTGCCACCAGGGTGGACTTTGAAGGAGGGGAAGGAAAAGGTTTTTAGTCTGAAAGATTTATTTTTAGTTTGCCACCGTCCTTTGTTATTTTTAGGTTTTTAGGATTTGGAGGAACAGACATTTGTTTAGGGAGGGTGATGATTAAAATTTTGTTTTTTTCTTCATTGCAAATTTGAATTATGTTGTTGTTGGTCTTCAAAATTTGATAGTTAATATTTTTCTTCAGCCTGTTCAGTTTCCATATTTCCGATGGTATTCTCTTACGTGGTGCGGGTTGAATTGGTGGGGGTAGCGGGATTTCTTCAATTGGTTCAGGTTGAATTATAAGAAATTGATTTAAAAAATCGTCATCGTCGGTTATTGCTTCTTTTTCTTCAATTTCCTGTTCTAATATTTGATCAATAGTAGGTAATGTTTCTTGTAGCTCATGAAGAGTAGGCCTTTGAAGCAAACCTCGGAGGATAGAATTGGATGTTGAAGGCAAGGAGTTCATAGTAAAAATTGAAAATAAAATAATGGAGAAAGACGTGGGGATGTAAAGTAGCAGCGACGGTGGCAAGTGGCAGAATGACACAAGGCGGTCAAATGGGGTTATTATAGACAGCTGGCACGGCAACCTTGTAGTCAAGGTAGTGAAAAATGAGGTTAGCGACCAGGCCAAAGTAGGGCAGAGGAAGTTGTAAGAGCGGAGGCTAGCGACCCCGCTACCATGCGGGTACCGGCATGGTAGCGACACGTTGACCTACTAGACAAGGCTACCGCCTTGAGCTCGCTGATATAAGCAAGCGCGCAACGTTTCTCTTTGGCATTATGGTGAAGGTGTAACTTGTCCGCTTACGTGGAGGGTTATGCTGTAACGTAATGTTCGCCATGGTGTGTGGGATGGCCTATGTCAAGCACACACCGCGTTCGGCTATTATGGGAGAGGCACCCTCCTATAATAGTTGACCGCAATGGCAATCCAACTACCTTTCCATTTCTTGCGTGGTTTAATTGCCAGGGTTAATATTACGGTGAGGTGTGTGAGTTCGCTTACGTGATGATCACACCGTAACTGTAATATTAAGTTAGGTGTAATATTATGGGGAGGTGTGTGAGTTCGCTTACGTGATGATCACACCGT
Organism: Flexamia atlantica; assembly: GCA_035578135.1. Classification (NCBI taxonomy): domain Eukaryota; kingdom Metazoa; phylum Arthropoda; class Insecta; order Hemiptera; family Cicadellidae; genus Flexamia; species Flexamia atlantica. The sequence goes on along the minus strand of JAQJVK010000001.1, from coordinate 193,521,655 downwards.
AACTGTAATATTACTTAGTATAAGATAGGAGTAATATTATGGTGAAGTGTGTGGGATGGCCTATGTCTAGCACACACCGTAACTGTAATATTACATAGTATAAGATAGAATAGGGGGAACGTTAGGTAGGGGTTAAGATATGATAGGGCGGTGAGGTGTGTAGGATGGCGTATGCCTAGCACACACAGTAACCGCATGCATGGTAGTATTTAAGGGGTAGCATAAGTTATAATAAGTTATAATAAAGTAGTATAGAAATAAAGTAGTATAGAATAAGGTAGGGACCCCACGCTTCCCCACCACCTTTTTTATAATTTTTAAATGACCTTGACCTACTTTTGGTTGTCCTACTTTCGGACTTAGAATTATTTTAAATGACCTACTTTTTAGACTTTGATATTTTAAAAGACCTACTTTTTAGACTTATATATTATGATTTAAAAAACCTATAAGATTTTAGTTTTTGCGTTGTATCTTTTATTGAATTATTGTTTTTCCATTTGGGTTTTTGTAAATGTTTTAATCCCTGTTGACTAACAAGAGGTTCACGTACTTCTAAGTCCCAAAAGGTGAGTTTAGTTTTAACGTTGGTTATTAATATTTGGGTCTTTGTTAAAGCCTTAACCCTTGTGTGACCAACAAGAGTCTAAGTCCCAAAGGGGGGGGGCCTGATCTAAATGACCTTGACCTACTTATGGACTTAGCAAATTTTCGCTAAGTTACAATTGACCTTCTAAATACGTAGGTCAAGGTCATTTAACTTTAAGCGGAAAAAAGAGAGGAACAGTGTTATTAATTAACACTGTTCCTCTCTTTTTTCTAAAAGGCAGGGGGAGAAGTTCCGTTAATGTCTACTTTTATGTGGCAGAATCATATCCATCATCATCTGATTCATTTTGAAAGTTGATGTAATCTACATCAACCCAAAGATAATGGAATCCTTGTTCAAAAGCCATAGTATCTATGTATGTTTCAAGTCTTGAAAACCAATTTGGATCTAGCAAAGGGTTGATGGTAACCAATAAACGTTGATATGTTAAATTTACCATTCTTTCCCCAGTAACATTAATTGTAAGAAAGTTAACATTCTGAAGAACATGGATTAAATTTAACATAAACTGAATATGTTGTTGAGGAGTGCAAAAAACATTATAGAACATTCGGAAACTTTCCATAATGATCGGTGAGGGAAGTGATGCCTCTTCACATAATCCACGGTTTATATATACATTTTCCCCACCATAAAGTTTTAAAAGAGGGTCAAGGTCATCTGAAGATACCCTATGAACGGGGAACAGAGCAGTAAGTGGTTAGACCACAAACTGCTCTGTTCCCCGTCCCTATTTTATTTCTCATAATTATATGTGTTTATAAACACATACAATTAATTTCGTATTTCGCCAGGGGGAAGAAACCGCAGAGATGACATTTTTCTTGAGGTACCGGCGTTTGTAGTTTATATCCAATAACTCCGCTTCTATAGGCAATAGTTCGATAAAGTTCTTCCCCAGGGCCGGAAAGAGGAAGCGCCTAAAAAAATTATTAATTTAAAGAAATTTAATAAAATAATATATTGTTAATATAAAAAAAAACAATGCAGTTAATGAAAACGTACCATGTGACATATGGCACATATTTTGCCAACATTTGGTCCTTGAAACCAAATTTTGGTTTTGTACACGCATCGACTTTTATGCTCATTAATGAGCTCGCCTTGCAAGATATGCGGCAGCGGCTCTGACACCCTTCTGATATGCCGGAGCATAGGGTTATCTGAGCAGATCCGCTGCAAACACAACTCGTACAAGGAGCTCATTGTTATGGTCTGACTATGCACACCTCACAGCATTAAATATGTACCAATCACCTTGATGGCAAAGGACGACTTGTATTGATTACCAACTGGCCGCCCGCATGCGAAAGGTCGACAAGCCCGCAACAAGGTCGACACTTGTATTGATAACTGGTCGGCAGCCATCGCCTTGGGCCGACATTCCCGGCCAAGGTCACTAGGTTGAAGGCAATCACCTTGGGCTTTTAGTATATATTCACCGAATAACAGCTTTATCATACTTAGTAGTTTGCTAAATTTTGAGTTGACAAAACATCATGGATTCCTTGACGCAAAAAACAGATTCAAGAAAAATTAAGAATACGAAGAAAGGAAAAACGAAGAGAAGAAAAATTGAAAAAAGCTTTCGAGAATTTAAAAATTGCTGTACCGGACAGTCGAAACCAAAAACGTATCCAGACAACTCATAGTGAAAAATGCTATCAATTATATAAAAAAATTGGAAGAAGACTTGAAATCACCAACTACAAAGGAAATCACGACCGCTACAATTGACTTGGAACAACTAGAATTCGAAAAGAAGTTTTTAGAAGAAATGGAACAATTTGTTCTAATTAATGAAATTATTAATCAACCTTTACCGATTGAAAATATTCCCTTACCAACGTTGGAAAACTTGGATGAATCCATTTTAGAGTTATAAAAAGTGAGGGGGGGGTCTGTTATAAGAGCAGGGAGCAGGGATAACAGAGTAATCTTTACTTTCTTAGGATCCTTAGGATCTTATGGCAGGTACTTCTTCGTCGTCCAGGTCTCCCTCCTCGTCATCAACAACATCATCATTATCATCTGTTGTTTCTATTGTAAAACAAAAATCTCCTTCTCCAAAAAAATCTTCACCAAGAAAATCTTCACCGAAAAAATCTTCACCGAAAAAGTCTCCTAACAAAATTTCTGAAAAACTTAAAAAACTTCAAAAATTAAGAAAATATTGTTTTAAGAAAGAACAGTGTACTTATATTTTAAAAAAGGAGCAAATAAAGGTGAAAGGTGTGTGAAATTGTGTAGTGTAAATGAAAAATTGTGTAGACTGCATAACAAACGTGAACCTCCTGAAAAAGTCAAAATTCAACCTTTCAAAAAAGTCAAAATTCAACCTTCCAAAAGTGAATTGCCAGAAAAAACTGAATATTATAAAAGAATTAGAATCAACAGATTGAAATTGAACCACAAATATGTTTTTGTACAAAAGATCACTAATAGGGATGTTGTTGTTAAATTTTGTGATGAACTGTACATGCTCAAATTACCAGTAAATCTTCAAATTCCAAATATCAGTAATATTCATTATTATTTAGTAAGAAAATCTCCATCCGATAAAGTTAAATGGTCAAAGTAAACACAAGTAAAAAAAATTGGAGCGGGGGAATAGACCACTTTGTAATTCGAAAACAATTACTTAGCGGTCTATTCCCCCGCTCATTAGGTATTTTTTAATGACCTTGACCTACTTTCAAAAAGAGAGTGGAGGGAGTAATATCTTATAAAAGCGGGATAACAGAATGACTTTTTACTTTTTAGAATCCAACAATATGTCAGGTTCTTCTTCATCATCCAGTCCTAAAAAAGAACAATGCTCGTATATTTTTATAAAAGGACTGAAAAAGGGTAAAAGATGTGTAAGGATGTGTTGTGTAAATCAAACATTATGCAGTGTGCACAACAAATACCTCCTTTTGTTAAAACTGATTGGTTAGTGTAAAAATGAAATAAAAAATAAAATAGGAGCGGGGGAATAGACCACTTTGTAATTCCAAAAGAACTACTTAGCGGTCTATTCCCCCGTTCATAGGGTATTTTTTGTGACCTTGACCTACTTTTTACACTTAGAAATTTTCGCTAACTGCTAGTGACCTTGAAAATAAATAGGGCAAGGTCATTCAATGATTAAAAAGAAAATGGGGGTGTATGGTTTTACGGAACCTTACACCCCCGGAAACCTAAAAGAAGAAAAGCTAATTTACAATACAATCTGCCGAGAGTTTAACAATTAATAAAAATAAAATTAAGTTAAAAAGAAATAGCTAAACAGCCCAGCGCTGCACATCATGATTACGGTGTAAGCTAGACATAGGCCATCCCTTACACTTCACCATAAGCGCACAACGCTGAGCTAAAAGAAAAATAAAATTAAGTTAAAAAGAAATAGCTAAACAGCCCAGCGCTGCACATCATGATTACGGTGTAAGCTAGACATAGGCCATCCCTTACACTTCACCATAAGCGCACAACGCTGAGCCAAAAGAAAAAATGTTATTTTGATATAGCAAGTTGTTTAATTAAATTTAGAAAAATGTTATACAAATATGTTTTTATTTCCTAACACTAAAGGAGCCAGCGACTCGCCATAAGACGCAGTACAACTGAGGTCTAGCGAAACTCCGGAGGTAGGCGAACTACCCATCCAGCACGTATAGAGGTTGTAAGTGACTCGGTGTGGTGGGCCGTAATCACTACAAAAGCGGGAGCCGGTTTACCATAAATTGGTGTACCATACTCCAAAAGAAGGAAGGAAAAAAGGAAAGGAAATTGGAATTGAAAGGTGTCCCTAACTAAAAAGGAGTACAAGTCAAGAGAGGGAATGCCCTCAACAAGCTTGTTGGAAAAAGGAAGTTGGAATAGAAAGGTATTAAAAACATATCATATAACATTCTTAAAAACAAAATATTACTTTAAACTTAAACACTCCACCACTTTAAACTTAAAACACTCCAGGCAAAATATATTGTAAGTAAAAGAAAGATTTTAAATTAATACTAACTACCAAACCAGCAAACTACAAACCCTAGGGTATCTACAAGCACAAACAACTACCATGCTTAAACTACCATGCCTTAAAATTAATCATTCCTACGTCAAGATGTTACTATACAAATAACACCAAGATATTTTCACCAAACAGCAAAAATGATAAAATGTTCAGGGCGCCTTCTGAACATGTCACCACCTCACTGTCTAGCGAGCAACTGATGCCGAAGTACAAGCGCAGACCCCGGACCCCAACTCGGCTCGAGGTCATACCCCCTCCTCGCTTACCCCCTCCCGAACCACAGGAGTCTTGCTACGGGTTTGGTTTCCATAATTCTTTTGCCACTGTTCCAACAGGCAACAACACTTCTTTCTTTACTTTACATTGGACTTGTTCAAATTTTAAGTGTTAAAACTTTCCAATAATTAATATTTTAGGACTTAGAAAATTTTTCAAACTTATCATTCTTTTGCCACTGTTGCAACAGGCAACAACACTTCTTTCTTTATTTTACTTTACATTGGACTTGTAAAAATTTTAAGTGTTGAAACTTCCGAATAATTAATACTTTCGGACTTGGAAACATTTTCAAACATTTGCTTCAACATTTATTTTACAATATCAAGTTTCTTTTAGAATGCCTCCAACAGACAACAATTTTCCTGCTGCATGTGCAATTTGTGAACAAATATATAAATTGGTTGAGCCAGAAATTAACAGATGACGAAAGTATTTTTGAAAATAGTTTGATTCCAGTAGAAGATACATCTGATGCTACATCCGATGCTACATCTGATGCTACGTCTGATGGTACAACTGATGATGAAAATATTTTGGAAGAACCAGTACCAATAGGCGAAGAAACACCGTTAACACATGTAACAATTGACTATGATCCAGAACAATATATACATGCTCTTGTTCGGCGTCGTTTGTTTCCAGTATCAGACACGGAGGAAGATGAAAGCGATTCGGAAGTAGAATATTTAGATAACAGCAATGATGAACATACTTACAACACATAACATGTATTTTTTTAAACTAAAATTATTTAACCTTGGCACTTAGATTTTTTTTAAACTTAAATTATTTGACCTTGACACTTAGATTTTTTTAAACTAACATTACTTTACCTTGGCACTTAGTTTTTTAAAACTAACATTATTTGACCTTGACACTTAGATAGAAAATGTAGATTTTTTCAGTTTTTGCGATATAACTTTTACACCGTTGGTTTTATCGAAACATGTTACTGGTCCTTTTTTGTTTGTCTTTTAATTCCGCTTAATTTGAGTATCCTCACGATAGATTTGGAGCATTTTTGTTATATCCCCTGCCAATAGATTTTTTCAGTTTTTGCGATATAACTTTTACACCGTTGGTTTTATCGAAAAATGTTACTGGACCTTTTTTGTTTGTCTTTTAATTACGCTTAATTTGAGTACCCGCACGATAGATTTGGAGCATTTTTGTTATATCCACTGCCACCGTGTACGTCGACGCAGCTCCAAAGTTGAACGGCGACGAGATCAAGTCTTCCCCCCCCCCCCCCGGTGGGACAAAACGGAGAACCCCCCCCCGGGACAAACCGGAGAACCGTTTCTTTTGTGTTTAATACAGAAAAAAGTGGTGGGGGTATTATTATAAATAGGGGTAGTTTCAGAGTGGTTTTCATTATTACGACAACTTTTGTGAAGAGCACACCTACATCATGTATTACTGCATCAGTTGCGAAGAATCTTTTGAAGATGAAAACTTACTACAATTACACAAAGAACTTTATCATAACAACGAAACAAATAACAATGCAGAAGAAGAAGATTTGGAAAAATTAGATCAAATGTTGGCTACCCATCAACAACAACTAAATTCAAGAGCAAGTGTTATTCAATACGCACCCGGACCATCTTTAGATGTGGAATTATACGCCCGAGCTTTACCAGGTAGTGTAGTAACTCATTTTAAGATTGACAATGCTCAATTGCAACTTGCACAGTTTATTTCAAAAGCAAAAACGTTAGTAACAGAATCATTGAACAATGAACTAAGAAGATTAAATTTCATAAAGTTTGGAATATTATTAGATACTGTATTTACAAATGTTCAAAATGAAACATCACCAAGAGGATTTTTAACTAAAAACAAAACCATCATGTTTGATCGGATATAAGCTCAATCGTGGATGAATGTTTTGAAGAACTTTTAACAAAATTGCAAGAACATGAAGGAAGAGGTTCAGGATGGAATTTGTTAAGTATAACAGGGCTAGATATTAGAGTTCATAAACATGGATATAGAATAAGAGGTAGTAGTCATATTGATTTGCCAAAGAAAATTCAAGACACCAAATCCTGTATTAATGTTCAAAATAAAGATGCTGAATGTTTCAAGTATGCAATGCTTGCAAAATATGTAAGAAATCATGCGGAACGACCGAGTAGAGCATACAATGAGGTTTACCATAAGTATAATTTTCAAGGCATGACTTATCAATTCAATTCAAGACATATCAAAATTTGAAAAGAAAAATCCTTTTGCATCTGTAAACATATTTGGTTTAGATTCATCCAACAATGTCTACCCCTTACGTATAACACCCACCGAACGCAGAGATCATACTGATTTATTATTAATAACAGAAGGTGATATTTCACATTATGTATATATAAAAGATTTTGAAGCTCTAGTTTCCAAACAGTTATCAAAACGAGAACAACCAAAAACAACTTGTAAAAGATGTTTTTGTTTTGTAAACAAACCTTTGAGAAGAGGAGGTTCAAAATGGCTGACGAAACACCAAAGACTATGCAGTGGAAACTATGAAGTAAGAATTAAATTACCACACCCTAGAAGATCGCAAGTAAAATTTGACAAAGTTATCCAACAATAAAGAATTCCCGTTGTAATGTATGCAGATTTTGAATCTTCATTGCTTCCACTTGAACAAGAAGAAGGAGAGGAAAATACCAGCAGAACAAAGTATCAACTTCACAAACCAAACAGTTATTGTTTAATAGTTAAATCCACTTTGTCTGAACAACATCTTCAAGAATATGGTTTGACATCTACACCGAAGATCTATCGTGGAGAAGAAGCAGCTCGATACTTTGTTGATGATTTATATGACATCGCTGGGAAAGTGGAAGCAATGTATAGCAATGTGGTTCCTATGTCACCTATGAAATCGGAAGAACTTTATCTTTATGATTCGGCAAACATGCTATTTGTGTATCAATGAATTTACAGAAACTAAAGTTAAAGTTCGCGACCATGACCATCTGACAGGAGCCTACAGAGGTGCAGCTTGCAACGGATGTAACATCAACTACAAACTACCATCTTTCATTCCAGTGGTTTTTCACAATCTTAGCGGATACGATGGACATTTTATTATTCCCGAATTAGCAAGAGACAACGGTGAAATAGACGTTTTGGCACAAACTATGGAAAAACTTATAAGCTTTTCAAAAAAGGTGGGCAAAATTAAACTTAGATTTGTTGATTCTTTTAGATTTATACCTTCTACTCTTATGAAACTTTCTAAAAATTTAAGAAGACAAAATTTAATAGAAACAAGCAAAATTGTACCTGCAGAAAAAATGGACTTGATTCTTCGGAAAGGAGTTTTCCCGTATGATTACATCGATGGACTACATAAATTTCAAGAAACATCACTTCCTCCACCAGAAGCATTCAAAAGTAAACTTACCGATTTGGACATTTCACCTGAAGACTATCAACACGCATGCAGAGTTTGGGACGAATTGGAAATGAACACTCTGGGAGATTATTCTGACTTTTATGTAAAACTTGATGTGACCCTTCTTTGCGATGTGATGGAAGAATTTAGAAACACTTGTTTTGAAGCCTACGGATTAGACCCTCTTCATTCTTATACTTCTCCAGGATTAGCTTGGCAAGCTATGCTAAAAGAAACAAAGTGCAACCTTCAATTATTAACAGATATTGACATGGTGTTGATGATCGAATCGGGCGTTAGAGGTGGATTGACCCAAAGTGTTACTAGACATGTTAAAGCTAACAACAAATATCTTCCAGACTGCGATGAAGAAAAACCATCAGTGTTCTTGGGATATTTTGATGCCAACAATTTATACGGATGGGCCATGTCTAATCCACTTCCTTTTGGAAACTTTGAATGGGTTAATCCAGACTCTATTGGTGATATTTTACAAATTTCAAAAGACGGAGACACCGGATACATTAGACTGTGATTTTGAATATCCAGAGCACTTGCATGATCTTCATTACGATCTTCCGCTCCTTGCAAAAACAGAAGTTTCACCAATTGGCAAACATCCAAAATTAATGATGACTCTTGAAAATAAACAAAGATACGTAGCTCACTGTTGGGTTGTTCAACAAGCACTCCAATTGGGTTTACGTATAACCAAAATTCATAGAGTTTTAAAATTTTCCCAATCATGCTGGTTAAAACCGTACATTGATTCAAACACCAGAAGAAGAGCAGCTGCAACATCAACATTTCAAAAGGACTTTTTTGAATTATGAATAATGCGATATTTGGCAAAACATTGGAAAACAAAAGAAAGCATAAAAATGTTAAATTAGTTACAGATCCGATAAAACTACAAAAACTTGTACAAAAACCAAACTTTGGAACATCTGTTATCATCAATGAAAATCTTGTGGCAGTATCTATGAAGAAAACAAGCGTGAAAATGGATCGTCCATTGTATGTTGGAATGTCAATCTTGGATATTTCCAAAACCCACATGTATGATTTCCACTACAACAAAATGGTCGCCTTCTACGGTAGAGATAACATCGGAATCGCCTACATGGACACGGACGCTTTCATCTACTGGATTCTTACTGAAGATATGTATTTGGTTCTTCGAACATTTGTTCACAAAAATGAATTTGATTTTAGTGACTATCCAAAAGATCATTTAAATTATGACAATGATCGGAACAAAAAGAAACTTGGAAAACTTAAAGACGAAGCATATGGAATTTTACTGAAAGAACTTATTGCACTAATGTCAAAATTGTATTCACTACAATTGCATAAAGAAGAAAACAATGTTATTAAAAAAGCTAAGGGTGTAAAAAGTTTGTATCTTAAGAAGAATGTAAATTTCGAACACTACAAGCAATGCTTATTTGAAGAAACAGCTATAACTGCAAAATTCAACACCATCAGAAGTTTCAACCATTAACTGTACAGCGTAACAGAAGTGAAAAAAGCACTCTGCTCCAATGATGACAAACGACACATTCTTCCAGACAAAATTCACACTCTACCGTTCGGCCACTACTCTCTCAATCCTATCGATGAGTAAAAAAGAAAAAGAAAAAAAGAAAAAAAAGAAAAAAGAAAAAAACAGCATGCTCGCTGTGATTTCCCCTTTTTTGAAATATGTTGAAATGACCTTGAACTATAAAAGCGGATGCAGAAAAAAGAAACACTCAATACTAACTTGACATTGTTAGTAAAAACATCATGACAGAGTTAAAGGAAAAGATTGTTAATGAACTTCATAAACCTGCAAGAATAAAGTTTCCACGAAGAAATACTGTTGTAAAAGGAATAAATGATTTATATCAAGCAGATTTAATTGAAATGCAACCGCATAGTAAAATAAATAAAGGATTTAAATACATACTTACGATTATTAATTGTTTTACTAAAGTTGCAGATGCTTTGCCATTAAAAGACAAAACTGGTAACAGCATAACAAAAGCTTTGGAAGTAGATATAAATACCCCCGTTGCAGCAGACCTGCATACTCAGCGAATTTCAGATGCAACACAACAAATGGTATTTCAATCCAACTTAGCGAAATTTTACATGTTTTGTAATCTCCATTAGAATAACATGGGGAATGATTATGCAGATTTGCTGCTACAGGTATATTAAAACTGAGTGGTTTCAATTTAATATTTAGTATATCTGAACTAGAAGAAGCTATTTACCAAGTTTTATTAAGATTTGTTGAGAAATAACCGAGATATGGAAATTTACTTATTTCCCATAAGGTTAACATTGGGACAACGTACTGTGTTTACCACTTTCAACATCTCGGTAACCAATGGACATAGAGGGGTGATTCAAGATACTAAATTGTTTGTTTTTTTTTAGCTGAATTCAATGGTGCCAATAAAAATTCGATAAATTTTATTTTTCTATGTAAAAAACACATAAAACCCATTTTTTGGGGGGTTTATCCCCCTTTACCCCCCCTCCCAGTGGTCCGATCGGGCTGGTTTACGAACTCGTCCGAGGAATTACCACTTTACATGTCTGTACCAAATTTCATTAAGATCGGACCATATTTACGGCCGCTATCGTGCTGACAGACACACATATATATATATATATATAGATATATATATATATAAATTCGAACGAATGGTGTTTTTTGCTTCTGGTGGCCCCAAAACGAAAAGTTATCATGGTCTTGGGCTTAGGTCTTACCATGAGACCTACGGTAATAGCTTCTTCCCTATAGGGGAAATTCACTAAAAGGTGCAATGTATAAAATGTTTTCGAAAAGAGGTTCTTACGTATGGGTATTGGGTGATATCTTACCAAAATTAATAAGCGATTACAACAACAAGTTTCATAGAACTATCGGTATGGCACCTAACAAAGTGAATAAGAAAAACGCTAAACTAGTTTTACAACGAATTAAAAAGAATACACAGCCAAAAGCGGAACAAAGAAAACCAAGAAAGTTTAATGTAAATGATAAAGTTCGAATTAGTAAATACAAAGGAGTGTTTACTAAAAAATACCTGCCCAATTGGACAAACGAAGTTTTTACAGTGTATAAAGTACAACCTACTGTACCGGAAACTTATATTTTAAAAGATAACAAAGGAAATTTGTTACAAGGCGGTTTTTACGGACATGAATTGTTAAAGTCAACAGTAGGCGATGTCTATCTTGTTGAGAAGGTGTTGCAAAGGAAAAAAGACCAAGTTAAAGTACGTTGGTTGGGGTTTGACAAAACTGAAGATTCGTGGATACCTGTAAAAGATTTGATTTAGTTTTCAATCAATTTATTTACTCTTCTGCCTTTGAATAAGATGGAGATTGTTCACCATAAAGATAAATTTAATATTAATAACATTGATGATTTAACCGTAGATAACGTTAAAATCAACAATGGTAAACACGGCAGTTTATTTCCAAACACTGAACGATGTATAGTCAGCGGTCCTTCAAACTGTGGCAAAACTAACGTTGTGTTTAACTTAATTACAAACACAAAAGGATTGCGATTTAATAACCTATATATTTTTTCAAAGTCCTTACATCAACCAAAGTATCAATTGTTGGAAAAGATCCTGACTGATGTGCCTGATGTTAACTATTACAAATTTAATGCTAGTGACAGTGTTATGAACCCAGACCAGGCTAAGCCGTATTCTGTATTTGTATTTGATGATGTATCTAGTGAAAATCATGATACTATTAGAAAATATTTTGCCATGGGAAGACATAATAATATTGATAGCATATATATCGGACAAACATATAGCAAAATTCCAAAACAACTAATTAGAGACAATGCAAATATTTTAGTTTTATTCAAACAAGACGATACAAACCTAAAACATACATACAACGATCATGTAAATGCTGATATGTCATTTGAAAAATTCAAAGAGCTTTGTGGAAAAGCTTGGGCGGAAAAATATGGATTTTTGGTAATTATGAAAGCTAAAGCTATAACAGATGGTCGTTACCGCATAGGTTTTGATAAATTTGTTTTAATACATTAATTAACAACATTATCGTACAAGTCTCCATGGTGTAAACATGGTTAATCAGGAAAAGCTATTAAAAGAAATAAAATCACTTAGTGATTCTATGAGACATAAAAACAGAGCGTTAAGATTAGGAATAAGTGAAAGAGAGAAATTTCTGGAATCAACATTTAAACCTATTACTGAGCCATTAAAACAATTAGGGCAAAATGTTAAACCTTCAACATTTAATTTTTCCGGAGATGCTATTTTACCCATTTCAAAATTTGAACAAAAAGAAGAATATGAAGGTGATACAAGTTTTACGCAACAAGGAGAAACAACTGAAGAAGAAATCGAACTAGGTGAAGAAACGGATGTTTTAACAGAAAAAGAAGGTCTTTCTACAAGCGAAGAACAACAAGAAGAAGAAGAGTTTGTTAATCCAACCAACTTGAGCAAATTGGGCTCAGATATTGCGTATAAAGGGCCGCTTGCAAGGCAATTTGTATTAAAAATGTTACATTCTGCACAGCCAATCGAAAATATCATACTTTTCGTGCTAGAACAGAAGAAAATGGGCTAATGATTGGAGATAGCAAACTTGATGTAGACGAACATGACAATATTATTATAAATAATAAACAATACAAGGGTACAAAAGGTGAGGACCACAACCACTGGTCGCGCCGCGTGGTCCTTCTCGTCACGCTCGACGTGAAGAACGCTTTTAACTCCGCCAGGTGGAGCGATATGCTGTGGGCGCTTGAGCATACGTTCCAAGTTCCCTCCTACCTTCTGCGTATGTTGGAGGCGTATTTGTCAGACCGCGTTCTGTTGTACGACACGACCGAAGGTCAGCGGCGCATTCCGATCACTTCCGGGGCTGCGCAGGGGTCCATTCTCGGACCAGATCTCTGGAACGTGTCTTACGACAGCTTGCTGAGGCTAGACATGCCCGATGAGACCCGCCTCGTTGGCTATGCTGACGATGTCGCTGCCTTGATCGCTGCGAGGAACGTCGAGCAGGCAAAACTGAGGCTCAGCGTAGTGATGGCCAAGGTCAACGGGTGGATGCGAGATACTTCCTTAACGTTAGTTTGCACGGCTTGTCCCTGGCTATCAGTAAGACGGAGATTGTCGTCCTCACCAAAAAGAGGATTAACACCGTGTTCCCGGTGCAGATAGGTGACGTCACACTCGAGACTAAGCCTGCTGCAAAGTACCTGGGAGTCATGGTCGATAGCAGACTGTCTTTCGGCGAGCAGATCCAGCGCGCCGCCGACAAAGCCGCTAAGGGTGTCGCTGCCCTTGGTAGGCTTATGCCCAATGTCGGCGGTCCTCGCTCCTGCAAGCGCCGCTTGCTCATGACTGCCGTCCAGTCAGTCTTGCTGTACGGGGCGGAGGTATGGGCTCACGCACTCGAGAAGCGAGTCTACCGAGACCGGCTTGCCCGAGTCCAGCGCCGAGGAGCTCTGCGGGTCGCTTCGGCCTACCGCACAGTCTCCGAGCCTGCTGTGATGGTGATCGCCGGAGTCATTCCCGTCCTCTTCCTCGCGAGGGAGAGGCAGGCGATTTACCGGAGGAGGCCTGAAGTGGGCCGGGAAACAGCTGCCAGGGAAGAGCGCGATCGCAGCTTCGACTCTTGGCAGCGCGACTGGGAAGCCGAGCTGAGGGGACGTTGGACCTTCCAGCTCATACCTTCCGTCCGACCATGGGTGGAACGGCAGCACGGCGAGGTCGATTACTACGTGACCCAGTTTCTTTCTGGGCACGGGTACTTCCGAGCCTATCTGCACCGGATGGACAAAGTCGCCAGCCCGGACTGTCTGTATTGCCCCGGCATCCCAGACACGTCCGAGCACACTTTCTTTCAGTGCGACCGTTGGCACGTCCGCCGAGCCTCGCTTTCATCTGAGATCGGCGTGATCGTCAGCCCAAACAACATCGTCGGAGCTATGCTCCAGGGAGAGGGCAACTGGAACTGTGTCAAGCACTACGTCCAGGCCATTCTTCGGGCGAAAAAGGTCGACCTCGATCGGCCTTAATCCTCAGCTTTTCCCCAAGGAGGTTGCCCTAGTGGCGTAATATCAAAGGCCTAGCCCGAAGTAATGTGTGAAACAGTTCCAGGCTAGTGTCCTCGGTGCCGAGGGAGGTGGTTTAGTCGGTAGTTCACGGGACATCGAGCTCGTGGGAGTCCGACACTACTGAGGGGACAACGAGCCCCTCAGTGTGCGTAAACGCATTCCACCTCCTACCAAAAAAAAAAAAAAAAAAAAAGGTACAAAAGGACTGTTTGATCTTATTTTTAAACCGAAACCTAATAAATATACGAAAAAGGATTTAAACACTTTAAACAAATATTGGAGGATACAAATGCGCATAAGAAAAATTATTCTAAAAATTTCAATGTTCATAGAAATGCATCAGAAAAATATAAAACTATTATTGCTAAACTTTTCCCACCAAAAAGAAGGGAACCCATAAAAAGAAAATCATATCTTCTGCTGAAATAAATATTTTACATAAAAGGAGAAAAACAAATAAATCAAGTTTATCTGGAAAAGGATTATTGAAAAACTTGTATGATACTAATATAATATACTACAACGATATAAACAAATTGGTTGACAGAATGAAGTTGATATATGAAGCTAAACAAGCCGGACATAGCGGTTTAAAAAAACAAATGGGTAGCTTTGGTCGGCGAACTGCGAAATCGAGTAGTAATTGCATAAAAAATATGAGTATATATATATATATATATATATATATATATATATAATACAAGTATAACCGATTAAATATTCAGTATAACCATGAGTGTGGATAAGTTTGGACGGTATTCCGAAACTGGAAGCAAATCAGGATCTTATGGAAAAAGAGGTGGTTTACCACTAACATCCGATGGAGATTATGATATAAGTAACAAACGTTTAAAGTTTGTAAATGATCCAAAAGATGATAATGATGCAGTAAATTTCAAAACATTAAAAAGTGAAACATTACCTAGCTTAAAGCTTCAAAATGAAGTGTATAACGCTAATTTTTATAGAATTGTAAATCTTCCAAAACCAATAGATAAAAATGATTCGGTAAATAAAGAATATTTAATGTGGTACATAAACCAAACCTTACGATATGATCCTAGGAGTAATAATAAAGTATATAATGCAAAAGATCTTAGAATAGCTAATATAGCAGATCCTGTTAATGATCAAGATTCAGTTACAAAAAAGTATTTACATTCTGTCATCCCTGAAAAAACAGATAAATTTTCCTTTTACAATTTTGTAATACATGATATTGGAGACCCTAAAGATATGAAAGATGCTTTAATCCTTCAATATATTACAGATCATTGAATTACACATGATATTAATACAATTGATTGCAAAAATAAAGTGTTAACTAACGTTAAGGAAGGAACTGCAAAATCAGATTAAGTCAAATAATGAAATTAAAAAATAACAAATGGGATGCCAATGCCAAAAAAATACTAATGTTAAAAAAGGGTCGGATGAAATTGATGTTGCAACAATTGGACAAGTTCCTGTATTAACAGAATATCAAAACGGTAGTCAACAGTTTGATTGCAAAGGGACACTATTCACTATTCAATGAATGCAAGGGACACTATTCAATGTTGCAAAAGGATTAACAGTTACAGTAGGACAAATGCATGAAAGGGAACATATTTACTATAATCGTTTTCTAAAAAAATATCATAATATGCAGGGTTTTAATTGTGAAGACTTGCGATTGACTAGCTTAAATGACCCTGCTGATTTTACTGATGCTGTTAATGTAAATTACATTGTAAGACTCTTAAGTGTAGTGTTATATGATATTTATAACACAATAAACCCCATAAAATCTGATCAAAAATTACATTGGGTTAAAAAGAATGTTATGGAAAAATATTTTTAAATAAGGAAACTGATAGTTTAAGATCTTCTAATGATGATGATGAAGAAGATACAATCCTACCGCAAAACTGGAAAAAAATTATTTACCCATAAACAAACATACTTATAAATAAACAATGTCAAAGGATAAGTGCATCATTCATTATAAAGCATTTATAAAATAAACAAGTATTGGCATTTCCTTTCACTATAAAAGACCATGTTGAAAGTTCAACGCATCAGTCATAATCGACACGTTATAAAGAGAGGAAGAGGAATAGCATCAACAGCACTTTCTCTTATTACTAAGCCGGTTGGAGCTATAGTTAATAAAGCTATCGATTTATTACCTGTAGAACTACATTTACCATGAGGTTATCAATATTGTGGTCCTGGAACAAAATTGAAAAAAGACTTGCTAGAGGAGATCTTGGAATAAATAAACTTGATCAAGCCTGCAAACAACACGATATAGCATATTCAAAGTTTGCAGATACTAAAAATAGATCAATAGCGGATAGAGCACTTGCTGAAAAAGCTTGGCAAAGAGTAACATCCAGTGACTCTAGTATCGGTGAAAAAGCAGCAGCTTTAGCGGTATCAGCAGCAATGAAGGGTAAATCGATGTTTGGAGGTGGAAGGAGGTGGAAGAAGAAGGAGAAAACCTGAAAAGAAACGTGGAGGAAATATAAGAAGAAAACGACGATCCACCGCAGGTAAAAATAAAAAGAAACAAACAATATGGTCAATGATAAAAAAGGAGGAGGATTATACCTAAGACCGTATTTTGTGTATTAAACAGAAAAAAACAATTACTTATTCCAAATAAAGAATTAACAGATAAAGAATTAATTACTTATGTTTCTTGTTTAAAAATTCCATTTTTTAGAGGAGTGTTTATGAAAGATGGATTACCTGTTAAAATTTGGAAAAATGAAACCGGAATAGTAAATTTAGATAATAGTAAAGGATCAGGCACTCATTGGGTATGTTACAAAAAACTAGGATAAACTATTTACTACTTTGATAGTTTTGGTAATCTCCCACCACCAAAAGAACTACAATATTACTTTAAAACAGCTAAAAATGTACTATACAATTATAAAAGAGAGCAACCTGATGATACTGTAATCTGTGGACATTTATGTATAGATTTTTTAACAAAAAGCGTTAGTCAACTTTAAGATGTCTTCCTATACAGTATCATTAACTGGAACTTCATCTACTTTGCGAAGTGTTCTTTTCCCTGCGTTACGTTTGGAAAAAGATAAATTATGGGAAGCCGCATTATTAGATATAACAACTTAAAATTCTATTCCCAACGCTACTGAAAATGTTAATGACAAAATACATTATTACAAAACAAAAGATACAAATACAAACAAATATTCAGATATACAAATATTTAGTTTACCCACTGGAGCATATGAAATTGATGATATAAATGAAGCGATACAAAATCATATGGGAAAAGATAATATAACAATAAA
Source organism: Flexamia atlantica (assembly GCA_035578135.1). Lineage (NCBI taxonomy): Eukaryota > Metazoa > Arthropoda > Insecta > Hemiptera > Cicadellidae > Flexamia > Flexamia atlantica. Next base: position 193,503,916 of record JAQJVK010000001.1, on the reverse strand, counting down.
AGGAAATAACAATACTATGAAAGCTGAAATTAAATGTAAATATTATATAGATTTTACCAAAGAACATTCAATTGGCAGTTTATTAGGATTTCCTAAAACAACAAAAATTTTAGAACCTAATATTAACCATTCAGGTGCTAGAACTGTGGCAATAATGAAAGTTAACAGTGTAGATGTTACATGTAATATTATACATGGTTCTTATAGAGATGGTGAAAATACTCATATATTGCACACATTCTATCCAACAGTCGCTCCGGGTTTTAAAATTGTGGAAAAGCCACAAAACTTAGTGTACCTACCGTTAAACACCAGTTTTATTTCAGACATTGTGGTGAACATACTAGATTAGAGACGAACCTATAACTATACGAATACATATAAAATCAACCGTATAACAATGGGGTTATCATTTAAAAAGAAAGAGCTGACTGGTAAACAAGTCAGTAGCACTTCAACTATAGAAGGATTAACAAGTGATAACATTCGTTTTCTAGAAGAAATTGGATTAAAACTTATTAAAAATGGAAATATTGGATATAGCGCAGGGTCCGACATTCGACGAAACCTTATGGGAAAAGGAATATCATACGCACAACCCTTACGCTTCATCAAAATTAAATAATAATGATGAAATTAGAATTCCCATACAACAACAAGATATTTATACACTTCCATGTGAAAGTTATTTGTATATCGAAGGAAGAGTAACAAAAAAAGATGGAAACACTGCAAGTACTGTTCCGTTCATAAATAACCCCATGGCATATTTGTTTGATGAAATAAGATATGAAATTTCCGGAGTTACAATAGATTCAACAAAAAAGGTGGGAATTACAAGTACATTAAAAGGATTAGCATCTTTAACACCGAGTGAAAAAAATATGCTGGCCGCCGCAGGATGGGTAGCACCCGATTCCAGTACAATCACTCCAAACAGTTCAGGCAATTTTGATTTTTACATTCCTTTAAGATTACTTTTAGGCTTTGCCGAAGATTACCGAAAAATAATAATAAACGTAAAACAAGAATTAGTTTTGTTAAGATCATCAAACGACAAAGATATTATTATGGCGCCTGATGGAGCAACGGAAGCTAATCTATATATTAATACGCAGGCGGTTTTCTTTTCACAGTCCAACCGCAATAACGGCTGAGCGGAATTTAACGTTTGAGGTGTCAAATTAAAGGGATTTTTATGTAGATTTGTCATCAAGTCTCAGAATCTTAAAAAAAGGGCGTCGCTAAAGTACAGTAAAGTGCTTAAGTTTCGGAACAGAGGCGCTATTCATGGACATTGAAGCAAGCTCAGTTTACTTTGTTTACAAACCGAACATATTGCCAAGCTCTGAAATAAAACACAGACTGCAGAAATTATAATAGATTTTTCGAAAAGATCAGTTTTATATTTATAGCTGGTTTGGCTTAGTTTTCAACAGTTTTCTTTTTTAAAAGATTTATTATGTAATTTAGGTTATGCTATGAAGTTTTTAAAGCTCTTAAACATTGCAGTTACCAGTTTTACAATGTAGTTTACGATATCTCATGGTGTTTTTAGCGAATTTCCCCTATAGGGAAGAAGCTATTACCGTAGGTCTCATGGTAAGACCTAAGCCCAAGACCATGATAACTTTTCGTTTTGGGGCCCCCAGAAGCAAAAAACACCATTCGTTCGAATTTTTATATATATATCTATCTATATATATATATGTGTCTGTCAGCACGATAGCGGCCGTAAATATGGTCCGATCTTAATGAAATTTGGTACAGACATGTAAAGTGGTAATCCCTCGGACGAGTTCGTAAACCAGCCCGATCGGACCACTGGGAGGGGGGGTTAAGGGGGATAAACACCCCCAAAAATGTGTTTTTTGGGTTTTTTACATATAAAAATAAAATTTATCGAATCTTTGTTGGCACCATTGAATTCAGCTCAAAAAAACAAACAATTTAGTATTTTGAATCACCCCTCTATGTCCATTGGTTACCGAGATATTGAAAGTGGTAAACACAGTACGTTGTCCCAATGTTAACCTTATGGGACATAAGTAAATTTCCTTATCTCCGTTATTTCCCAACAAATCTTAATAAAACTTGGTAAATAGCTTCTTCTAGTTCAGATCTACTAATTATTAAATTAAAACCACTCAGTTTTAATATACCTGTAGCAGCAGACCTGCATACTCATTCTCCATGTTATACTTATGGAGCTTACCAAAACATGTCAAATCTCGCTATGTTGGATTGAAATATGTTGTTTTGCATTTGAAATTCGCTGAGTATGCAGGTCTGCTGCAAAGGGGGTATTTGAAGTTATATTAACCTGAGTAAATCGATTTTTTGGATTTGGATTTATAATTCCTCCGTTAAGAAGAAGACAAACATTGACTGGTCGGAGGATTCGGAAAGAACACGATCGCAACCGCTGGCATCACCCTCCGATGTAACATTTGATGCTCCTTCCAACCTCAGACCAATGAACTTAAAATCTAGGTTAATAGCCTCTGGATCGTTATTTATCATGATTAGTATTAAGGCTTACCTTACGATCCTATTATTTTAATCTTGGAGACCTAGGTTTCTGCTCCAAGGAACTAAAAATGTTTTATTGCGGTGGGTTGCATTTCAAGAATGTAAAGACTGGTAGAGATAATGCGTCATTTACGCGTTTTTGCCACAAAGTAAAGGTTGCCTGTAAAGACAGCCGTTCCCTACAATATCTGTTTTGGCGATAAATTGTCAATGAGGTGCAGCGGCAATAATAATCCCTAAACAAAGGAAGTCATTGCTCACGGCGCCAGTGTTTGCTCTCGGTCAGCTACGCCTACATGTTGCTGTAAGCAGAGCTTGATCTTTTGCCGGTGTTAGAATATACATTTCAGAAAAAAGAGGAGATGGGGAAATGAAGGTGTTCCCTAAAAATCGTTCAAGTTTACTGGAAACTCCTGCGGTGGATAAAATTAACATTAAACGTTTCAGTAGTTAAGCCATAATTTTGTAAATGAATTTAGTCCTTTGATTAAACTTTAAAAGTATATAAGTAGGCTGATTATTCTTCATTCTTTTACTATATGACTTTTGCTCGATTTCGAGCTACGTGCTATCTAGTTTAGAATTGAAAATGCAATTAGACAAGATTGTTTGGAGTGTACCGCATGTACGGTTAAACGATCAAAATAGAATTTCATTATTGAGAACATTAAAATCAGATCGTGATATCGTAATACCATTTAGAAGTTGGGAGTTTTATGAATATCCGGTTTTACCGGAAACACAACGTCATACATGGACTGTAAAAACTTCTACTCATTTGGAAAAGGCAAGACATGTAATATTTGGATTACAAACAAAAAGAAGAAATGAAATAACTAAACATGCTGGTGAATTTGATCATTGCACACTTACAAATTTTAAGGTGTTTCTAAACTCGCAATTATTTCCATACGACAACTTCAACATAACTTTACAAAAGACAGGTTTAGCGTTTTGTACGATATGTACGCAAGATTCCAAAATCCATATTATGGAAAAACAAACACACCTTTATTAACGCCAAACCAATTTAAATCTACCTATCCGATTGTTGTAGTTGATTGTTCCAAACAAAATGAATCTGTAAAATCTTCCAGTGTAGATATAAAAATAGAAATGGAATTTGGACAAAATGTACCCAAAGATACATCTGCTTATCGTCTAATTTTACATGATAAAATTGTTACATATACACCTTTAACCGGTATAGTAAAAGCAGTTTTGTAAAATGAAAAGAAAAAAAAATACCCCCACCACTCGGTTATAAAAGCAGGAGCGGGAACGCAAATTGTTTAGTTGACCGTTTACAGTTGTATGGGTAACATCGTCTACAGCATTATAAACAAAATGTGTTCTTTACCAGTTGTACAAGGCGTTTCCGAAACAGCACCTTTATTGGAAAATGATGATGGTAAACATTTTGAAGAAAATGTTGTAAAGGAAATTGATGACTTTTTAAAGTTTGGAAAACAAAATAAAAAGTTGGAAAATAATAAAACAAACGTAAGAAAGAAAAGAAAACTTGAAGAAAATATTCCACCAAACAGTTTAACTGAAGTTTTCCTTCGCATCTTTTATCCTATTTCATCTTGCATGAGTGAAAGTGTTTCGATAGGATTGGTAAAATCATTAGACTACTCTCCCGCAGTAATACTAAGCCATGGTACAAAGATGGTTTTATTTTCAGAAAATGCTTAGGATTCCTTTTTAAAACATCTACATCTTATTGAATGTTACTTAGCCAACAGTTTCTTTGGAAGAAAAACTAACATTCGACTTTTCGATTGTAACAATGAAATTGACATTATTAAACATCGTGGTCAACAACAAGGAAGAATTAGAGACTCGACACAATTTGAAAATAAAATTCTACTAACACGTGAAGAATTCTACATTTTAAACTATGCAAAATCACCTATTACCAGGTATATGAAACAATTAGTATTTTCAAGCTCTGTTATTAAGGAATATCTGGTAGATGCATGCGAAAAACAACCAGACAGCACTTTACAATACGGACCAATAGATACATCCATCTTTAATAGAATACCTCACGAAGTGGAAATGTGGAGGCAGTTAAGAAACTTTGAACCTTTTACTGAAGTTGCAACGGAAGCTACAGAAGAAGAAACCAACAACAACAACAGTACAGAAGAAGAAACCAACAACAACAATAATACAGAAGAAGAAACTTTGCTAGTTTAAAATTACAATGTAATTTAACAAAAGAACTAGACTAACCCCGTGCAGCGCAAAGCCCCGCAAAAAATGATAGGCCTACTTGTACTATTATTTTCCATTACATAGACACTGGCATAATATAACCTCTAAAAAATTAAACAAATTTTATGCTATTTGTTCTGTAATTAGAAACACAATTATACACATTTAATAACCAATGAAATACTTAACTGAAATCAATTACAACATGAAATAAGGAAGTAAGCAGGCGCGAACCCAGGGGGGATCGAGCTTCTCCCAAAAATGCAAAATTTGCAAGAATTCGGAAAACACAATTTTTTTTAATTGAGGCGATAAAATCTCTCAATTGTGTGTTCTTCGGTAGATTTCATGATTATTTCTTAGAAATTTGGCCATCAAATCTCTTTAATCACCGTTGGTCAATCTCGGTGATTTTCTCGGTGATAATGATTTTTTCGTGTCCATATAAACAATAGGAAACGCTTCTGAAAAGACCGTTTCCATCTCCAATAATGGGAGCTAGGTCGAAATGTTTATAAGTTGTCATAATCGTAGTTAGTTGTAATCAAGTCATGCTAACCAAACAAAAATTTAACTTAATGATAATCTCAAATATATTGTTTAAAAATGTCAGTTATATGGCTAATCTTCACTATACCGGGTTTCCAGCCTAAGTTTTCCAATAGCTACCATTTTAATTAAAGTATGACTTAAACCTCTTAAGCGGAAACCCATTTTTTTGCTGCTTTTAGGTATGTATTTCAATTTTTGAAAATTCCTTTAAATTTCCAATATTGCGGAAAACTTTATTTTTTCTAATGTAACACCCTGTATTTTATGATGTTTTTTGATTCTACACAGAAAATTTTGAATTTGTTAACACTTACATTTCCATAACTTCTGAACCTTTATTTTTACAGACACACGGGTGGTGTTATTTTATTTGGCATCTTAAGCACTTCAAATCATAAAAGTATTGTCAAAATCGTTAGAGCCGTTTTTGAAAAATTTGGATTTTTGTAGTTTTTGTGGGTTTTATGGGGTAAATACCCATAAAAATCTAAAATTCAAAAAAGTGAAAAAAAACATCTGGAGGTATCATGGTTTTTATGCCTACATGCCAAACTTCATGAAAATCGGATCATTGGTGTCATCTCTAGCTCTGTTCACATACATCCACACACTCATACCCAAACGCACACACACACACACACACACACACACACACACACACACACACACACACACACACACACACACACACACACACACACACACACACACACAGAGAGAGAGAGAGATGGACAGACACCAATCTGAAAACAACTTTTTTGGATTCGGGGAGCACTAAAACAAATATATCCACTAACAACTCAAATTAAAACATTTTGGCAAAAACAATCCTTTCTCCGAAATCAATATTTTTGGATTCGGGGAACACTAAAAAAATATTTCCACAAACAACTCAAATTCAAAAATTTTGACAAAAAATACTTTCTCCATGTAAAGGGGTCAGCATAAAAAATAAGGGGTTTCCTCATAATAAGTTTACTGTCAGACATGAAATGAAAAAGTTAGCTTGGAAAACTTAAGGCTGGATAATCGGTACCTAAAAACAATGGTATACCGATGGTAAACAATGGTTAAAATATGTTATTTGTCATGTTCTTTGAAACAAAATTTTACTCATTCAATCACCACTAACCTAAAATAAAGTAAAACCACAACATAAACAAACCATGCTATGAAAGTAAAACATGTGTTTTAAAACAAAGCTTTATAATCAGCTGATCTGTGCTGTTATATTCAGTTGATCAGTAAAAACAATACTAATGAATAGAAAATATTTTATATTCCATTTCTAACATATAAATTGAAGGAATATTTATCTTTTCAGGAAAATGGGCATATATAGAGTTAATTACCTTTCATTTAACACAACCTAAATATAAATCGGTCCCATAGAACTCCAGATCTCACTCAGAATAGGCTTAAAATTTTACCCGTGTTATTGTCTTAAGAGACTTTACTTTTCGTTTTTGGACAATTTAGTGGAGTAAAAGCTGAAATCGAAGCAAAATGGGCCAATATAGATACAATTATCTTTTAATGGGTAACAGTCGTGAGTAAATCGGCCCAATAGAACCATATCAGGCTCACTGTCATAAGTTCAATTTTTTTCTATGTTAAATCTCCATAAGAAAAGTAAATTTTCTTTTGAACCCAATTAACATAAATTTGTTGAAATGTAGCATTCATCGTAGGGCTCAAAATGACATTTAATATGAGTGTGAATCATTAAAATCGATCTTTTACAATATGCCATTTTAATAAACGTTTGGACCATCAACGTTATTGAAATCAGCTGTTTCACATAATTTAAATAGTTATAATACTAAACAATTTAGCAATCAAATCTTATTTTTTATTTCCACCTATAAAACTCTATAATTTAAATTATATAACACTGGGTTTTTAATCTAAAGGATAATACATAATGCATACATTTTTATGTATACTGACCATGATAAACCAAATGTTTCTTGAGCGTTTGCTCTTTTTCTGTTGTTAGACGAAGTACCTCGTGTCTTCACAATCAGCTGAATGAATGACTGTAAAATTATACCATTGCAAAGGTTTGGAAATGTGGATTTTTTTAGTTTAAAAAGGCAAGATAACAAAAAAGTAAATAAAACCTGCAAATATAGAAAAGTTGAGCTTTTCTTTGGTACAAACTGCATAAAAATGGGTCCAGTGGAAGTCTCAGACGAACTGTCCAAAGGATTGGAAAAGTTGATAAAAGTTGATTTTTTCTCCCATGTTAAATCTCCATAAGAAAAGTTTATTTTGCATTTTTGACCCAGTTAACATAAATATTTTCAAAATTCAAATAAAACCTGCAAATATAGGGCCAATAACCTTAGTTTTGGTACAACCCGCATGTAAATCGGTCCAGTAGAACGGCCAGGGTCGCTGTCATTAGTTTTACAAAAGTTTTTTTAATATATAATATAAGATAAACCGTGGGGTAGGCCTACTGGGGACGGTGCCCATGTTAAACATACACCAACGCGCCTACAACTGTACGGCCTAGTTTATTTGTCTAACCTACCGTGGTGTGGAAAACAGTTGATCAGCAGACACCGTGATGAGCAGACGGGATGAAGAAATGGCAGCAAAACCTTGTGTAATTGAATTTCAAGCATTTCGCGGAAACGATGATAGATTTATCATAAAAGAATTGGTAATTTTAGATTTGCTTACACAAGTAGCGTACCCGTTTTTATTTGAAGCACCATGTTCTGTCCATGAACTAAAGTCAAAAGCTTAAATAACAAACAGATGGTTAACAAATAATTTTCATCATATCTATTGGTTTGAAGGTTTTCTACCATACAACAATGTACACAAAATTATGTTTCATTTTTGCAAACAATTTACACACATATATACTAGAGGATTGGAAAAAAAGAATTGGATACGACAGTACACGAACAAAGAGGTTTTAAACATAAAACTGGACAAAACATTTCACTTTGATACTAGAAATATTTGTGTTTCTACAATAGATCTGAAACACAACCAATCTCAATGCGCATTACAAAACGCATATCACTTGGCTGCTTACTTACAACAACAAACGGAAGAATGTAGTGGGGGTTCTGAAGGTTATATAAACGAAGAGACAACACACCCCGAGTATTAGTCTAACTCCATACTCCGAACAGACAACATCTCCTGTGAAGGATGGCATCACAACAGTTTCTCCAATGTTTAGTTGAACAATTCAACTTGCATTCAAAATCAAATACTCTAATTATCAAGAAATGTTCAGAACTAAAAGAACACAAACATTATATTGTTCATGAAATGAAAAAAGTTAATACAACACATGGAGACGCAGTCGTCGCATCTTTATCCGATGCACCATATACACCAGATGATGAACCAAAGTTTCAAGTATATCTTCCAAAACGATTCGTCCAGTTGCTGCAAAATGAAGATCTGCGGGAAATTCAGCCAGGATCATTATATTTGGTGTCACACGGAATGAGCGGAAACAACTCTACGGAACTTACTCTGCACATCACACAAAAATAACATTGTAAATATTGTAAAAAAAAATGTTTTAAATAAAAAGATAAAAAACAACATATCAGTATATGTTTTTATATACTGATATGTTGTATTTTTTTAAACTCAAACGGATGACCTTGAACTTTTAATCGATGGTATTATTCGATTATTTTATTCGATTGTTTTATTCGAATACTTTACATAAATACAAAACTTTAACGTTGAGAGGCTCAGATCTGTTTAAGACAAGCTACAACCAACATGTCATCCAAAAGAAATAATCTAACACTTATAACTTATTGTTGCAAAGAAAAATGTTTTAAAATACCTGAAGATCAAGTTGACGGAAAAGCTTGTACGAAATGTAATTCTTTCTGCTACTGTAAATGTAGTTGCAAAACATATCAAAAGAACCGGTTGGATAAACTAGAAGAATTGCAACATCGGCTCGGTCTACTGTAGCAACGATTAAATTCAAAGTAATTAAACAAACACCTGTCATTACCCCCACCACTACCCCCACTACCATCGGAGGTACCCGCAGCACCGGCTTTGCAATAGTCATTCCTGCTTAGGGTGACCAGATCGTATCCAAATAAAAACGGGACACTTAAGAAAAACTCACCTCCCCCCGCATCACTAATACAACACACCTCACACCAAGGTGTTTAATTACACGGGGGTCCCTGTAATTTACAAATTTTGTAATTGAAGAAATTAAGTATCAAATTGTTTTTGAAGATTTTAGACCATGAATTTTATTTTACATTTATATCGAACTTATTGCAGCGCATGATTTTTACGGGTTTTTCTTTAAGAATACAATAAATGGCATGTATCCATGAAACGTAATTTTTTGAATCGCCACATACTTAGGATTAAAAATAATCAAGTCACACTTTTAGGATCTTAAAATTTTATTATGAAATAAAAATGATTTTCTTGCAATAAATTATGTTAGTGGTTATATATATACTGTAAAATAGTATGATTAAAAAAGTATCATGATAATCTTAAACTTTAAGTTCTTAGCGTTAATTATTATGCTGGGAAACAGCTATACAAAAATTAAACAATAAGTTCATTAAACGTTTCAATTTTTGTTATACAATACTTGTCACTTGGTCCAGTCCTTTTTCTCTATTACAGTAGACCCCTCTTAACCGACCTCGTTTTAACCGACGACCGGATTATCCGCCCTTGCTGATAAAATACTAAAGTTCGTTTTAACCGACCCTGTTTTTAGAATAGTTCGGTTTAACCGCCCTTTTCCGTTTCCACACTCGGCGATGGGAACGTTATAGGCTCAACTCTACAGGTAGTTACGGGTTAAAATATTTTGAATTCAGCATTTGTTAACTTATGGAAAGAACAGTATTTTCATTGACAATCAATACCGCATAACAAGATTTGTTAAAAATATACGAAAACGTCATTAAAGGTGTTAACATAAGAACTTTTTTAAACACATCTACAATTTAGTTTATAAAAAGATTTCGTTTTAACTGTGTTTTGGGTTATTGTGACATTTCTACAGTAAATTATTTTGGAATATAGGTTGATAGTTATTGTTTATTTTCTAAATAATCAACGAACAGATTGATAATGATGTTAATGTTATCATTGTTAATATTATAATGTCGTATAGTACTATAATATTATAATGATGTTAATATAACCCTAAATCAATAGAGCTTTCATTTTTAGATGTTTAGAGAATTACCCGTTTTAACCGACCTTTTAAGTTATCCGACCCAGGGGCGGATTAAAGGGGGGGGCGGGGGGGGGGGGCGACCGCCCCCCCGTCCGCTACAGAGGTCGAGATTTTCGCTGAACAATTTATCAAAAACTAATTTGTATAGGGTTATAGTTTCAGTAGTTTCAATATTAGTAGAGTAGAGATACATTAGTATTATTTTTTAATAAAAATTAGGATTAAACTGGTTATAAAAACGAACATAAAAAATTGCTTCCGCTCACCGCGGGACACCTCACCGCGATCTTATCGAGTACGCCTGCTACTGAGGCACTGCAACTCGCAACTCAACCTTGGGGCGGAGCTAGGGGAGCCCACGAGCTTCGCGTTTCCTCCGCTGCGTCGCGCCACCCGCCACGCCGATCAAGACTACTGTATTGTGCCAATATTACAGGCAGGCATTACTAGTGTTGGGTTGTGCTTTACCTTGGTGACAAATGATCTCTTAAAATGTAACAGATATGGTAAGTAAAACATCTTATTTAGTTATTTGAGTTATTTAGCAGTACAGCTAAGGCCTGTTCCATAATAACCACTATAGTATAGTTGAAAGTTTAACTTAATAATTTACTAAGACAACGACAACACTTCAGATGGCAATAATGTTAGTTCGTTTTACTTTTTGTTATTCTAATTAATATAGGCTGTCTGATTTTAATGTGTGGTCAAAATATAATTTCCCAAGGCGGGTAAAAACCGTACAAATTTCCCTGACTTTGATTTTCATTCCCTTCAACTATCTATCAGATGTTATGAATTGCAGACAGTTTTTGAGTGTTTGCATAACCTCATAAATAGCACTTATTCTGAGATGTAAATAAAGATAACTGACACGGAGTAATAAACATTGAACAGCTTGTTTTGGAATCCACTGATTCTGATTGGTTATCTATGGGGAAAATGGGAGAAACTCCGCGAATGTGAGGAGTTGAAATTTGGTTTTCGACTGCACATTAAAATCAGACACATTTAGGCCTAATTTTGTCTTCGATAGTTAACTAAAGTTCAAATCAATAGAAACTTCAAGGTCACTGTCTAAATCTCTACAAGTAAAAACTACAGTCATTTGAACTTTTGTTACTTGTAGCAAGATGCACTTATAGGCCTATTGTTTAAGCATGATACAGTACACCTCGGATTATCCGGACCCCACATTATCCGGATCCCGGATTATCCGGACCGGCCTAACCATGAAAAAAATTAAAATCACGGTAAAAACGTGATTTTTGTGAGTTTTAAGCATGATCGTCGCCTTCTCAAAGTAATATGAAACAGCAATTCATTAACAATACAATACACTAACGTGTTATACAGTCTTGATACACTGTTTCCAGCATCAGTATAGCAGTACAGTAACTACGTTCGCGGTCGCTATTTAGGCAATATTATTATGACCTCGGATTATCCGGATTTTTTGTCATCCGGATTGGTGTTTCGCCACATTAATCCGGATAATCGGATAATCCGAGGTGTACTGTACCTGTATGATTCATGATTCTTATCATACTTTGATTTTTCAGGCATCTTCGTCTTCGTCTACAAAACCTGTCGGGAAACGGAAAGGTAGCATCGCCTCTTCTGATTTACGGAGTTTTTTCGTCCCCGTCCAAAAGCAAAAGACTGCTGCATCAGTAGAGACGAAAGTCGATCAAGTAGCTTCGTCTTCGTCACAGGCTACTCAACCACTCAGTGCTACAACTGTGCTGCATGATGTTTCAACAATTTATGATGCCCCATCGACCAGTGCTAAATCCTTAGACCTTCCAGAACTCGCGCCCCCTTCAGTTGAGTTTTCAGATGAAGAATTTAATGTTGATATTGGAATTTTCATCGGTCCTGGAAAGAAAAGACCTAATGACAGCAAAATAGTAGAACTTTTGGAGAGGCCTTGGAAACCTCCAAGTGACTACAAATTTCCTTTTTCCACACATAAAAAAGGCGGCACAGAAGAACGTCGTTTTGTGAAGAGGGAACACCTAGAAAAATATCCTTGGCTTGTTATCTCCCCCTCATGCAAAGGCCTTTTCTGCAAATTCTGCCCCTTTTTTGCTAAATCATCAGCAGTTACTGGTAAAAAGTACAGTATGAAGTCATTGGTAACAGAGCCCCTAACCAAATTTGCGAAGCTATTAGGGAGAGAAGGTGACCTAGAGCACCACCAAAATACTGCTTACCATAAAGAAGCAGTCCTGTTAGCTGCTGACTTTTTAGAAAAGCAAAAAAATAGGGAGGACCAAATAGCCAATAAATTGGACAACTACCGACTGGAGAAAATTAGGGAAAATCGTGAGAACCTTAAACTGATTCTTCAAAATGTAATTTTTTTAGGTCGGCAAAACATTGCTTTCCGTGGCCATAGAGATGACGGCCTAATGTCCCTTGAGGAACCACCTTTGAGAAACGAAGGTAATTTTCGAGCTCTTCTTCGTTTCCGGTGTGAAGTAGGAGACTCTGCACTGAAGACTCATTTAGAGACTGCTAGTTGTCGAAGTAAGCTGACCAGCAAGACGATCCAGAATGCGCTCATTGAATGTTGTGGACAAGATATATTAGGCACAATTGTAAAACGCATAAAAGAATCTGAATACTTCAGTGTTGTTTTCGATGAAACAACTGACGTCAGCCATATATCCCAATTGTCTATGGTTATTAGGTACGTCTTCGGCAACGAAGTTAGAGAGGACTTTATTGGATTTTTAAATGTAAGACAGGCGGCCGTAAATCTAACCCTTGAAACGGAAGATGATTTCGAAACCAACGGAGAAGAACCGGAGGAGGAGAGGAATGGAACAAATGACGCCATCGAACCTTCAGTAACTGGAATAAAACTAGGCCAAATAGTTTTAGATGAAATTGGCCATTTGGGGCTCGACTTGGAGAAATGTGTTGGGATTGGGACGGATGGGTGCTCCACAAACGTGTCGCTTGCCATGGGAGCCGTTCAAGAAATCCAGAAAGTCGCGAAAAATGCTGTGAGATGTCCTTGCTACAACCACAACCTGAACCTCATCATATCAAAAACCACACAGGTGCAGGCTGTCCGAAACGCATATGGAATTTTGTCGGAAGTTATTGGGTTTTTTCGGGCCTCTTCCAAACGTAATTTAGTTCTCAAGAATGTTTTAGGTCGGCAACTGAAACAACTGTGCGAAACGCGATGGGTTGAACGCCACGACTCAGTGTTGCAATTCGTTGTAAATATTGAAAAGATTTCATCGGCTCTCGAAGAAATATCGGGTTGGGAAAATGAAGATTCGTCAGCTCAGAAAGCCAACAGCTATGTATGCAGTCTTCGAGACGGTTCATTTCTTGTTTCTCTCTACAGTCTTTCTGAAATCCTGGGTGTCACTTGCAACCTCAGTAAATTGCTCCAAACCGAAAATTTAGACATTCAAAGTGCGTCCGATGCAGTTTTTACTGTAAAATCAGTGCTTGAAGGAAAACGACGAAACGTTGACCAAGACTTTGATAACATTTTTTCCAAAGCCTCGTCTACGGTAGAAATTTTAGGGGGTGAAATCAAAATTCCGAGGACAGCTCAACGACAGACATGTCGATCTAATGTCCCTTTTAAATCGCCCAACGACTATTTTCGTCGAAGTGTCTACATCCCTCTTTTGGACTGGGTGTTAGATGACTTTTCATCTCGATTTTCGGACGAGGTTTTAGACATTTATAGAGTTAATCTATTTCTACCACAATCTATTGTAGCAAAGAGTGCCGTTTCAATAAACTCCGAAGATGCTGAAACTAACATAGATGATGACATTGGTGTGATTTGTAAAAAGTACTGTGATCTTTTTGCAGTCCAAAACCAAATGTTCGCCTTACAACTGAAAGCTGAGTATGACAGTGGCAGATAAAGTGGAACAGAGACATCGACAACGGAAAAAACATCCCTTCAACGACATTAGATGTTTACAATCAGTGTCACCCTGTAATGTTTCCACTGATAAAACGGCTATTACACGTAATGCTAACTTTGCCCGTCAGCATAGCAAGTTCTGAAAGATCGTTCTCAACCCTTCGGACCCTGAAAACATATTTACGGTCCAAATGTGGTGAAAGTCGGCTGAATGGACTGGCGATGCTGTACATCCATCGGGACATTAACGTGGACCAGGAAAGTGTTATTAATAAATTTGCCATGATGAAGGAAACAAGAAAGCATAATTTGTTACTGTAATAATGCTTCTCCATTCAAGATGTGTTCATTTGAATTAATCGGTTATTTTTGTTCGTCTTTTCTTTCTTCTTATTTTTAATGTGTTTTATCATACTTAACAATACTTATTGTTAAAGGCACAATTTAGTTGATTTAAAAAACGAAATATATGAGTTTTATTTTAACATCCTTAGCATTAGCAATATCTATTGTTTAGGATATAGTTAGGAATGATTTAAAATACCAACAATTAAACAAGCTTATGAATAAAACTTTGTTTTTTCATTGTAGCCTATTCATAATAAGAGTTTTGTTAAGAACCGCCGTTTAATTAATGATCTGATAATTTTGTTTCATTCTTTCCATTCCATTAGTGTGCGTGTATTTTAAAATTTGCTAATTTCTTAATAACTTGAATTTTTGTTGTGATTTCCATTAGAAAAATACATAATTTTATAAAAAAATGCATAATTTGGGTTTTTTGTCTAAGAAAAATATTACAGTTTTAGAGCCTAGATTTTCACTTTTTGACTCCTAATTTTTAAAAATTTTCCCGGGGGAGGCCCCCCGGACCCCCCGCTGTGCTGGGGGGTATTCCATACCCCCCAGACCCCCCGGAAGTAACCCCTCCTAAACTCGTCCACCGCCCCCCCCCAAAACACAGACTTTAATCCGCCCCTGATCCGACCTAGGTCCGGTCCCGTGTAGGTCGGTTAAGAGGGGGTCTACTGTATTATAGTTGTAGAACTAGCAACAATCCATTTTGACGTTATATGATACTTGAAGAAGAGCTTGAAATATGTGGCGTAAAACTAAAATCTTGTTTAGCTTCGGTAAAAGTTCGTAATATTCTTTTAACCGTAAGTAATGTGAGATGCCTCTAAATATTTAAGATCACATTAGGCATGTTTTTAATATATATAGCCTACTTTTTAAAAAAAGGGACATTTTGACGTCCCGACAAAGTTTTTTGGGACAACAAAACGCAAGGTGAAAAAACGGGACTTTTCCGTTTTTACGGGACGTCTGGTCACCCTATTCCTGCTACACCTCTCGTCGAGTAAACAACTCTAGTCATGTCTCTCAACATTCGCGGGATTCACTACAACACTATCAATCTTACAACCTACAAGGATTTGGAAATTTTTAGTGAAGAACTAAAACAACTTATAACCACTGGGTTCG
Source organism: Flexamia atlantica (assembly GCA_035578135.1). Lineage (NCBI taxonomy): Eukaryota > Metazoa > Arthropoda > Insecta > Hemiptera > Cicadellidae > Flexamia > Flexamia atlantica. Next base: position 193,487,999 of record JAQJVK010000001.1, on the reverse strand, counting down.
GTTTATCTTTAGAACTTTATGCAACAAACAATCAAAACGAAAAAATGTGTTTTTGCCAACTTACAACAACAACAAAAAGAATGAAAATAAGCAAGAAATTTCACCACCGACAACAACTTACTTTTCTAATTTGGGAGAAAACTTTTCAACCTTAATGTAAAATAAAAAATAAAAAAAATATCTTGCATTTTCGGATTTTCCAACCTTAGTCAGTAACAAGGCTACAAGATCGCGCCACTATCATCACGATCATCACACTCATCCTTCATTCATATTCAGGGTAACGTCCTCCATGAGGTACCTGTCTTATTAAAGTGATTAAGTGATTAAGTGGTCACCCTCCAACCCTCCAACTCCTGCCTCAAATTACGATGCTTGACATTTGCGAGAATATTGGATGACGTCACGTTTGTCCCAGCTGTTAAGATGTATTCAAAAAACGGCAAACTGCACTGTTTCGTGCACTGTATACGGCCAATGTATACAGAACCCTTTTACTCGGGTGAAGTTAGCTGGCGACCAGCTGACGAGTACAGAGGTCGTAAAACTGTCACAGGAGTCCAGGTAGCCAGTTGGTATACCTCCATTAAATTAAAAGAGACCACAACCAAATTAACATTACAAGGTTTAGTTCCTATATATTATCGATATGTAGGGGCAGATTACCTTCTACCTATCAGTGTTTTCAAATTTTTCCCGACATGTTAAGCCTTCGCAATTGAAAATCAAAGTAAAAAACGTTATTTCGCACGGTGAATTATCTGCTTATGAAGTCCCGCTACCACAGTTTAAATGTAACGGTATTAACTATTTGTAGTGAATAAACCTGACTTGGTTTATGATTTTTTATTACTGTATGTGAAAGATCAGATTCCATTCTATTATTTAGCATTTTCAAATTTCTCGACACATTTGATCTTCGGTTTCAAAACCAAAGTCAAAAACGGGGTTTCGCATAGTTCAGAACTTGCTTATAATCATCCGCTACCACTGTTATAATTCCCTATGTAATCGATGTGTAGTGAATAAACCTGACTTGGTTTATGATTTTTGATTACTGTATGTGAAAGATCAGATTCCATTCTATTATTTAGCATTTTCAAATTTCTCGACACTTTTGATCTTCGGTTTCAAAACCGAAGTCAAAAACGGGGTTTCGCACAGTTCAGAACTTGCTTATAATCAGCCGCTACCACTGTTATAATTCCCTATGTAATCGATGTGTAGTGAATAAACCTGACTTGGTTTATGATTTTTGATTACTGTATGTGAAAGATCAGATTCCATTCTATTATTTAGCATTTTCAAATTTCTCGACACTTTTGATCTTCGGTTTCAAAACCGAAGTCAAAAACGGGGTTTCGCACAGTTCAGAACTTGCTTATAATCAGCCGCTACCACTGTTATAATTCCCTATGTAATCGATGTGTAGTGAATAAACCTGAATTGGTTTATGATTTTTGATTACTGTATATGAAAGATCAGATTCTATTCTATTATTTAGCATTTTCAAATTTCTCGACACTTTTGATCTTCGGTTTCAAAACCAAAGTCAAAAACGGGGTTTCGCATAGTTCAGAACTTGCTCTCTGTAAATATTTCAAAAACAAAGCATATACCTATTTCTCTGAGAGCCGACCACGATCCAGTTAACCTGTATCTACGTTTACATACATGTGGGATTGACAGGGCGAATGAATGTAAAATCGTGTGAGTGTATTGAAAGAGTGGCCGAATATAAATATCTCGGCGTTATCTTCGATAATCGTCTGAAGTGGGCTGGACATATTACATTTTTAAGAAATAAGCTGCGTAAATTTATTTTTATTTTTTGGGATATAAATAATGTCCTTGCTCCAGATCTGGTTAAAATTGTATATTTTGCTTATATTCAGTCTTTGTTACAGTACGGAATTTTAGCTTGGGGCAGCTGTTTTCAAAGTATTTTAACGCCATTGGAAATTATCCAAAAATCTATCATAAAAGCGGCATGGAAAAAAATCGACGATATCCTTCGAACCTTTTATTTGGTGAATTTAAAGTTCTCAGTATCCGCCAACTTTTTATGAAAAAATTAATTTTATACATCCGCAGTAATCTGAATTCTTTGTTTCGTCATCCTGTTCATAGATATTCTACAAGATATGTTATCAATACCGGTATGGTTGCCCCTCGATTTAATAAAACAATAAATACTACCTCATCTTTTTATGTAGCTAATTCAGTATTCCCTCGACTTCTGAATCATTAAATATCCTCTACCCTGTAGCAACCGCACTTATAAAAAAATTGTTGACAAATGGCTATTGAAGATAGGGCGAGATCAAATTAAGACTTTCTTTACTTCCCCGTATACCTAGGGTCAAGGTCACAGAGCGATTGCAACTGCGTATGGGTGTGTGATTGTGAGTGCGTGTGTGAGTGTGAGTGAGGGTCCGTCCGTCCGTCGAACGCGTGTTTCCTGTGAATGTGAGCATGACTGGACCGAGATTCTCGGTTATTGCAATGGCGTTTTTACTTTTATATTACTGTTGTATTATTACTCCATAACTTCCGTCCTAAATGTAAACTATTGTCCCAGTTGTATTTGCGTGCATATTTTGTTTTTGTTTAAATTTATCTTTGTACTTTTATGTTTAATTAAAACTTACTATATTTCATTTTTTTATTTCATTTTCATTAAAATAATTCCTCTAAGGTGGCTGATTTTTTACTCGTTCCCTACCCACAGGCTTTGACCCATGTGGGGAACTAATTCCTATTGATAATTTATGTTATGTGAATAGTATCATTGTAAAGTTGTTAAAGGAATAAACGAATTTCAATTTCATTTAATTTCAAATACACTGCCGTATCCCTCTCTTTCAATTTTGCCGTGATTTAGTTTCAAGACTCAACCTCAACCACAAAAGGCAGCACGCTCTTCAGGCTTTAAACTATTGAGGTCGAATTAGTATAAACGCCTATAATTCACTTTGTAATTGATGTGTAGTGAATAAACCTGAATTGGTTTATGATTTTTGATTACTGTATGTGAAAGATCAGATTCCATTCTATTATTTAGCATTTTCAAATTTCTCGACACTTTTGATCTTCGGTTTCAAAACCAAAGTCAAAAACGGGGTTTCGCATAGTTCAGAACTTACTTATAATCAGCCGCTACCACTGTTATAATTCCCTATGTAATCGATGTGTAGTGAATAAACCTGAATTGGTTTATGATTTTTGATTACTGTATGTGAAAGATCAGATTCCATTCTATTATTTAGCATTTTCAAATTTCTCGACACATTTGATCTTCGGTTTCAAAACCAAAGTCAAAAACAGGGTTTCGCATAATTCAGAACTTGCTTATGAAGTCCCGCTACCACTGTTACAATACACTGTGTAATCGATGTGTAGTGAATAATCTAGACTTGGTTTATGATTTTTTATTACTGTAAAGTAAACGTCAAAGTCAAAAACGGGTTTTCTTACTGCTTGCCTCCGCTATAAAGGAATATACATGCAAAATTTCGTGCTTCAAGGTTTGGCCTGGGTGTTGATCGGATTTTCGCATTTAATTATATAGATGATGTTTTCATGTAATGTGTATTTCAACGCCAGTGATATTTTTTTACGTTTTGATCGAGAACGATCCAAACCCGGGTATTGTTTTATCTAACGGTGACCTTTTGTTAAATAGCAACATTAATTCATAGCCAAATGAGAAATGACAACTGGACCCAGTTTCGATCCTGTCAGGAATCGAACCGGCGACCCTCAGGTTATGAGGTGAGCGCTTTATCCACTCATTGTTTATGATTTCTTTAGAAATTTTATGATTAAGTGATTTTCAGGATTAAGATACAATTTGTAAAATTGTTAGAAATCATGATACATTCATAGTGTACCTGAAATTCGTCATCTTACCAAAACCCCTCGCCAAATCCGTCAGGCAGCTGCAGGGTCCTTAACATTCCGACGCGTTCTCAATAAAAGAATGCGGTGTAGGCGAGGCAAGGGTCAGGACCCGAGGTAATGACCCTCTCCTCAGGATAACGATATGTAAAATAGGTCCAAGTAACCAAAATATAAAAAGGAAGGAATCCAGTTATTTTTTCAAGCTTAATACGCAATTAGAAAGTTGATTAGTATATACACTAACTATTAAAACAATATAATAAAAGTATTAACTAAGGCGCATACAAAAGCACATTTTTTATATCTTCAACATAAATCGTTAACATAGTCATAAACCTATAAAGCATTAACGCTTCATGTAATACACAAAATCTAATAATAAATTAAATAAGAATATAAGTCAATTAATAAGATTTAATTCAACTCATTTATATTATTGATTATCAAAAATAATAATAATAATAATAATAATAATAATAAAATAATACAGGTATCATCAAGATTCGTCAATAACATGTGAATCAGTTCTCACAATGAGTCGATTGACGTGATGAATTACAGGTATAAGCAACTTTCACAGAGGTAAACAACTGATGTTAATTAAATCACAAATCATGTCTGGCTATTTAACAAGCGGCATCTCGGGTAAAAGGAGTCGTTTTGTTTAAACATGGCATTACTAATCTGTTTTTATATTCTTCTTAAAAAAATAATTTATATAAATTATCCAACCTACCTCATTTATACACTACAGTTACTTGTTGTTTTAAAAGAGACCATTGGCCAAATCGCCTAATGCATACAATGTAAAATAATTACACCATGAATACAAGCAGGGCTACCCACATTAGGGAACATATAAGTTACAATTCAATAAAATTAAGAATAAGAATAATATATATTTTCCAATAAGTCAAATATTACACACTGTTAATATAATGTGCTCTACTGATAACAGTTCATGTTTAGCTCTGTAAATTTAAACACAATTTTTAAAATAATTAAGTATTAATCACTAATAACTGTGTAATACTACTGTACTATGCTACCACTAATACTGTGTAGTTGTGTGTACCTCTAGTAACTGAGTTAAATTGGGAGATCTCCATGATGTAATTTAAGTTGACATAATTAAATGGCCATTTAGCATGACCACAACCTGGTCTGACTAAAAACACAAACCAAAGGTTGTTCATGCATAAATGGCCCCTCGGGGGAGAGGCGCTGGCAATCTGAAACAAAATGTTCATTAAAATGTTCATATATATATATATGTGTCTTATTTATTTGGGAGTTGTTGAAAATTTCGACGAACACCCTGTAAAAAGCATTTGTTGTAAAGCAAAACTGATTTTCAAACTTATGTTTACCATAACATTTTCAACATATTCAAACACACCAATAACCAAAATATGAAAATGATATTTAAATTACACATCCTTATAATTACCATGCAATTTTTAGTATTTTATTTTTTTCGTGAATTAAAATTAACATTATGAGATGGTCCAAGGAAATAACTTTACCTAATAGGTTACCTGAAATTATTATTCTCGTATACAACACATAGCCTATAAATTACTCAATTGCCAACGGCCCTAGCTAACCTGCCCTACACAGCGTACTAGCACTTTAACTATCAGGCGGCTGGTAGCCTTATCCAAGGCCGTCAAAGCTCGGTCCCTGTATAGCCTAGCAACTAGTCAAACATTACGGAGCACGTCGGGGCATGCTGATGTATGACCGCTGCAGTACAGGTTCTGCTATGTGCCATCGGCATAGTAAACTGTACTAAATATATGAAAAGGACTAAGTATTTAAATATTGTTATGCTTTACTATGTTAAAAAATAGTAGTAACTCCATAATTTTTTTGTCAAGCTAGCATTTTGTTAACTTATTTAAACCAGTTGTATTTAAATTGATTGTATGTGTTTCCATGTTTACAAAATCCATGACACTCATTCATAAACGCGCTGATGCTTCAACAAATAAATGCCACAAATATTGCAAAATAACTGTAAATAAAGTTAAGAAATAGTAGTAACTCCATTAATTTTTTGTCAAGCACGCATTTTTTAAATTTTTTTTAAACCAGTTGTATTTAAATTGATTGTATGTGTTTCCAAATTTGATCTCGTTATGTTTACAAAATCCATGACACTCATTCATAAACGCGCTGATGCTTCAACAAATAAATGCCACAAAGATTGCAAAATAACTTTAAATAAAGTTAAGAAGTAGTAGTAACTCCATAAATTTTTTGTCAAGCACGCATTTTGTTAATTTTTAAACCAGTTGTATTTAAATTGATTGATGTGTTTCCAAATTCGATCTCGTTATGTTTACAAAATCCATGACACTCATTCATAAACGCGCTGATGCTTCAACAAATAAATGCCACAAAGATTGCAAAATAACCGTAAATAAAATTAGATGATTTTAAAAATCAGACCAGACCATGGTTTACTTTCCACTCTACACAAAGGGGACAGAAAAATTGAAAGTCGTTAGCGCTGATTGCATCGAAGGATGGTTCTGTTTCAAGGCACGGAAAGTGCAGCCAGCGTTGACAAAGTTGGCATTGGCACCAGTCATAGCGCTTTCTTTCGCCTAAACCGCATAAAAGACATAGTCTTGTCATGTCCAAGGATTTGACAAGTATACGGGACTGCAACCATTGCCTGAAAACATGCGGACAGAATGAATCAAATATTATATCGCTCAACCGCCCAACCCGTGAGAGTTGAAATATATAGAAAATCACGTAAACCCCACAGTTCCAAGTGTCATGAGGTGATTGTTTTGGGAATTCAATACTGACAACTTTAAATTTACTGATATCTATAACATCGTTTTGGGCCATTGCATTCCTTTTTCTGAAAAAATCTGTCAAAAGAATTAACTATATATTATATTATATATTTAATTTATATTATATATTTTTCAGATACCACATAGGCTACTCACGTTTACGGATCACCCGAAGTAATCAAACTAGAATCTTGAAGCATAGACATTCCATTCCATCATTCCGTTATTTTTATAGAACCGGGATTATCAGGATTACTAATTTTAGGCGGGTTTCCGCACTAGCCAAAAGCGATTTATATTTAGGCTAGGTCAAGTTAAAACAAATATACTATTTCTATAAAGTCTATCTATACTATATTTTATACTCGTCGATATCTAGCTTTATACTGAGATTATTGGCTTTCTTCTACAATGCATGATGTTGAAATGAGTTCAAAACACATCTTTTAAACCTTTATATCTTAAGAAAGGGTGTTTTTAAAAACGGTTGTGGGATTGAAACTAGTGTAAAAATCTAGTTTCACGTAAAGGTAGTGTTGTGACCCGTCATTTCAGGGAGACAACACCGCATTCACATTTGAAAAAATATATTGTATCCAATATGGCGGTCGAATGGCCAACCACTCAAAACGAAGTACTTCCTACCCAACAATTAAGCATATAATGCACATTTTCGCCACTAACTGCTAAACGAGTAATACAATCTTTAATGTGATTGAAAAACATTGCGAAGAATTGGATTTCCTCATTTTTTTGCCCAGTAAATTAATTTTTTTATATCTTACAGTTTTTGGTCGATTAAAAAACAAAGTTTTCTACCCTAGGTGTCTAATAATATCATTAGTAGGTTATCATTAAAAAAATTCTTTTAATAGCAAAGAGGTCAAGGTTTCCAACTGGAAAAACCAAAAGGTACTGCCAGGTATCGATCGGTAGATCCACTTGAAAAATGTTTGCATGTCGGAATGCAACCGCAAATTGCTTGATGCCCACAGTGCACGGGTCAACAATCCTAGAACAATGAACGAGGGGTCGGGAGGGACATACCTGTGTATGGTGATACTTTTGAGTTAAGGTCAACATGAACACTCTGGAAAAATATATTGTATATTAATAAAACTAATTTATAAAGATGTAATTGAAAGATAGTCCAATAAATGTTACATCTTGAAGCCAACAAATATGCTCGTATAATATTATATATGTTACGATGAAATCTTTGATTAATCATTAAAACGTTTGGTCAAATAAGCAATTTATGATATATTCTTACAAACAAACGATAACATTTTTAAATAAACTAATAAACCATAATTATTGTTACGGATAATGTAGATATTTTGTGAATTTAGGCCTATTACCCTACACTAAGTTATATGCGTTACACATTTATAAATTTACTTTCTAAAGTCAACCGGTACTTATTTCATAATTTTAGTAATATATAATTAATTCTATTGTAATATATTTAGGCGTATTATATTTAACATTCGACTATATTTTAAAGATACAACGCACCACAAATTTTATAAAAGTTATTGTTTATTCAACAAAATAAAACAATAGTTTAATTCATAAGCAAGTTCTGCACTATGCGAAACCCCGTTTTTGACTTAGGTTTTGAATCCGAAAATCAGAAGTGTCGCGAAATTCGAAAACGCTAAATAATAGAATGGAATCTGATCTTTCACACATACAGTAATCAACAATCATAAACCAAGTCAGGTTTATTCACTACACATCGATTACATTTTAGGTCTATAGAGTCCGCCCTTTGCGATATTTAAATTTACGGTATTTACATCAGTATGCCTCTTATTCTTTTATGTCAAACTGGTCAACAGGTTTTAGAGCAAAGTGCGGCGCAATGAAAGTTTTTAGTTGAAAACCCTGAAGCTGATATTTTTTATTCAAACTATATAAACCCAATGTTAGGTTTAATAAGATTAACTAGGAAGTTTCAGTATTTTAAAACTAAACTGAAAAATTATATGTTAGCACATGGTAGCCAATCCATACCTGAAAAGGGAAATTAATGAGAAAACGTTTCTTCTCCTCATGCCAGTCTGAAATTGAGATGGAACCTTAATTCTAATTCAGCGCTTAAAAACGAATAGTTCGGATAAATCATTGAAATCATCAGTCTATTTGGAAATTTTTAAAAATTACACATTACAAATGACACATAATTGAACCAAACATTTGTTATCATTTCAGCGAGCGAAGCCGCGGGTATATCTACTAGTGTTTTATAAGTTTATAACTATGTTAACGTTTTATGTTGTAGATATAATAAAATGTGCTTTTGTATGCGCCTTAGTTAATACTATTGTTTTAAAAGTTAGTGTATATATTAAACAACTTTCTAATTGCGTATTAAGCTTGAAAAAATGACTGTATTTCTTCCTTTTTATATTTTGGTTTCTTGGACCTATTTTACATATCGTTATCCTGAGGAGAGGGTCATCAGCTCGGGTCCTGACCCTTGCCTCGCCTGCACCGCATTCTTTCTTATTTACGACGCGTCGGAATGTTACGGACCCCGCAGCTGCCTGACGGATTGGGCGAGGGGTTTTGGTAAGATGATGAATTTCAGGTACACTATGAATATATCATGATTTCTAAAAATTTTACAATTGTATCTTTATTCTGAAAACCACTTAATCATAAAATTTCTAAAGAAATCATAAACAATGAGTGGATAAAACGCTAACCTCATAACCTCAGGGTCGCCGGTTCCATTCCTGACAGGATCGAAACTGGGTCCATAGTTGTCATTTATCATTTGGCTAAGAATAAATGTTGATATCTAACAAAGATCGCCGTTAAATAGAAACAATACCCGGGTTTGGACCGTTCTCGATAAAGGGCCGCATTACATTATCAAATATTTTATAAAAGATCTTTTATAAAAGATTTGATTTGACCAATCAAAATTTAAACCAGCTGATTTTAAAAACAATAACGTTAATTCTGATTGGTCAAATAAATCTTTTATAAAATATTTGATAGTGTAATGCGGGCCTAAAACGTTAAAAAATACCACTGGCGTTGAAATACACATAACATGAAATCTTCTACTATATATTTGTCAAATAAGACTCACCTATCATCGCACAGCCCAAACTATACGACTTAGGACCTTGAAATTTTGCGTGGACGTTCCTTTTAGGGCGTAGGCATCCGCTAAGAAAGGATTTTACATGATTCGTAGTATAAAGGGGTTTTTGGCGAGCTCGAAGTTTTCAAATTTTCCCATATAAAAGTGTTATGGACGATCTTTTGTTTACATTTTCAAAGTTCATTCAATCAAGCAGCTGGAAGTTAGCTTCACAAATGTACAAAATACGCTGTTACAGCTGATTATAATTTGCTTTCTTTCATCACGGTTTTATGATTTTTAGTTGATTTATTTTACGGGACATAATTATGTACTGTATAAAAGTTACATTTAGTTTAATTTTAAAACCTAATCTGTTGAATCATAAATTCACTATATGGCACCATCTTTATTTCGGCAGCGGGAGTAGTAATTATGCCTGATACGATGATTTGGCGTTTATACTAATTCGACCTCCTCTATAGTTTAAAGCCTGAAGAGCGTGCTGCCTTTTGTGGTTAAGGTTGAGTCTTGAAACTAAATCTCGGCAAGATTGAAAGAGAGGGATACGGTAGTGTATTTAGTCACCGACAGATTGTGCTGTAATAATCTAATTATTTGAACAATTTATATAGAAAAATTATAAACATCTCGAACTTTTAAGGGTCTGTTAGCGGACTCAAAGTTTTGAAATACTCCAATATAAGTGTAATGGATGATCTTATGTTTACTTTTCCAATTTCATTCAGTCAAGCAGAGGGTGATTACCCTGCACTATGCGAAACCCCGTTTTTGACTTTGGTTTTGAAACCGAAGATCAAAAGTGTCGAGAAATTTGAAAATGCTAAATAATAGAATAGAATCTGATCTTTCATATACAGTAATCAAAAATCATAAACCAATTCAGGTTTATTCACTACACATCGATTACATAGGGAATTATAACAGTGGTAGCGGCTGATTATAAGCAAGTTCTGAACTGTGCGAAACCCCGTTTTTGACTTCGGTTTTGAAACCGAAGATCAAAAGTGTCGAGAAATTTGAAAATGCTAAATAATAGAATGGAATCTGATCTTTCACATACAGTAATCAAAAATCATAAACCAAGTCAGGTTTATTCACTACACATCGATTACATAGGGAATTATAACAGTGGTAGCGGCTGATTATAAGCAAGTTCTGAACTGTGCGAAACCCCGTTTTTGACTTCGGTTTTGAAACCGAAGATCAAAAGTGTCGAGAAATTTGAAAATGCTAAATAATAGAATGGAATCTGATCTTTCACATACAGTAATCAAAAATCATAAACCAAGTCAGGTTTATTCACTACACATCGATTACATAGGGAATTATAACAGTGGTAGCGGATGATTATAAGCAAGTTCTGAACTATGCGAAACCCCGTTTTTGACTTTGGTTTTGAAACCGAAGATCAAAAGTGTCGAGAAATTTGAAAATGCTAAATAATAGAATGGAATCTGATCTTTCACATACAGTAATCAAAAATCATAAACCAATTCAGGTTTATTCACTACACATCAATTACAAAGTGAATTATAGGCGTTTATACTAATTCGACCTCAATAGTTTAAAGCCTGAAGAGCGTGCTGCCTTTTGTGGTTGAGGTTGAGTCTTGAAACTAAATCACGGCAAAATTGAAAGAGAGGGATACGGCAGTGTATTTGAAATTAAATGAAATTGAAATTCGTTTATTCCTTTAACAACTTTACAATGATACTATTCACATAACATAAATTATCAATAGGAATTAGTTCCCCACATGGGTCAAAGCCTGTGGGTAGGGAACGAGTAAAAAATCAGCCACTTTAGAGGAATTATTTTAATGAAAATGAAATAAAAAAATGAAATATAGTAAGTTTTAATTAAACATAAAAGTACAAAGATAAATTTAAACAAAAACAAAATATGCACGCAAATACAAGTGGGACAATAGTTTACATTTAGGACGGAAGTTATGGAGTGATAATACAACAGTAATATAAAAGTAAAAACGCCATTGCAATAACCGAGAATCTCGGTCCAGTCATGCTCACATTCACAGGAAACACGGGCTCAACGGACGGACGGACCCTCACTCACACACACACGCACTCACACTCACACACCCATACGCAGTTGCAATCGCTTTGTGACCTTGACCCTAGGTATACGGGGAAGTAAAGAAAGTCTTAATTTGATCTCGCCCTATCTCCAATAGCCATTTGTCAACAATTTTGTTATAAGTGCGGTTGCTACAGGGTAGAGGATATTTAATATGATTCGTAAGTCGAGGGAATACTAAATTAGCTACATAAAAAGATGAGGTAGTATTTATTGTTTTATTAAATCGAGGGGCAACAATACCGGTATTGATAGCAGATCTTGTAGAATATGTATGAACAAGACGACGAAACAAAGAATTCCGATTTCTGCGGATGTATAAAATTAATGTTTTCATAAAAAGTTGGCGGATACTGAGTACTTTAAATTCATCAAATGAATGGTTTGAAGGATATCGTCGATTTTGTTTCAATGCCGCTTTTATGTTTGACTTTTGGGTAATTTCCAATGGCGTTAAAATACTTTGAAAACAGCTGCCCCAAGCTAAAATTCCGTACTGTAACAAAGACTGAATATAAGCAAAATATACAATTTTAATCAGATCTGGAGCAAGGAAATTATTTATATTCGAAAAAATAAAAATAAATTTAAGCAGCTTATTTCTTAAAAATGTAATATGTCCAGCCCCTTCAGACGATTATCGAAGATAACACCGATATATTTATATTCGGTCACTCTTTCAATACACTCACATGTTTACATTCATTCACCCTGTCACTCCCACATGTATGTAAACGTAGATACAGGTTAACTGGATCGTGGTCGGCTCTCAGAGAAATAGGCATATGCTTTGTTTTTGAAATATTTACAGAGAGCCGGCTTTGATGAAACCACCGCTTGACAGAGAATAGGCCCCGCTCCGGCAAACGGTACGCTTATTCCCCCCAGCTGTCGCCCTCAAAAAGTAAAGCTGAGTCGTCAGCATAAAGAAAAACCCGTCCTTGTTCCAAATTAACCCTACCCAAATTATTTATATAAATAAGGAAAAGAAGAGGCCCTAATGTGCTACCTTGTAAAACTCCGTAATCAATCCGAAGAGGAGCACTGGATTGACCAAGAATTGACACTATTTGAAAACGCTCACACAGGTAACTCCTAATCAAATCAAGAGCAACTCCCCGTACTCCACTTATTTCCAGTCTACGTATTAGGATTTCTCTGTCAACAGAATCAAAAGCCCGTTTTTTACTTTGGTTTTGAAACCAAAGATCAGAAGTGTCGGGAAATTTGATGCTAAATAATAGAATGGAATCTGATCTTTCACATACAGTAATCAAAAATCATAAACCAAGTCAGGTTTATTCACTACACATCGATTACATAGAATTATAACAGTGGTAGCGGCTGATTATAAGTAAGTTCTGAACTATGCGAAACCCCGTTTTTGACTTCGGTTTTGAAACCGAAGATCAAATGTGTCGAGAAATTTGAAAATGCTAAATAATAGAATGGAATCTGATCTTTCACATGCAATAATCAAAAATCATAAACCAAGTCAGGTTTATTCACTGCACATCGATTACATAGGGAATTATAACAGTGGTAGCGGCTGATTATAAGCAAGTTCTGAACTATGCGGAACACCGTTTTTGACTTTGGTTTTGAAACCGAAGATCAAAAGTGTCGAGAAATTTGAAAATGCTAAATAATAGAATGGAATCTGATCTTTCACATACAATAATCAAAAATCATAAACCAATTCAGGTTTATTCACTACACATCGATTACATAGGGAATTATAACAGTGGTAGCGGCTGATTATAAGCAAGTATGAACTATGAGAAACCCCGTTTTTGACTTCGGTTTTGAAACCGAAGATCAAAAGTGTCGAGAAATTTGAAAATGCTAAATAAAAGAATGGAATCTGATCTTTCACATACAGTAATCAAAAATCATAAACCAATTCAGGTTTATTCACTGCACATCGATTACATAGGGAATTATAACAGTGGTTAGCGTATTTCATATGCAAGCTCTGCACTATGCGAAACCCCGTTTTTGACTTTCGTTTTGAAACCGAAGACTGTCGGAAAAATTAAAAACGATAAATAATATAATGGAATCTGATCCTTTAGGTACAAGAATTAAAAATCATTAACAAACGATAGTTTATTCACTACACATTGATTACATAGTTACTTAAAACAGTGTTAGCAGGGTTTTCAGAAGTTAATTACTCGTAATTCAGTTAACTCATTAATTAATTTCATGCAAATATTAGTTTTCCCTCAAGTAATAAGGTCTTATACCGTCCAAGTTGCATCTCTTACACCTTGTCCCGCCTTGTCTCCCCTGCCTGGTATTTCCCATCGGTCATTGGACCTTCACTTCCTGGGTTAATGTGCGGGTGCATTCCTGCATTCTCATCTTGGAACACTTGGGGGTGTCATGCCTTCTTTTTCTTATAGTTGTTTTCAAACTAACATTTGGGACGGATGGGTAAAACCTTGCAAATAATAGAATTATAGTCTATTTATAATTAAAACCATTAAGTCACACCGTCATGAAATAAAAATTAATAAATACAGTAAATATCAATAAATAAAGTAAATTGCCATAGCAATGTATAATATTGATGCTTTGATCATTTATTGTAATTCTTTATTGCACACAAGGAAGGTCTATTTGTATTTGAAAAATAGGTACTCTCAACCCAAACAGGGATTAAGTCGTAAATCATTATTTTATTGCCACAGGGTCGTCAGTTAAATTCGTGAGCTAGCTTCACCCGAGTAACCCTTTTCTGTATACATTGATACGGCGGAACAATATAGTTTCAAGCTTCGCGGCATCATTCTATTAGCAGCACCCGTCTATCCAACCTTCTCTTAAGTCACGACAATCGTTAGTTCGATAACCAATATTTCCGTAACGTCACGATGTGATTTCTGGGGATAGGAAATTTTGCCCACCGTGGCAGCGCGCAATTCATTCTTACTTCTTATTCCTCATGGTTTATTTTAAGTTAGTTATTCTGTTCCCTGTTGTAATGTAATGTAAGATATAATAGGTTAGGCGAAAGTTTACAATTTTATATTAAGTATGTTTCTTGTTTCTTCAGCTCCAAGTTATATATTTAGTGTAAATATTAAATCTGTTTGTAAATGACTCTGATGTTAGTTTACAATCAGAGTAAGTTTATTGTTTCAATTAGAAGTCACTTAGTTAATAACTTAATAAAGTTTGTAAGACATTAATGCAACTTGAGCTGCGCAACTTTCACAAAACCTTGTTAATTACAATATCTATATAACAAATGTCATAAAATGTTTCAGCAATAAAGTGGGGTCCAAAAGTTTCGACAAATTATTGACTGACGATATTTAAAAATGTTTTGTGCAAAATGCACCAAGGAAAACAATTAGCTTGAACTGAATAGCCTAGAATAAGTATAGGCCTATACTGCAAAAGGCAATTTTCAGTGAGTTTACTATGGAATAGCAAGCTATTGGCATGTCTTCTGTGGCTCTGGAGAATGGGACCTTGATAAATTTTTGTTCCGGGGTCCCGAGATGCTTGATAGGTCATCCGATAAAAAAGTCTGTAGGCCCTACTTTTAGCCTATCTTGTAATTATGTGGCCGGGCAATTTGTTCGATTATCTTTAAATTCTGTAGAATGATTATGTTATAATGTGACATATTGACTAATTTGATGATCAAACAATTAGAGCACCCGTGATTCTAATTTTGGTGGGTGAATATTCAAATTTTGAGTGTTTCAAATGCCCAACATTTGTTTCAAATGCCCCTAGGAGTAATCAAAGCCTTAAATATTTTCATAATAAATCCTCCCATTTTTTCCTTTTTTAAGTGACATCATATTTAAGATGAACGAGGTACACAAATTCCGCCTGCGGTATTTTGTCTGAAATATTGTACTAAGTTAGTGTCATGCGACCCTACGACTACGTTTCTGTCAACGTAGCTTGTTGCATTTTCCTTTCCATCCCATACCTAACCGCTAATTGTTTCAATGATATTAATGTTTATATGTCTGTTTAACTTATGTACCATACATAACCTGTAACTTATGTATCATACATAACCTGGCCCTTCCTATAAATTATTTATTTATAATTAGCCTATTTAGTCATTAGGCCTATCTCAAAAGTATGATTACAATAAGCCTCACTAAGCATAGCTTAACAGCAAGGCCTTAAATTCTAACACATTTGTAAGTTATAGTTTATTTCATTTCTAGGGCCTAAAATTACGCTTTTCGTACGAGGGCAAGTTTTACGATCGAGGCTGTAAGCTGAGGTAAAGAAATGATCGAGTAACGAGAAGCAGCTTTGGGCCCGTGTGATATAAAACATTTTGTTTTACCGCTTAATAAAACAGGCTTATTACTTAAGAAAACCAAAATATTATCTTTAAAGATATCTCTCAAAGAGGCTTTCATCTTGTTCTTGATATTTAAAACAATTAGCTGGTTGTCTTTTTCATTTGTGTTTTGTTAGACTGACAACAATGAAAACTATCGATATATCGAATGCATTGAACTATTGATTGTTGAGATGAGCGAGTTTCGTAAATCGATAAAACCGACAAAATGCGACAATGAATAGCAATTTATAATATAAACTTATCACCACTTTCGATGAAATCAGTAGCTCACCATCGATGCTGACGTACACATGTTTGCACGCGGTCTTTGACATCAGCTGATTCTCTTTCTCCCTTTTCTTATAACGAAAAGTTATTTATTCATTCAATCGAGGGGACAAGGAGGGACATCGGGTATCAGGTGGGGAAATCTCATGTTATGTCTATTTGTGTGGTTACTTACTTTACTTTCCGTGTCCGGAAAGACTTTGTTTTTCCAAAAATTACCTACCAAAATGGCTTTGTCATTCGCTTGTAAAATGTTGTTTACTGTGGAAGATTGGTCAAAGAATAGGCAGATCAACAGATGGCCAGGGTCCTGCACTGCACTGCATGCATATAAGATGTTATCATCAGGTGGCAAGAGGCCCAATTTTTGCTTGTTGGTCTTGCATTTTGGCACTTCGACCCTCATTTGATTCAATGTTTTCCACACTGTATAAGGGAGGTCTTTACCAGGAGCCAGTTTCCCCCTGGCTAGTATCGGAGGGTTGGTCAACGTGGCCTCCCTCCTTGCCACACGATTGTCTAAGAGAGATTCATCCAGAACTCAAGTTCATGACATAAAACTTTCTCTGGATCAGAGCCGTCGCTCCGAGTGTTGGTGCCCATAAAGTGGGTAACGAGGATCCCGCTCTTGAAATGTGTGGTTAATGTTTGATGTTTTAAAATGTAGTAATTATTCTACACTAACTACAATATTAGTGAAACGAAGTTTGATGACACAATTGTACTGATTCAGTTGATGAAAATCGAAAATATGTAGGAGTAATCGATAACAGTTTGTAGTACTTGAGAAATCAATGAATTGTTACTTAATTCGGAAGTTACGACGGTTGCCACCTTCGGTGACGACCCTGCTCTTTTGATAAAAAAACTTGTTGTCTGGCCAAAACTAAATGCGGCAATCAGAAGCCTGACCAATATCAGTTTATCAAATGTAAGTTGAAACAAAGACTAATAGATGTGTCGCAATTACAATCGACACATCTATTGCACATAATAGATACATTACATTGATCACAATCGGATATTTGGTCGTTTCACTCCTCCAACTAACCCCAATTCAAGCCAAGCCCCCAAGTTTGTGTAGGTTAGGTATGTGTGGGATGGAAAGGAAAGTGCCGCTGCTTTTACTATTGGTTCTGTTCAGCATAGGCTACTGTTTTCAAAGTGATTATATTGTATATCATTCTTTTGCAGGTAACATTATGGAGCCTTCTGATGATTCAAATTCTCCTGATTTGTTCGATACCTATTCTAATAACATTAGACATAGTAATCGGAATAGCATGGACTCCAATATAAACGAAGATGAACCAAGCATCAGTCCTAAGGAAAGCAAAGAAGAAATGTCATCAGAAACATCAAGAAAAAACATTTTTCTGCCCATTCTGTTGCTTCCGAAAGTTTCAGTGCAGGAAAAAATTATTATATGCATTGAAAACTCTCAAGAGAAAAGTGAGGGTGTGGGGTACAAATTCTTGGACTTGGATGAGAACAGCAAAGAACCTAGCACTCATGCAATAAGAAACGAAGCCATAAGAATGTTTATGGTTAACAAACTTGCGCTTGCTAAAGATACTGAATTTGCCATTATGTCAATTGAACCAGCAAGATTGAAAATGCTATCAAACTTGACATCCAACATAAATAAACTATCAAAATCCTTGAAGGACTACAAATATGTTTTCAATGATGAAAGAATTACTTTAGACATGACATCTGTTTTTAGTGAGTTATCGATGTCAGTTGGTTTTCCAGAGTACAATAACTCTTCTACCATCCCCCCTAAATACATTCTAAGAGTTATCTTGGTGATCAATAGTTCATTTCTTACACCACAAGTAAACATTAGTGATCCTTCATATTTAAAGTGTGTTCGGTCACCTTGCTTTTTCTTTGATGTTCTTTATTTGCACGAGAAACAGTCAGAATTTAACAATGTTGAAAGAATATTTCAAGAACTCGGGAAAATAGTGACACCTTCCTCGTATTTGCTGGAGAGTTCCCGAGATGTCACCACAGTTTTTAACAGTGCAATGAAACTGTTGGCACATCCAAACCAACGAGTAAATGACAACATGTGGAACTTCTGAGTTATAGGCAGAATTTCATAGTACTTGACTTATGCTCTTGAAAATCTTATCAAAATATTCCTCATTCATTTTTTAATCTATGAGTAATAAAACCAGCCTTAACATTATTGTTTCAATTTTTTTAGTTTACCACTTTGAACTTTCTAGGTACAGTTTTTATAATTACCTTATCTTTAAAAAATACTGTACTCCTGTTGCAGGAAATTTGCATATACACTTACCGAATTTCAAATGCATAAAAACATATTCCAACCAAACATAGCTAGATATGACTTTTTTCATCTCCATAAGGAAACATGTGGAATGAGGTGGAATACAGGTTCGCTCAGTGCCAGATTTTCCTTTATAGTCCGGGATGGTATGTATATTTTGTTCGACTGGCTTGTAAAAATTGAAATAACTTTTGAAAATTGATAATGAGTACCTTTGGATGAAAAAATTACTTGTTGTCATTTTTTTCATCCTTACATACACCCCAATCCAAGATGGCTACCAAAACGGAGAAAAAACAATGTAATCTTCTGTAATGATTGAGTAAATTAATCCCTTGCAGAGTGTATACATGAATGTCATAATACCTCTGCCAATAATTAAAGGGAGGTAGGACCTTCACTTTGACTGGAAAAACATTATGTAGCCGCCATCTTGTATCCGACATATTGGATGTAATATATTTTTCAAATGTAAACATTGTGTTGTGACTCATTATTTTAAACTAGATTTCACGCTGATTGCAATGCAGAAATCCGTTTTTGAAAATCTTTATTTGTTTTCAAGATGTACCCAAACAAAGATTTTTCTTATACAGTCCTTATGGGTGTTTCAAGCACTGAATATTTCTAATGATTATATTTCTTATATCTCCGGTTCTAATCAACTTATATAGGTCGTTTGGGTCTTAAAACACTCAGTATTATAAATGCATCAATTAGAGAAACTGTAAATTTAAATCAGAACGGAAAGAGACTGAGTTGTAATACATAATTCAAAATCAAAATTGTTTTTTCTGGAATTTACTTTTGTTAAAATTAAATAACTCAGGTTTTACATGAGATAAAATGTTTGTACTAGACTTAATCAGTAACCTTAGTCAGTAACAAGGCTACAAGATCGCGCCACTATCATCACGATCATCACACTCATCCTTCACTCATATTCAGGGTAACGTCCTCTATGAGGTACCTGTCTTAATAAAGTGATTAAGTGATTAAATTACTCAGCAAATAATTGGCTTTCATACGAGCTATTGGAATCATAGCTCATTGGCTTTCATAAAGTAAATTGGAATCAGATGAATTTCAGGTGAGTTATGGTCCTTCCTTGAATTTAAAATTGATTTACTTACAGAATTCCTGTTAAGTTTAAGGCTTATAACTCGCCTCTAATTCAACCAATTTCCGTTATTAATATTTTAAATCAAAGCCAAAAACAATGTGAGTAATTTTAGGTCTTAGCAAATTTCAAGCCTCTGTTAGAATGGGTGGGTGGTACATGCCCTTAACTAAACTAAATACACCCGTTGCAGAAGACCTGCATACTCAGCGAATTTCAAATGCAAAACAACATATTTTAATCCAACATAGCGAGATTTGACATGTTTTTGTAAGCTCCATAAGAATAACATGGGGAATGAGTATGCAAGTTTGCTGCTACAGGTATGTTTAAAATGGTTGGTTTTAATTCAATATTTTTTAGATCTGAACTAGAAGAAGCCATTTACCAAGTTTTATCAAGATATGTTGAGAAATAAGCAAGATATAGAATGTTACTTATTTCCCATAAGGTCAACATTGGGACAATGTACTGTGTTTACCACTTTCAATATCTCAGTAACCAATGGACATAGAGTAGGATTCAAAATATGAAATTGTTTGTTTTTTTGAGCTGAATTCAATGGTGCTCACAAAGATTTGATAAATTTTATTTTTCTATGTAAAAATCTCAAAAAACCATTTTTGCGGGGGGTTTATTCCCCTTTACCCCCCCCCCCCCCCTTCCGGTGGTCCGATCGGAAGAGGACCAAATTTAACTATTTAGACCATGGGCCGCCAATATGAAATCCTCCCCCCCCCGTGGGAATTTTCGACACATGTATTTTTTTATTGCTACTGACATGTACTTTAAGGTTTTGCTTGTTTGCGACGTTTAAATTACAGCATAACCGAGAAAAACAAAAAATATAATTGATAAATCGTTGAAAAAAATAACGGGATCTTTTTGAAAAAAGTCACCTGACTGCATTTCTTACATGCTTTTTTGAGATATTGACTCGGGATCAGTGCCTATCATTGTTGGGTGGCTAATCCTTTATTTTGACAGGATAAAAATTTTCGGCCGCCATCTTTGATCCGCCATATTGGATATCAATTTATCTTTTTAAATGTAAAGATGGTGTTATAGCACATCATAATGAACTAGATTTTTACGCTGATTGCAATGCTGAAATCCGTTTTTGAAAATATGCATTCGTTAAAAAGATATGCACTAATAAAAATTTATCCCTATACATTTCTCATGGACATTTCGTATTTTTAATATTTTTTTGGATTATTTTTCTTCTATCTCTCATTATAATAAAGATATGTGGTTCGTTTTAGTCTTAAAATACTCAGTGAAATACCGGATTTAATTTGTGATATTAATAATCAACATCGGACAAGAAACAGATGAGCTATAAGGCTCAATTTAACTTAAATAGTAGTTTTCATCACTAGGAGCGAAAGTGGCTCTTTTTGGTATGAGATCGTAATTTACAGGCGAGGCGCAGCCGAGCTTGGAAATGCGATCGAGTACCATACCAAGGAGACACTTTTGCTCCGTGTGATGAACAACTATTTTCTTCATTATGTATAAATAACCATTTAAACGTTAAAAGATTAGACTATATAATTTTGAGGTTATCCAAAATAGTCATCGTCATTT
Source organism: Flexamia atlantica (assembly GCA_035578135.1). Taxonomy (NCBI): domain Eukaryota; kingdom Metazoa; phylum Arthropoda; class Insecta; order Hemiptera; family Cicadellidae; genus Flexamia; species Flexamia atlantica. The sequence goes on along the minus strand of JAQJVK010000001.1, from coordinate 193,466,435 downwards.
ACACATCTGTTAGTTGTTTACAAACACAAGTTAAGAAATCGTTCAACCTTTCAAACGTAACATAAACAAATTTTGACATTAGAGTACGGCAAAAATTACCATATGTTTTTTCAGTACTCCTATTCAAAGTGATCCAAAAACGATCATTTTGCGTACGATTTCAACGGCTGTTTTCGGGACAGTACACCCAATGATGAAAAATCAATTTTTCAGAAACTTTCTTTAATCAAGTATGTATATCTCTGGTTCTAAATATGGTATTTAGTTCATTTTGGTCTTAACATAAGAAGTGATATGTTGGCTTTTATTAAAAATATTGATATAAAAAATCGGTTTAGCTGTAAACGAATTTTAAGGCTCGTTACGATATAAAGTTTAATTATTTCTAAATTTTACTCTTAATTTGGATTATAACTTATCCCGAACGTGTTAGAATTAAATTATCACAGTCTCAAACGAAAGATGATATTTTACTGAGTCTAAAAACATTTAGAACTCCAGACCTTTCCTGGAACTGCAGATATCAGTCTTTATATAAATGAAAATGTCTGAAAATTTTAATTTTATGTGGGTTTTTAGAACCACAACTCAGCTGAAACTCAAAATATAATAGTAATTTATGACTCAAATGAAAGCCAGTAATCGAATAAGTCAATTAAGACCTTTACGATTTCTGAGTCTTCTTTGGAACTTAAGATCCTTCAAGATATGTAAAATTATGCAAGTAAAACGAATTTATGTTGAGTGAAAGCTCAAAAGTTACATAAAATTCACTCTGATCTTATTGAAAGTCAGCTTACATAAAAGCTAATGATTTACTGAGTAATTTAAGACCAAAATGAATTCAATACCTAATTTATAACCGGAGATATTAATACTTGACTAAAAATAAATTTCTGAAAAATAGATTTTTAAGTTAAATTGAGCCGTGCAGCTCATCTGTCACTTAACCGATGTTGATGATTAATATAAAAAATTAAAGCCGGTATTTCACTGAGTATTTTAAGACTAAATCGAACTACATATCTTTATTCTAATGAGAGATAGAAGAAAAATAATCCAAACAATATTGAAAATACGAAATGTCCATAAGAAATGTATAGGGATAAATTTTTACTAGTGCATATCATTTTAACGAATGCATATTTTCAAAAACGGATTTCAGCATTGTAATTAGCGTAAAAATCTAGTTCATAATGATGTGCCACAACACCATCTTTACGTTTTAAAAAATAAATTGATATCCAATATGGCGGATCGAAGATGGCGGCCAAAAATTTTTATCCTGTCAAAATAAAGGATTAGCCACCCAACAATGATAGGCGTTGGTCCCCGAGTCAATATCTCAAAAAATGCATGTAAAAAATGCAATTAGGTGACTTTTTTTCAAAAAGATCCTGTTATATTTTTTCAACGATTTATCAATGATATATTTTTTTTCTGGGTTATGCTGTAATTTAAACATCGCAAACAAGCAAAACCTTAAAGTACGTGTCAGTAGCAACAAAAAAGTATATGTGTCGAAAATTCCCACGGGGGTAGGGTTTCATATTGGCGGCCCATGGTCTAAAGAGTTAGATTTTGTCCTCTTACAACAATTTTGAGCCGCCATTTTGAAAACTAGATGTCTAATTTTTGGGGTCTGGGCTGAATTTAGTTCCAAAATGCATGATCATTGATTATGCAAAGTTTTATGGTGGTAGCAAGAAACCTAATATTCTACCCAAAAAAAATAGCTATCCTACCTCACTATAGTAACGGGTGAGTGAGTGCGCTGTTGTCGTTATCATCTGCAATGTTTTGGTAATAAATCACGTGGTAATTTGTTTATGTAATGGCACTATACACAAGAAAATATTTTGCTGCACCGCAAGTGCAACTAGTGTGAAATGCTTGCAAGCTCAACTCAATTCATGAAGTACGACGACAAAAGTGTGGAAACACGACACTCTTAAATGTAAACAAATCATTTAAGTTGAAAGGTTGCAAAAACAAATAGAACAGCTGATGCATTGCGCAAATATTTTCCAAAAATTTTAAATGCGTAAGAAATCTCTCGGTGAAATATTACAGGGCATTGTAAATGAGGTGAAACGAAAACAAAGTTTTGACAGTTCTACCAATACATGTGTTATTTAGCAGACATTTTGGGAGATTACAATTTTCGCCACCCGCCTGTAAGGCTGTCCAGAACTATAATGGACATAAAGCAATGATTCAAAATATTAAATTGTTTGTTTTTTTTGAGCTGAATTCAATGGTGCCAACAAAAATTAGATAATTTATATTTTTGCATGTAAAAAACTCAAACCCATTTTTGGGGGTTTTATCCCCCTTTACCCCCCTTTCGGTGGTCCGATCGGGCTGGTTTTTGAACTCGTCCGATTGATTACCACTAGACATGTCTGTACCAAATTTCATTAAGATCGGACTGTATTTACGACCGCTATCATGCTCACAGACACACACACACACATATATAGATATATATATATAGATAGATAAGTAGGGTGGGTCGAAAAAACAAAATTTTGGAATTTTGAATCGTAATAGGTCTTAAAAGTTGCGTGATAGCATCTAGAATACTGAAAAAAACTTTAAAAAAATCATAAGATCTTCCGGTTGCGCAATGACCTTGAAGTTTAACATGTAAAACTCCATAAGAGAATTAGTGAAAAATCGTGATTCGGTTTTTGCTGGACATTGACAATAGTACAAAAGATTTGCCATGAAAAATGAAAAGAGCTCTTTAAAACAGTTTGAAAAATGGTATAATTTGTGCAAATAGGCATCAGAATTATTGATTTAATACAAGCCAAAAACTAGAAAAATGCCTAAATAGTCCAGTCAATCTGGGGTTTTTAGGGGAAAAAATTAGGAAAAGGCTGAATTTTTTCCCATCGACTACCACCATACAGACAAGCTTCTAGCCAAAAGTCCCCACCCCTACCCCCCTTGCTTCCCCCCCTACAGCCCCCCATATTTTTCGAGTATATTGATTGCAGTGTTTTGCTAAACTGCTTATATCTGAGAAACCGTTTGAGTTATCTCTTATATTTTGTTGTTTTCGGATTTCTCATTAAATTATCTATAAATAATGTCATGTAGTGTTTTACGGTTAAAATTCTCCGTTGTTTAATTTGGAAAAAGAGTATTTTCCTTCATTTTGAACCAAATATGTTTATATTTCGCCTAATACAAAGGCTCAAATCACTTCCGTTATGCATTGAATATTTTCTCCTGTGTATAAGCTTTAAAATTATATCATACTTGGCTTGCTTTTCTCACGTCATGCCCTACTAATACAAGTAAAACATATTTTACAGCGCCTGCCGCGGCCGCGCGCCACGCCATCGAAGTTCATTCAACCTGGGGTTTCAAGGGGAGGGGAAAATAGGAAACGGCTGAATTTTTCACCATTGTCTACTACCGTATAGACAAGCTTCTTGCCAAAAGTCCCCACCCCTACCCCCCTTGCTTCCCCCCTACAGCCATCCATATTTTCCAAGTCTAATAAATGCAGCATTTTGCTAAATAGTCCATCCAGGCAACAAAAAAATATAGAGGGAATTTTTTGTAACACAATTTTTGACGTTGCAGCTTTGTTTGGACTAGTTAGGAGGTAAACATAACATAAGTACGCGTCCGTAGCCCTTGAGCGGGGGGGAGGGAGGGGGTCTCAAGGAACCATTTTTTTTGTTTGTACTAAATATCTTTAAAACTATCAACTTTTAGTATTCCCTAATAAATTTGAAAATTAAAGAAAATTTAATTTCCTGTCAGAAAAGTATACAATACTAGCAGTTGCCTGTGGCTTTGCTCACGATAAAAACTGTAACTCGCGCTGCCTAAATGAAGATAGGGCCACATACTGAGTTTATGATTAAACAGATAAGGTACAAAAACGAATGACGACTTTAATTTAACTAACTAAACTAAATTACCCTTTTATATAGAACATATCACCTAAAAAATCAACAAAACAACCATAAAACCATTATGAAAGTAAACAAATTATAAATCAGCTGTAAAATCGTATCCATATGTGAAGCTGAACCACCTGCTTGCTGAATGATCATTGAAAATTAAACAAAAGATCATCCATTCCACTTGCGTAGGAAAATTTACAAACTTTGACCCCGCCAAAACCCCTTAAAACTTCGAATTTAAAAAAACCGTTAGTGGATGCTTACCCCATTAAGATCGTCCATGCAGAAGTCCGATTAAAGCAAGTCAAGTAATTTGGCCTGTGCAGTGATAGGTCAGCATTATTGGACAAATATAAATAAGATGGACTTTCATTAACCAGAAAGATGTTTTCAGGAATCCTGAAAGTCCTCAGGTTTGCTGCGTCTGGAGTTATTCTATTGCTGCCCCCCGCAGAAGGTATTTCTATATGGCCTCCCTGTACTATACATGTGAGCAGATTCAGCGCCCCGCCGATGAAGGCCTCAAGGGTGCCACTGGCCTGGGAAGGCATATGCCCAATATAGTTGAATCTGCTCGCATTCATGGTATATAGTGGCCCTTAAGCAGGAATATAAATATCTCCGTCGCAGCAGACCTTGCGTACTTAGAGAATCCTAAAGCAGTTTTCTGTTCCATGAAAGTATATGTTCGTAAAACGTAGAAATTTCCTCGATTTAATGTCAAAAAAATTCTAAGGTTTTTAGGGTCTATCTTGAACATAAAAATACCCCCGTTGCAGCAGACCTCCAGACTATGTGCATGGCCTTATTTTATTTCTTCCTTAAGAATAACATGGGGAATGAGTATGCAGGTCTACTGCAACAGTCATGCAGAAATTTGGTGGTTTTAAAACAATATCAAGTGAATCTGAACCAAAAAAGCCACATACCAAGTTTTATCAAGATATGTTGAGTAATAACGGAGATATAGAATTTTTCTATAGGGACAATGAACTGTGTTTTCAGCTTTAAATGTAGTTTGAATAGTGTTTTTGCTTCTGGGAGCTCCAAAATGAAAAGTTATCATGGTCTCGGGCTTAGGTCTTGCCGTGAGACCTATAGTAATAATTCCATCAATGAAATTCGCTAAAAGACAAATGCAAAGTATTTTTTCTAATGATGTAGATAAAATAAATGGTTTAAATTAGCTCTTTCAATAACAGCTGTTACAGGGAAGAAAGGTCTTATAAGTATCTCTAGTCAGTGATTTATTTCATGTTCTGTGTTTGACAGCTGGTTTAACATTCTACTAAATGTCTTGCTTTTTCTCATCTGTTTAAACATAAACATTTCATCAATTTATATTCTGCCACAAGGATAATATGGGATCTTTGCGAGGGTCTGTGGCGGAGTCCGAGGGTCAGATCAGGATGAAAACTGCTTAGTTTTCCTATTTAATGCCTAAAGAAACAGTGTACCAAATTTCAGCCTTCTGGGTTCTTGGGAAGTTGGAGAATTAGTGATGAGTGAGTCAGTGAGGGCTTTGCCTTTTATAGGTATAGATGTCTATTTTGGTCCAACCATTTACAACGTAAGCACTAATTTTATTTGTGCTCTCAAAAAGTATTATTTTTCAAGGAATTATTACAAACATATTCCTTGAAAAATAACCTTTTTTGTGAGCTCGTCAACACCTTTACTTTAGACAAATTTTAGCGAATTTCCCCTATAGGGAAGAAGCTATTACCGTAGGTCTCATGGTAAGACCTAAGCCCGAGACCATGATAACTTTTCGTTTTAGGGCCACCAGAAGCAAAAAACACCATTCGTTCGAATTTTTATATATATATGTGTCTGTCAGCACGATAGCGGCTGTAAATATGATCCGATCTTAATGAAATTTGGAACAGACATGTAAAGTGGTAATCGAATGGACGAGTTCGTGAACCAGCCCGATCGGACCACCGGAAGGGGGGGTAAGGGGGGATAAACACCCCCAAAAATGTGTTTTTTGGGTTTTTTACATATAAAAATAAAATTTATCGAATCTTTGTTGGCACCATTGAATTCAGCTCAAAAAAACAAACAATTTAGTGTTTTGAATCATTGCTCTATGTCCATTGGTTACCGAGATATTGAAAGTGGTAAACACAGTACGTTGTCCCAATGTTAACCTTATGGGGAATAAGTAAAATTCTATATCTCGCTTATTTCTCAACATATCTGGATAAAACTTGGTTTGTGGCTTCATCTAGATGAGATCTAATGTATTTTAGTCTAAAATCCCCGAAATTTCAATTTTTAGTGGCAGCAAACCTGCATAATCATTCCCCATGTTATCCTTATGGGAAATAAAAAAATTCTATATCTTACTTATTTTTTAACATTTCTTGACAAAACTTGGTATATGGCTTCTTCTAGTTAAGATCTACTAAATAATGAATTAAAACCAACCAGTTTTAACATACCTGTTGCAGCAAACCTGCATAATCATTCCCCATGTCATTCTAATGGAGATTACAAAACATGTAAAATCTCGCTAAGTTGGATTGAAATACCAGTTGTTGTGTTGCATCTGAAATTCGCTGAGTATGCAGGTCTGCTGCAACGGGGGTATTTATGATTGAGGTGTCAAATGAACAGAAATTTTGTCAATATGTCCTGAATGCTGTTCATTTTTCTGTAGGTGAAAAAAGCGTTGCCCCATTTGGCACATATGTTACCCACAAATTTACATGTATTTCATATGGAAGGGATATTAGTTTAAGTATTAATAAAATTAGTGCTTACGTTGAAAATGGTTGGACCAAAATAGACATATTGTATACTTTTCTAACAGGAAATTAAATTTTCTTTAATTTTCAAATTTATTTGGGAATACTAAAAGTTGATAGTTTTAAAGATATTTAGTACAAACAAAAAAAATGGTTCCTTGAGACCCCCTCCCTCCCCCCGCTCAAGGGCTACGGACGCGTACTTATATTATGTTTACCTCCTAACTAGTCCAAACAAAGCTGCAACGTCAAAAATTGTGTTCCAAAAAATTCCCTCTATATTTTTTTTGTTGCCTGGATGGACTATTTAGCAAAATACTGCATTTATTAGACTTGGAAAATGTGGGGGGCTGTAAGGGGGGGAGCAAGGGGGGTAGGGGTGGGGACTTTTGGCTAGAAGCTTGTCTATACGATAGTAGACGATGGTGAAAAAATCAGCTTTTTCGTATTTCCCCCTCCCCTTAAAACCCAAGGATGAATAAACTTTGATGGCGTGGCACGTGGCCGCGGCGGCACTGTAAAACATGTTTTACATGTATTGTATTAGCAGGGCGTTATGTGAGAAAAGCAAGCCAAGTATGACATCATTTCAAAGCTTATAAACAGGAGAAAATATTTAGCACAAAACAGTTTCATTACGGAAGTGATTTGAGCCTTGTTATTAGGCAAAATATAAATATATTTGTTCAAAATGAAGGAAAATGATTTTTCCAATTTAATCAAGAAAATAGACGTAGAAGGAGTAAATTAATGGTAAAAAACTATATGACATTATTTTTAGAATATTATACGAGGAACCCGAAAACAACAAATTATAAGATATATCTCAAATTGTTTCTGGGTTATGAACAGTTAAGCAAAATATTGCATTTATTAGACGGAAAATATGGGGGGGGGGGGCTATAGGCGGGGAAGCAAGAGGGGTAGGGGTGGGGACTTGTTCATAAGGTAGTAGTCGATGGTGAAAAATTCAGCTTTTTCCTATTTTCCCCTCCCCTTAAAACCCCAGGTTGAATAAACTTCTGTGGCGTAGCGTGCAGCCGCGGCAGGTGCTGTCAAACATGTTTTACTTGTATTAGCAGGGCATCATGTCAGAAAAGTAAGTCAAGTATGATATAATTTTAAAGCTTTTAAACAGGAGAAAATATTTAGTACAAAACAGCTTTCTAATGGAGGTAATTTGAACATTTTTAGTAAGCGATATATAAATATGTTAGGTTAAAAAATGAAGGAAAAAATATGTTGTTTTTTTCCAAATTAAACTGGAAAATAGACGAGGAAGGAGTAAATTAATCGTAAAACATTATACAACATTATTTTTACAGCTTTTTATGAGGAATCCCAAAACAACAAAATTTAATGGATTTCTCAAATTATTAATGAGATATAGTTATTTTTACAAAATACTGCATTTTTTAAACTTTAAGAACAACAAGGGGCTGGAGGGGGGGAAGCAAGAGGGGTAGGGGTGGGGACGTTTGGTTAGAAGGTAGAAGCTATATGGTAGTAGTCGATGGTGAAAAATTCAGCTTTTTCCTAACTTTTTCCTGTATCACTTCTTTTTAGGAACAGATTGACTGGACTAAAATAAGGGATTTTTAGTGGGCCTTAGATCGATAATACTGAGGCCTACTTGGACACATTATATCAGTTTAAAAATGTTTTAAAGAGCTCTTTTCATTTTTCATGGCAAATCCTTTGTACGATTATCCATCCCCAGCATAAACCAAATTATGATTTTTACTCATTCTTTTATAGAGTTTTACATGTTAAACTTCAAGGTCAATGCGCAACCAGAGGATTTTATATGATATTTTGAAATTATTTTTTCAGTATTCTGTATGCTATTACGCAACTTTTGAGACCTCTTGCGATTCAAAATTCCAACATTTTGTTTTTTCGACCCACCCTAATACACTGACCAGGTGAGGTTAATAATCCATTATATATAAATTCCGCTATATATATAAATTCAAACGAATGGTGTTTTTTGCTTCTGGTGGCCCAAAACAAAAAGTTATCATGGTCTCGTGCTTAGGTCTTACCATGAGACCTACGGTAATTGCTTCTTCCCTATAGGGGAAATTCGCTAATTCACTTATACACTGCCTGATTGATTTATTTTTTATCTTCAGTGCTTTTGACACCATCTTGAAAATTATACACTCCTACACTCCCGGTGGTGATATTTAAGTAAACATTTAGTATGTTTATTAGCTGTATAATATGACAGAAAAACCCACAAGTCACTCTTATAGAAATGTTCCTAGTGTAAAATGGTATTTTACGAGCGTTTTCGTTTTAGCGAATTTCCTCTATAGGGAAGAAGCTATTACCGTAGTACTCATGGTAAGACCTAAGTCCGAGACCGTGATAACTTTTCGTTTTGGGGCCCCCCAGAAGCAAAAACCACTATTTGTTCATTTTCATAAATATATTTATATATATATATATGTGTGTGTGTGTGTGTGTGTGTGTCTTTAAGCACGATAGCTCGCGTAAATACCCCCGTTGCAGCAGACCTGCATACTCAGCGAAATTCAAATGCAAAAGAACATATTTCAATTCAACATAATGAGATTTGACATGTTTTTGTAAGGTCCATAAGAATAACACGTATGTAGGTTTGCTGCAACAGGTCCGTTAAAACTGGGTGGTTTTCATTCAATATTTAGTAGATCTGAACAGGAAGAAGCCATATACCAAGTTTTACCAAGATGTGTAAAAAATAAGGAAGATATTTAGCATTTATTTTATTTCCCATTAGGATAACATGGCGAATGAGTATGCAGGTTTGCTGCTACAAAAATGGAAACTTTGGGTATTTTAGACTACAATATATTAAATATCATCTAGATGAAGCCCCAAACCAAGTTTTATTAAGATATGTTGAGGAATAAGCGAGATACAGAATTTTACTTATTTCCCATAAGGTTAACATTGGGACAACGTTCTGTGTTTACCACTTTCAATATCTCGGTAACCAATGGACATAGAGCAATGATTCAAAATGCTAAATTGTTTATTTTTTCAAGCTGGATTTAATGGTGCTAGCCAAAATTTGATTATTTTAATTTTTCTATGTGAAAAAATAAACCCATTTTTTGGGGGGTTTATCCCCCTTTACCCCCCCTCACGGTGGTCCGATCAGGCTGGTTCACAAAATCATCCAATTGATTACCAGTTTACATGTCTGTGCCAAATTTCATTAAGATGGGACCATATTTACGGCCGCTATCGTGCTGACAGACACACACATATATATATATATATAAATTCGAACGAATGGTGTTTTTTGCTTCTGGTGGCCCCAAAACGAAAAGTTATCATGGTCTCGGGCTTAGGTCTTTTGAGGTCCCCAGATGCCAAAAACACCATTCGTTCATTTTCATAAATATATATATACAGTATGTTCATTTTTTTGTGCACACCATTGGGATCTCGTAAACTATAAGAGATACAAGAAAGGTTAAATTAGCAAAGTAATGCGTAGTAAAAAGACATATAAAATGGTGGTGAGCAATTTAAAATATTCGACCAAACTCGTTCGCTACGCTCAATAAACCACTGGATTTATCATAAAAATGATAACTATGAAATCAGCTGATTTGCACCAAACAGCTGATTGACTCGAAACAGCTGATTGACATGAAACAGCTGATTGGCAGCAAAAAGCTGTTTCACGGAAGCATCTTCATTTAAAACAACTGATTTATTTGTAAACTATCCTTTTACTGTTAATCAGCTGTTTCTAGTCAATCAGCTGTTAAATATTAATCAGCTGTTCCCCTTTTCCTTATTTTTGTTATGAATCCAATTCATTATAGCCCATCATCATGTACAATAATGGATTAACTTGAACATACCATTAATTTAAAATATTTAATAGATTTTAACGTATTAAATTCATAGTTATCATTTTTATGATAAATCCAGTGCATTATAACCCATTTTAATTTATAAAAAAATATTTTCTCTGATTAAATACACATTTGAAAAGGAAAGTATCACATGTGTGGTATTTTTGTAATCAGGAGAAAAATATCTTTCCAATGAAAAATGAAATTTTACATGTTACCATTTAAAATTCTGAACTTGAGCATTATTCTCAGAAAACCATAAATGGTATCACATTTTTGACTGGATATTTAGATTCTACGTAAAATTTCGTGTAAATTTGACCCCACTTACAGTCTTATACCTTAAAAAATAAGGGAGTTAGGGGCAATTTTAGTTTTGGGGCTAAAATGGTTTTTTGAGCGTAGCGAACGAGTTTGGTCGAATATTTTAAATTGCTCACCACCATTTTATTTGTCTTTTTACTACGTATTACTTTGCTAATTTAACCTTTCTTGTATCTCTTATAGTTTACGAGATCCCAATGGTGTGCACAAAAAAATGAACACACTGTATATACATACAGTATATACAGGGTGTTTCATGATAACCCTGACAAACTTCAGGATATGGTTCCTTGGGTCAAAATAAGAAAAAAATATCAAGTAAACATAGGTCCTAAAGTCAATCGTTTTCTATCTATTAGAGAAAATAGGTTTTTTTCGATTTTCATTGTACCTATTGGATATTTTGACGTCTAGATTTAAAATTTGACAAAATATTTTGATAACACCTTTATAGCTAGATAGAATATTAAATTTGAAAGAGATTTCATAACTATTTCATGCAAAAATGAGGAGTGTGACTGAGAAATAGTTGTCTAAAAATAAAATTTTTCCTTAAAATGCAAGAACCAAAAATATTTTTTGTTTTTGATAGCCCTTCATACTGTAACCGTTCGAGTGTTTGGCTTGCAATTTTACCAAAAGTTTTAGAATTTAATGGAGAACAAAGAAATATCAATTTAAGTATACTTTATATGGGGATTATTTTTGTCAAAATCCAAAATTTTGTAAGGTATCAAAAAATACTTAAATTTGGAGAAACAAATAAAACTTTATACTTTGATTATTTTTAGCGAATTTCCCCTATAGGGAAGAAGCTGTTACCGTAGGTCTCATGGTAAGACATAAGCCCCAGATGCCAAGTTTCTTTTTTTGGTCCCCAGATGCCAAAAACACAATTCGTTCATTTTCATAAATATGCAGTTCATAATAACCAAAGGGTACCCACAGACCGTTTGCTATGGACGTGCAAATAACATGCAATTCATATGGGAAAATGGATTTTTTTGACCATAACTAAAAAACTAAAAAAGTTAGAATACTTGTGTAAATTACTAAGTTGTAGGAATTTTGAAGACCTTTAAAATTATATGCTTATTGGTATATGTTGCTATTTGATTATTTTATTTTCAGGGCTGCCAACATTTTCAAAAAATAATTTTTTTCAAAATTTAAAAATTTGTTAAATATTGTCATGTGACATATCATAGTAAAGCTGAGTTACCAAGGATTAAGAATTTTGAATCAGAACTGAAAAATGTTCAGTGGTTTGAAAAATACAGGGGGTTCCGTAAATATCGAAAACTTTTACAAAAATGGCCGCCATTTTGAAACGGCTTGAGATAATTTAGTTCTGTTTTCACCAAAATGTTTCTTTTAACAAGACCTTTAAAATTATATAATATTTGCTGTAGGTTTACTTAAGAAAATTTTGAGATTCAAACCCATGACCTTCATTTCTGGAACACCCTGTACATGAATCGCGATGAAAATATTTTTAATGAATTCTTCATATGCAAATTAGTGGAGAATAATTTTATTTGACGTTTCTATGTCAAACCGATCTCCCGCTACAATAGGTGGACGGGTGGTCTGACTCACTCTGTATATACATATCTATATATGTGTCTTTAAGCACGATAACTCGCGTAAAAATGGTCCAATCTTAATGAAATTTGGCATGGACATGTTAAGGTAGTAATTATTCGGACGAGTTCGTAAACCAGCCCGATCGGACTACCGGAAGGGGGGTAAAGGGAGGTAACCCCCCCCAAAAATGGGTTTTTTGAGTTTTTTACATATAAAAATAAACATAATACAATTTTTATCAGCACCATTGAATTCAGCTCAAAAAAGCAAACAATTTAGTATTTTGGATCACTGCTCTATGTCCATTAGTTACCGAGATATTGAAAATGGTAAACACAGTACGTTGTCCCAATGTTAACCTTGTGGGAAATAAGTAAAATTCTATATCTCGCTTATTTCTCAACATATCTCGATAAAACTTGATAAATGGCTTCTTCTAGTTCAGATCTACTAATTATTGAGATAAAACCACCCAGTTTTAATATACCCGTAGCAGCAAACCTGCATACTCATTCCCCATGTTATTCTTATGGAGCTTACATGTCAAATCTCGCTATGTTGGATTGAAATACAGTAGACTCTCGATAGTTCGACACTCTGTATAGTTCGACACCTGCCGACACTCAATAAATATTTTAAGACTCCCAAATATTTCGTCCAGTGATATTTACGATAAAAGTTAGTAAAATAGTATGAAATGGTTTAGTTTTATGGTATTTAATATATTTAGGAAATGTACATGTACAACCTGTATGATTAATGCTTTTATTAATGTGAAAACCCATATACTCCCTATAGTTCGACATTTTGATACTTCGACACCCTAGAAGTCCACTAAGTGTCGAACTATCAAGAGTCTACTGTATGTTGTTTTGCACTTGAAATTTTCTGAGTATGCAGGTCTGCTGCGACGGGGGTATTGTTAGGCCTATCTTATCTACAAATACACCTCTATATATTTATTATTGTTATTTTTTATTTATTTATTGTGTTCGTAAAGAAATGACTTATTCTATTTTTAATCTTCTACTCTGCCACGACGGTGCTCTTGTCGTTGGTGCCGTGTGCAGCAAAAGGGACGCCTCGGCTCTTTGATAATGCTAAAACCTATTTACCTATTTCTAATACTATTGAAATAAAGAAGTCTGTTATGTATTCACATGAGTAAAGAATATTTATTAATGAAATAGAAATACAATGGACATGGACTCTTAAATTCTCAGGGAAAGGTTCGTGCTGGTAAAAAACCTTAGCTCTTTTGGTAAGTAATAATGTAAAGCCAATTTTAGTTGAATTTTGAATACAGATATAAAATATGCCAATGGTCTCCAAATTGAAATAGGCCTAATAAAAGTTGAATCAATTTGAGTTCATAATTTATATAAGAAAGTTCACATGGATAAATCTTCAGGTAGGTTACTTGAAATAATTAATTAGGCTTGATCAAATAGATAGGTTGAAAGTATGATAGTCTTTGTTGGAATTAAAATGGTGGTTACTAATCTGCTCACAAAATTTCTTCACCTGGTACTTATTGAATCTTGATGTTAAGCAAAGGGTTTGACTCTAAATGGTATGTGTCCAAGTACACAATAGTATTGTTGTCCAGATGGTCTTGTAGGATAAAGAAATATACTTCACTGGTCACTGGAATTTTGTATCAATTATGAGACTTGATTTTGAATTTAATATTATATGAAATTATTTTTAATTACAACTCTCTTACATTATATTATTACTAAAGGGGTTTGTTATATTTGGGTAGGGCTTGTATTAATAAATCATTTTTCATCTTTTAAGAATATAAATTTTCTATATATTTACAATAACAGATATAGATGAGGCGAATGAAACATTACATATCTTATATATTAAAAAAAGTTTGTAAAACTAATGACAGCGACCCTGGTCGTTCTACTGCACCGATTTACATGCGGTTTCTATTAATACCCCCCATTGCAGCAGACCTGCATACTCAGCGAATTTCAAATGTCAAAAAATACTTCTATCCAATGTAGTGAGATAATGACATGTTTTCGTAATCTCAATAAGAATAGCATGGGGAGTATGCAGGTTTGCTGCTACAGGCATGTTAAAACTAGATGGTTTAATTTCAATATTTAGTAGATATTATCTAGAAGAAGCCATATACCAAGTTTTATCAAGATATGTTCAGAAATAATGAAGATATGGATTTTTTTATTGCCCATAAGGATAACATGGGGAATGAGTATGCAGGTTTGCCGCCACAAAAATGGAAATTGCGGTGATTTTAGACTAAAATACATTAAATCTCATCTAGATGAAGCCTCAAACCAAGTTTTATTAAGATATGTTAAGAAACAAGCGAGATGTAGAATTTTACTTATTCTCCATAAGGTTAACATTGGGACAACGTACTGTGTTTACCACTTTCAGTATCTCGGTAACCAATGGGCATAGAGCAATGGTTGAAAATATCAAATTGTTTGTTATTTTGAGCTGAATTCAATGGTGCTAACCAAAATTTGATAAATTTTATTTTTCTACGTGAAAAACTAAAAAAACCCATTTTTGGGGGGTTTATTCCCCTTTACCCCTCCTTCCGGTGGTCCGATCGGGCTGGTTTTCGAACTCATATGAATAATTACTACTTTACACCCCTGTGCCAAATTTCATTCCGATCGGACCATTTTTGCGAGCGCTATCGTGCTTACAGACATATATATATATATATATATATATATATATATATATATACAAATTTGAACTTATGGTGTGTTTTGCTTCTGGGGGCCCCAAAATGAAAAGTTATCATGGTCTCAGGCTTAGGTCTTACCATGAGACCTACGGTAATAGCTTCTTCCCTATAGGGGAAATTCACTAAAACGTAGGTTATCGGCACTATATGTGCAGGTTTTATTTGAATATGTTTATGTTGACTTGGTCAAAAATGGAAAATAAACTTTTCTTATGGAGATTTAACATGGGGAAGAAAATTTAAGCTTATGACAGCGAGCCTGGCCGTTCTACTGGACCGATTTACATGCGGTATGTATTAAAACGTAGGATATCGGCCCTATATGTGCAGGGTTTATTTGAATTTTGAAAATATTTAATTGAAATGGGTCAAAAATAGAAAATAAACTTTTCTTATGGAGATTTAACATAGGGAAGAAATTTTAAGCTTATGACAGCGAGCCTGGCCGTTCTACTGGACCGATTTACACGCGGGTTGCACAAAACGAAGGTTATCGGCCCTATATGTGCAGGTTTTATTTGAATTTTGAAAATATTTAATTGAAATGTGTAAAAAATGAAAAATAAACTTTTCCTAAGGAGATTTAACATGGGGGGAGAAATCAACTTTTTCCAATCCTTTAGACAGTACCGTACATCTGAGACTTCCAGTGGATCCGTTTTCATGCAGTTTGTACCAAATAAAAGCTCAACTTTTATATATTTGCAGGTTTTATTTACTTTTAAGTTATCTTACTTTTTAAATTTAAAAAATCAACATTTCCAAACCTTTGCAATGATATAATTTGACAGTCATTCATTCAGTTGATTGTGAAGACACGAGGTATTTTGTCTAACGACAGGAAAAGAGCAAACGCTCAAGAAGCATTTGGTTTATCATGGTCAGTATATAATACCCCCGTTGCAGCAGACCTGCATACTCAGCGAATTTCAAATGCAAAACAACATATTTCAATTCAACATAGCGAGATTTGACATGTTTTTCAAAGCTCCATAAGAATAACATGGGAAATGAGTATGCAGGTTTGCTGCTACGGGTATATTAAAACTAGGTGGTTTTAATTCAATATTTAGTAGATCTGAACTAGAAGAAGCCATTTACCAAGTTTTATCAAGATACGTTGAGAAACAAGCGAGATATAGAATTTTACTTATTCCCCATAAGGTTAACATTGGGACAACGTACTGTGTTTACCACTTTCAATATCTCGGTAACCAATGGACATGGAGCAGTGATTCAAAATACTAATTTGTTTGTTTTTTTGAGCTGAATTCAATGGTGCCAACAAAAATTTCGTTAAATCTTATTTTTCTATGTAAAAAACTCAAAAAACCCATTTTTGGAGGGGTTTACCCCCCTTTTCCCCCCCTTCCGGTAGTCCGATCGGGCTGGTTTTCGAACTCGTCCGAATAATTACTACTTTACATGGCTGTGCCAAATTTCATTCCGATTGGACCATTTTTATGGCCGCTATCGTGCTTAAAGACACATAGATATATATATATATGTATGAAAATGAATGAATAGTGTTTTTTGCTTCTGGGGGCCCCAAAACGAAAAGTTATCATGGTCTCCGGCTTAGGTCTTACCATGAGTACTACGGTAACAGCTTCTTCCCTATAGGGGAAATTCGCTAAAAATGAATGCATTATCATGTATTATTCTTTAAATGGAAAGAAAAAAACAGATTTATAATATTTAAACTGTAGAGTTTTATTGGTGTAAATAAAAAATAATAATTTATTGATAAATTGTTTAGTATTTTAACTACTTAATTATGTGAAACAGCTGATGGTCTAAATGTTTATTACAATGGCAAATTGTAAAAGGTCGGTTTTAATGGTTCACACTCATATTAAATGTCATTTTGAGACCTACGATGAATGCTACATTTGAAAACATTTATGTTAATCGGTTTCAAAGGAAAATACACTTTTCTTATGGAGATTTAACATAGGGGAAAAATTAAACTTTTGGCAGTGAGCCTGACCATACTATTGGACCGATTTGCACATGGCTGGTACCAAATAAAAGGTACTTGTGTCTATATTTGCCCATTTTGCTTCGATTCCGGCTGTTATTCCACTCAATTTTCCAAGAACGGAAATAAAATCACTTCAAACAATAACATGGGTTAAAGTTTTATAACCCAAAAACATGCCTGAAAAGTTAAATATTCTTTCATTTTATATTTTAGAAATGGAATATAAAATAGTAGGGGACCCAGGATTGATCCCTGTGGGATTCCGTATTTCATTGACAGTATCTGTGATTTAAAAGTTTCTTTTTAGGTAATGTTTTTGTGTTCATGAATTGATCAATTTCAACAATTTGTTTTCTGCCCTTAAGATATGATTTGAACCATGCCAATTCCGTATTTTTTATTTCTAAAGAAAATAAACGGTATCAGGAAACTGACACATACTTTCTCCCTTCAAGTCATTTAAAACCAAAAAACATATTGTGAAATAAAACAAATTAACAATTAATTATCACACAAATATATACCAAATTTTATCAAAATCGGATAGTAATTAATGAAGATATTGGTTTTTAAATATTTGCTATAAGAATAACATTAGACAACGTACTGCGTTTACCGCCGAACTAAAATATCAATTATCTCCGCAACCAGTTGACGTAAACTATTGACTCAAAATACTGGATTGTTTAGTTTTTCAAGGCAAATTTAATGGTTGCAATTATATTTTCTTTAAAAGTTACAGATTTTGTGAAATTTGAAAAATTTGAATTTTTTAACACTAAACCCACGTAACTTCTGTACCTGAATTTTTGCAGACATGCGGGTGGTGTCATTTTGTTTGTCATCTTTAGCACTATAAACGTTGAAATTTGTATCAAAATCGTTGGAGCCGTTTTTGAGAAATTTGAATTTTTGTAATTTTTTTTGGATTTTTATGGGGTAAATACCCTAAAAAATCAAAAATAAAAAATACGCCTGGAGATACCACGACTTTATACTTACATGCCAAATTTCATGAAAATCCGACCACTGGTATCGTCTCAAGCTTTGTTTACATCCACACACACATACATTCACACACACACACACACACACACTCACACACACACACACACACACACACACTCACACACAATCACACACACACACACACACACACACACACACACACACACACACACACACACACACACACACACACACAGACAGACAGACAGACACCACGCTGAAAACCACTTTTTTGGATTCAGGGAGCACTAAAACAAATATATCCTGTAACAACTCAAATTCGAAAATTTTGATGAAAACAATACTTTCTCCATATACTATGTATACTATGTATAGGGGGAAGAAAGTAAAAGTGAATCAATTAATTTATTGTGTTCAACACTGTCAAAGGCTCTAGACAGATCTAGAAATATGCCAATAAGAAATACTAGGGGCCCCATGCGCAAATTGCACATTTTAATATTATTTCCGTTTTTAAGAAACTTAGCTACGATTAGAAGAAATTGTATGGCTTTAAACTCGCCGTTATTAACCAAGTAAACCTTTCAAGTGAAATTTAAAGGTCTCACCGAAATAAATAAAAGCTTAGCTGAACAAAACACGTTCATAACACTATGTTTTTAAATTGTCTTCTGGCACAACAGTAGTATACCGGAAGTTTTTCTTCGCGTATTCATACCCTAATATCATCGCAAGTCGCTGCAAGTAGATAGGTGATGCAGTGTCCCTCGTCTCTCGGCAGTTCTCGGTTCTCGTCGAATACATGAGATAAATTAGATACATGTATCCAATGTACTGTTTTTCCCTAATCTCATTGACTCGGGTTTCTCTTTGTCTCTCTCTCCTCAATTAGGTTGCGATTTCCAAAAAAAAAAAAAAAGGGTTATTTAGGAATTATTTTCCATCAAATGTATCAAATCTTTTTTAAAGTTAGTTGCAGAGTGTTTATTTTTGTTTACAATCTGACTTATATAGGTTAAAAATCCATCTGAAGGTTATCAGCTGTTAAATTACCAATCACATTTTAAAACCATTATAACGCAAGTTGTTCAGCGCTGGAGCGTTGAAAGCGGCCTCTAGAAATAAATCAAAGGCTTGGGGTTCGAAGCCGTTAAATAATTGTTCATTTTAATTATCAGTCGCCGGTGCGCTACATTACAAGCTTTAAAATGACCTCAATCATAAAAATCGGTTAGGTAGGACGGCTGAAAAAGGGATCTAACAGAAAAAACCCTTATTGTATTAAGTATATAGATCACCCCGCACTACTAGGCATACAAGGGCCACGCATGTGCAGAAATAAGGCATTCGGAGTGAATCAGAGGGGATAAATGGGCTTAAAACGTAATTTATGGACTAAGAAAAATAAGTGACCACTTTTTGCGAGGCCTTAGGGGCATCAGGGGGGCAGAAAATATAATTGCAACCATTAACTTTGCCTTGAAAAACTAAACAATCCAGTATTTTGAGTCAATAGTTTACATCAACTGGTTGCGGAGATAATTGATATTTTAGTTCGGCGGTAAACGCAGTACAACTGTCTGATGTTATTCTTTTAGCAAATATTTAAAAACCAATATCTTCATAAATTACAAACTGATTTTGATAAAATTTGGTATATATTTGTGTGATAATTAATTGTTAATTTGTTTTATTTCACTATATGTTTTTTGGTTTTAAATGACTTGAAGGGAGAAAGTATGTGTCAGTTTCCTGATACCGTTTATTTTCTGTAGGAATAAAAAATACGGAATTGGCATGGTTCAAATCATATCTTAAGGGCAGAAAACAAATTGTTGAAATTGATCAATTCATGAACACAAAAATATTACCTAAAAAGAAACTTTTAAATCACAGACACTGTCAATGAAATACGGAGTCCCACAGGGATCAATCCTGGGTCCCCTACTATTCCTCTGCTATTTTAAAGGGTTTACCTGGATTAGTTGCAGGTATAAATAAGAACATATGTCTTTGCTGTGTGTTCTGATGTTTGTTTTTGAGTTTTTGTTGTAATTTAAAAGTTACTGTGCTTTTCTCCGCTTGTGGAATGAATGTAAGTTCAAGTTTGTTAAATAATAATGTGTAACGTTCATTTTCTTTCAGGGGGGGTAAAAGTTAAGTTTGCATTTTATTTCAGCCTGAGCATCATTTTATTTTGATAGTAATAGTATAAGTATTAAGAAATAATCTATTTATCTTCTATCAACGTAGTTGGCATCTTTTTGTTTTAGGAGTTTAATTTAATTTCATCTGTCGGAGACAGAATGCCGCCGTATAACAGTGACTTTATTTCAAATTTAAATTTAAACGGTTAGACAGTTTGTCTAATTGGCAAGAATACGCGATTTGACAATGCAAGGACGGTGACGTCATTCTGCGACGAGAGAAGCACTTCTACCGCCAGCCATGAGGGGCGCAGCTTCAAAAATTGTAGAAGGAGCTAGACCCGAGGGCCAGTTCCCCGTGTGCCGCGAGCGAGTGTGGAAGTAAGTGTTCGAGTCGTCTTCGTTCGTGTCGCGCGACGAGGTGACTGTCTCCAGGAGGGTAAGTCGGCTACTTCTCTTCTCTTCGAGTTTACGTAGAACGAATGGTATTTCTTGCTAATTAACAAACTAGTAGTTTTTTGCTTGTTTGAGTAATCCCGGCTTTGTTAGTGTGCTTGTGGAGTCGTGCCCTTGCATGCACGCTCGCCCTGCCAACCTTTGTCTTTTTGAGTAAATAGCCATAAATTGCTTGTTTTCTTATAGTAACAATTGCAGTAATGAAGTAGATTAACGTATCCCTACCCGCTTGTTACGAAATTTTTACAGTAATTAAAATATAATTTGCCTTTTGGCTTGGTCGGGTTTTGTCTCGACATGTAGCGCTGCACGTGGTGTCGGACAGTAAGGTTGAAGCTTCTCATTAATCCCTGAAGTTTTTGCTAACAAGTGCAAGCACCTGACATGAATTATATTATCGGATAAATAAAGAAATTAAATCAAATTTGCCTTTTGTCCATTTTTTCGATTTTCTTACTTCTGACACCTATGTCCACCACCTCGTCGTTCTGACCATCTCGTCCACGATAATATAAGATCACTCTTTATGGAGTAAATTAACAGTATCTTGGAGACGAGAAACCCAGATACTCCCCACGAACCCGACGCCGCGGCAACACGCGGGGAAGACGTAGTTGTCGCCCTCTAATGATATAAGGGATACAACACCAGTTTATATTGCAGGGTATATACATACATTGTTATATGACTAATTTTAATTTGAATTTTATGTTGATGTGTCTTGACTAATCACGATTTCAGGAGGACACCACGAGACCCGAAGACCTGGTCCACGACGCCTAGACGGGTTTTCCTCGCTAATTAATTTAGGTTAATTTAACGCGATATAAGTCAAGAGTAACGGTTAAAATGCATATTTTGTATTAAGTGCGCCACAGTTCGACTGTTTGGAGTTATATATCTGATATCTCCAATTAGCTAATCATTCTAAATTCTCCGCGTCTATTATTTTTTCCAAATTCGGCTGTGATGAAAAGGTCCGTATAAAAGTGTTTTTTTTTCACGGTTAAATACACTGATCTTCTGAGCCAAGAGTATTTGTTAACGATAATTCGAACCCTGGCTACCTCAGAGTAGCTGACTATCCGAAACAAATTTAAAGTGTGACAGTTTCGTAGGCAGAATGGATAAAATTCCCTCTGTCTAGGAAAAGCGTTACAAGTGGTAGAAGACGCGGATATAGTTAAAAAAATAAAAGAACGACCATCCAGTTTTCTTTGCTATGAGTAGAAGCTACAAACGAACAAATCAAAATGGCAGACCATGTCCAAATCTGCCAAATTTGTCTGTCGCTAGTCGTTGTTTTCGATAGGAATCGGTCGTAGGCTTCACAAGACATTTTACTGTAGTTAAGCATGACAGACTTTTGACTTTGACAGACTACGCCGGCACGTCGCCAATGTTTGGCGACAAAAAAACAGTGTAATGGCTTCTTAAGTAGTGGAAATAGGATTAGTTTAGCAGATGATGAAGAAACAGCGAAACAGCCAGTCTTACTGTGAATTACAATAACTCTAACAATTATTAACATAACAAGAACAATACTTAGGCCTAATGTACGTTTTTACATTAAAAATCATAAATAATTTCGTGATTTTTTTGCTTTATTTTATTAAATTTGCTCTCTTCCATTATTGTAGAAATAATTAAGTATGTGATGACCTAGCAAAAACTTCATGCCTCGCCACTGAACTTGGTATATGATGACTACTATTAACACGTTCGCTGCTGCGGACGTTCCGGAACATCACCGGTAACATGGCGCCAGGAGCTACGAATGTTCCGGAACGGCACCGTTCAATGTTGTTTAACATTGTCATGTATTAGCCAGCTCCTCATGAGCGATCTATATTTCCTTGCAGCTCTTGGGGACATACTTTTCCCACAATAAAAAACATCATTTCCAAAAATTACCACCAGGGTCATTTAGATAAGGGCTTGCCTCACATAGTTCAGCTCTTGGCGCAGCCGCGCCATCTAGCGGCCAGCAGCGAACGTGTTAAGGACTATTTTTTCAAGAAGTATCAAATTTATATTTGGTACCATTTCAAAATGGTGCCTGTTTTTTGTTTTGAAAGCTAAATATTTTAAAAACCGTAAATTTTTGACAAATTGTACAAGAGATAAAAAAGTTGCGAAATTTAATCTATTTAACGGTAATATTATTAAGATTATAAGGTTCGGACAACTAATAATGGAGAAATTTTAAGTTTTCCAAGTAAAAACATGCAAATTTCAGATAAAATGTTCTATAAAACCACGTTTTTATTCAGAAAAGTTCAAATTTCTCCGTTATTAGTAGTCTGGTCATCATAATCTAATATCAGCGTTAATTGGATTAAATTTTGCAGCCTTTTTTTTCTCTTGTGTAGTATAATTTTTCTAAAATTTGCTGTTTTTAAGATAATTATCTTTAACAAAAACAAAAAACAGCTGCAATTTTGAAATGGTACAAAGTAAACATTTGATACTTCTTACAAAAGTAGTTCTTAATAGTGGTTATCCATATACCAAGTTTGAAGTTTATACGTTTAGAGGTTCAAGAGGTATTATTAATATGTAAAAATCATAAACAGACACACAGACGGAAAACTAAGCACTTTAGGACTTGTGCTTACATAAACTTTTTTTTCTTACTTTTACCTCTACTATTATATATTGAAATACTTTACCATAATTTCTGCACACCCTTTTTTGGGGGAAAATAAAGTTTGCTCTCTTAACCCTTGAGCGGGCGCTTCACTGGTAAAACGGCAGCGGGCGCATGCGGTCAAAATTAAATTGGGTAATTTTTACCCTTTTTACTTGTTTTATCATTGACTTTGAATCTCTTGAGACAGCGCGAGACAGCGCTACAAGCGCAGCGGACGGTCTTAGTTCATGGCTTCGCCACAAGATAGCGCCCTTTACGGCTGTCAGTCCCCCCTTACTCCCCGCTCCCCGCCCCGACCACCGCTTCCGCTGCCGCTGCGACCGCCGGCGCCGTACACTCTAGTCCCCCCTCTCCCACCATACTTCCTCAGTGTGAAATATCTGGGGACCGAGCTTCGCTCGGGGGAAAGCAGTAACATTTTCAAATATACATGTTCATATTGCTCCCCACAATGACAATTAGCTTTGTAATTTGATTTACTGAGGTTTAAGTTTTATTCATTGAATTTATTCGGTCTTTGTTTTCTAATCGATGCTCTCATTGCTCGTTTCAGTGGCCAAGCGCTGTGACGAATGTTGTATATCCCAACGGTGCCTTCATGAATTGCTCGACACTGCCATTCGTTAACAGATTACAATATCACAGAAAATGCAAATTATATGATCTTACGTCACAAATAATCTATCTTCTATCTATCTATATTATTAATTCTGTAAGCGATTTTTTAAAAATCAAAGTTGTGCATGAGAGTTTGCCAGCTCGCAGGATGACAGGAGATGGCTCAAATAAAAGGTCTCGGACCCAGGGGGTCGGGAAAAATAGCAGATTAGGTCCAAATATACCAGAAAATGAGAAATAACGAAAAATATCTTCCATTTATAATTTATTTTTGGTAAAAAAAACAACCGACTTCAAACGCTCTAAAAAGTATGAAATAATTTTATTTTATAAGTAAAATTTCGTAATATCCAAGCTCACGTATTTCAAGTCGGCGCGGCTCTATCAATATATGAAACACTCAACTGTGAGTAGTGATTAAATATCTCAGTTTGATCTCAATTATAATAATTGCGGGATAAAATTTCAGTCGTCAACTCGAACAGTTTGATTTAAAATACAATTTTTACAGTATTGTAGACCCAAGACCCACAAGTAAATTCTCTAGTCTAAATTTAAAACTCTCCTCTCTTATTTATATGAAATTAACACACAATTTTTATTTTAATGTTACATTCAAGTACCGGTAAGCCATACAACAAATACATTCTTCAAATGTTATTAAAACTTCGAGCTATTCTGCCAAGAAGATACATAACTAAGATGCAATATAGAGCCGCGCCGACTTGAAATACGTGAGCTTGGATATTACGAAATTTGACCTATAAAATAAAATTATTTCATACTTTTTAGAGCGTTTGAAGTCGGTTGTTTTTTTTACCAAAAATAAATTATTTCATACTTTTTAGTGGACGTTTTTGTCTTCTATGTTTGATTTCGATTTATTCAATAATAGTTGTAGGATACCATTAATACTCCACTCCAGTTCATTTCGCTGATGACTCAATCACTTAATAGATTTCTAAACTGTACTACTGTATTTGCTGAACTCATTTTTTGGACAGGTTAGAACAGTCTCTTGTACAGCGAAGTCTCAGGTAAATGACAATGTATATAGTACACATTATAATTTGTTATAGTCTCCACGTGTCCAGCTATTTATTACTTATGCGCTATGCATATGGCCACATGTTTGTAAACATCTCATTTTATAAGGGATTTTAAAAGCCTATACATGTGCTTTACAGATCAGTCCTATATGGGCCAAATACATTACTAGCAAATTCTCAGCTTAATAGGTTCGTAATTTTCACATTTGACGTGCATTCAAATCCATATTTACATTGTAAAACAAAATTTAAATGTTCACAGCATTTCACTACTGTACTGTGAGCAAAAACATTATTTAAACAGTTAGTTGTTCTATATAACATAGATAAGCCACCAGACATTTAAAGATTTTGAGGGTGTAAAATTGTCTGACACCGAGTATGTTCCAGTTCTTCAACATTGGCCGTTTAAGAGATATTAATGTATAGTCAATTTTTTTGTTAGCTCGAAACAGCTGATCTTGATCCTGCTCAATGCAAAATATTTTCAGGTGTATTAGCGAATTTCCCCTATAGGGAAGTAGCTATTACCGTAGGCGGCACGGTGAGACTTAAGCCCGGGACCATGTTATTTTTTCATTTTGAGGTCCCTAGACCCCAAAAACACCGTTCGTTCATTTTCATATATATGTATATATATATATATATATACCTGTCCGTAGGCGCGATAACTTTAGTAAAAAAGGTCCGATCTTGATGAAATTTGGAACAAACGTGTAAAGCGTCATTCATGACTTCGAGTTCGCAAACCAGCAAGATTGATTTACTCTAAGAAGGTTTTTTTCACAAAATAAAATTTATTTTCAAGATTTAACACCTTTTTACTAATTATTTTTAAACTTAATTGTCAAAAATGAATTCAGCTTAAAAAAACAAACAATTTAGCATTTTGAATTATTATTCTACGTCAATCCGTTGCTTAGATATTGGATAATATTGGATGTGCTAAACACAGTACGTTGTCCAATATTGTTTTTAATTTTTCCCTCCAAAAAGTATAGTCACCCTGATTTGAGATGTTTTTTAAAATACAATTCTGAACATATGATTAAATTTGCAGGTGTTGAATATTTTATTTGTGTTTATTTTGAATAGTTAGAATTCATTGATCAAGATTTTGCAGAAAATATATACTATATCAAAAAATACAAATTATTTTTAAATTTAATGAAGAAAGTAAGAGCATTTGGAGGGGGGGGGGATGTCTCGGTCTAAACTGCCTGAAAATGTAGCATAATATATGATATGTTTAATAATGAGGATTGATAATATGTTTTATTGAAATTGGCTGGAGATGTAGGTCTGTTGCAACAGGGATGTTTTAATTACTATAAAACTGACCATATGATTGAATTTAATTTTTTCATGAGATTGAATTATTTGTTTGTTTTGAGTGTTTTGAGTTCATTGGTTATATGTTTGTTGACATTTATATTCTATAACAAGATTACAGTTATTAAAAATTAAAAGACTAAGAATTATATAAAATACAAAAGTGTATGTATTACTAATGAAAACTAATATGGTCTCTTTGTTAATTTTCCTCATGTTTAAAGCTCATGAATGATTAAATATGCGTTTTTAGTATATTATTTACTTAACGTATTCAAATGATACTTTCCTTCAAACAAGTTGAATGCTCACATATACAAAATAAATCATATGGAAATTCGCTGAGTACGCAGGTCTGCTGCGACGGGGGTATTTTTTTATTTTGTGTCTTTCTACGCCAGTGGCATTTTTTAACTGTATTTTAAGAACTGGAATAGATTGCCTCTGTGCTTAGCTCAATCTATTTATTAGTTTTTGCGCGTTTCTATCCTAAAGACACAAACAGATATATCAGACAAAGTTTACTATTTAATGTATTTACGCTTTTTTTGATTTACAAACTCACGACCACAACATTGCAATTTTGGGAAAATACTCAAAACAATTTTTAAAGCAGATAAACTAAACATTAAAAACCTTATCCCTTCAGCACAGCCTTGGAACATTTCTGAAATTCTGATACGCGGCGGTCATATTATGAATTATCTCACGTGCACAATTACAATCTTCTATTGAATTGATTGAACCCTCGAATTTGGCGACAGATTTTCTCGGACAGTTTACTGTAGAGGTTTTTATTACAAGATAACCATGTGCTTGGCACCTGGAAAATGGAAAATGAGTTAATTTAAGTACATTCGCAAAACTGTCCAGGGGCTCACTCATAAGATCGATCTAGTCTCGAATTACGATGCTTGCACGTTAGCACTATAAGTTGTCCAATAAGATATATAAAAATAATGTTTCGCATGTTTCAACCTGTGAAACACGAACTCACAATGACCAATGACTTGCAAAGCCTGTTGGGGATTTTTTCAGTGGAAACTGCAAGAGCGCTCACATATGACAAGTCACAAAAATTCCTCTTTGTACGACGATGACATTATTTTTTATGGCCATTTTAAATTAACTGGTGTGCTATAGAAGCAATCTATGATGGGCTTAAGTTATGTAGGTATGTTCTTTCACAAGATCCAAGTTTCCGATGTATTTCTGAGGTATTCCTAGGCCACACTAAAACGTTAAGATTTAGACTTGCTCTTCTTCATTCATGTTTTTTGGTTTACACTTTTTTTATTTAAGTAATAATAATCATAATGGAATTGACTGTGTTTGAATCTACATATAATTAATTCATAACCTAGAAGACAAACTGTTTTGACATTATATAGACATGAAGCAGCTGATCATTTGCTCTATAATTATAAATTTAATTTGAAGGATGTAACAGCTGTAATAAAATAAACCTGACTTATCCCTGTTCACCTTAGCTTTGTTTTGTAAACAACAAGTATTTGAAAATGTTGAATATTTGAGGTTTTTTGGACTTTTCTCCTAAATAAATATTTCAATGAAACAAAATGTTATATATGGGACCTACGGGAAACCATTCCGGTTATTTTGGTAGTAGAATCACGTTGATTGGTAAAAGTATCGCAGAGAAATCGGTGAACATCCCTAGAAAAAAAAAAAAAAAAAAAAAAAAAAACATCTCCCAAGACGAATTGAGAACCTCCTCCTTTTGTTGGTGGGGGAAGTCGGTTAAAAATGCATTGGGATTAAAAAGCTTGAAAAACGTCTGCTTTGTTTACATTAAACATTTGGTGCTAATCCTTGATTCAAAGCCATTTGGTAGATGTTGACATGTGGGATTTGTTTCAAAATGCAGCTAACTATGCACGTTCACTGAACTATTAACAAAAAATATTTTAAATGTAAGATTTTCTGATTTTATAATAATTAAGGGTTTGAATTTTTCATAATTTAAATTTATAATAAGTTAAGTACGTTTATTTAGTTTATGTTATAACTATGCACATTTAATACCAAATAATCTATACATATATATGTAAGCGAAATTTTTGCGAAGAAATTGTGGGCGTTTGGAAGGTCGCAGGATGATGGGGGGGGGGGGCTGAAACTGAAGGTCTCCATCTCAGGGACTCGGGGAAAATACTGAAATTAATTGCTTTAAGCTTACTATAAAATGAGAAATAACGTAAAATAGCTGTTATTTAAAAACCATTAGGATATAAAAAGGTCTGCTTTGTTTAATTAAAACCAAATGCTAGAAATAATCATAACTTTGTGGATCTAAAAGCCTATTTTCTAAGAAGGTACTTTGTTCTATAGTAAAGAAGGATTATGCTTAGGGGATATTAGCCCCTTCAAGCCTCTAGTAAATAAATTTCATAAATTATGATAAATTTTCTGAGCATCTAAATTTTGGAGTACAAACTGAAGTTTGAGGTGGATTGAGTTGAATTATATCACGTTTTTTCTGATATGGACCTTGTCCTAATGAAATAAACTTGTTTTTTGTAGATCTTCAAGAATTTGATTATCTCTATTTCCTAAATTGTATTTGCGAACTTTAAGAAACATTGCTCATTTAAAATAGTTAAACAGATGATTTAATTCTACGGCACGTTTGTTCCGACCTACAAGAAAATTTCCGACTGTTCCAAATTACATCCTTCGCTTATAAAATTTAAGAATAAGCATAGAAGGCTTTGGCAACGCCATAGAACTGACGCTTTACGTAGACGATATAACCAACTGAACAGGCGTGTGAAATGGGAACTAGACCGTTTCAGATATGAATCATACCACAATTATGTCTCGAACCTGTCTACTGATGATAATAATTCCTTATGGTTGGCAACGAAGCGAATTTTGAATGAAAAGTCCCAAATACCAAGCCTAATTAATAACGGGAATGTGTACCAAAGTAAACATTTAGTAAACCTAAATCATAAAATCACCTTTATGTAAACAAATACTCGTTGTTGCTTTGATGTTACTGGCACCTCATATGACCCCATGTTAAAAACTACCAATTTTAAATTTAATTTTTCTAAAAAAATTGCGTTTCTACAGCAAATTAAACCACGTAGATGAACTTAAAAATAAAAACTACACCTTCATGCAAAATTTTATCAAAATCGTTAGAGCCGTTTTCGAGATAGGATTTATAAATATTCATTGCTCATTGAAAGTAATAGGATTCATAGTAGACCTACCACGCAAACGAGGAGGCTGTACCGGTCGGAGGTGACCCTAAAATCGGTCTGTTCAGTTAGTGAATTTAATGACTAATCCGTAAGAAATAGTTACTCTAACAGTTGATTACCCTGTTTCGGTTATACAATCTTGAAGTAAATTATTACTTACTTTCAAAGTAATTTACTTTGTAAAACTGTTTGTTGCAAAAAATAATTGTTGGTAAAGTTTTATTGTTTTTCCAACATTACGCATCAACTTCGTTACAGCATTGACCTCAAACAAGGGAGAACGGCGCCACTGCTCAGCGGCGTCGGCGCCACTGCTCATGTGCTCGGAGTGTTAGGGGCGCATGCGCTTGGCAATGATATTGTCGAGACACCAGGTTGTTATTGACGAGACACTACTTACCACCCTCACCTCGCAATAAATTAGCTGGTGACTTTTTATCAGTGTTGCTCGTGTCAACGGCCGAGGATAAAAAGAACTTTTTCCAAAATTAGGCATACTTACCGTTTTTGCTCAATATATATTGGAAGTAAGTGTGCATGTTAAGAGCCATTTCCTCAATCTGCCTACCTTGGGATCTACTCATGATTATTTCACCAGGAATAGAAACAGAATATCATATAGCACGCACAAACTTAAATTTCTAGAGAAAAAACCTTCATATGCAGGAATTAGATTTTATAATAGTTTGCCTGGTGTAATAACTGACATAAAAGACCTTCCTAAATTTAAAAGAAAATTAAAATGCTATCTACTTTCAAAACCATTATATTCTTTTGATGAATTTTTTGTATAGGGGCCATGTAAATTATTTTTGGTATTTATGTTTCCCTCTAATAAATGTAGACATGTATTTATTTTCATTTTGTTAGATGTAGTTAGTTTAAGAAATGACGCCATTCATGTACACTCAGTTGTATGTATGAATAAAGAATTTTTGAAT
Source organism: Flexamia atlantica (assembly GCA_035578135.1). NCBI lineage: Eukaryota > Metazoa > Arthropoda > Insecta > Hemiptera > Cicadellidae > Flexamia > Flexamia atlantica. The sequence continues at coordinate 193,435,860 of JAQJVK010000001.1, read as the reverse complement.
TGAATTGAATAGTTGTGATGTCCGTGCAATAAAAGGAAAATAGGTCAACATTTTAAAGCGCCCTCTAGAAACAAATCAAAAGCTTGGGGGGCCCCAAACCCCAAACGAAATATCCTTTTTAATTACTCGTCAGCCGTGCGCTAGATCATAAGCTTTAAAATAGTTCAATCATGAAAATTGGTTGAGTAAGACGGGAAAAAAGGGACATAACAGAGAAAACCGTTATTAGATGTTAGATATATATATATATATATATATATATATATATATATATATATATATATGCTTAACTATTTAATTTTATATGACATTTAAAACACGTTCATTTGTAATATTCCCCTGCTTGAAAAAGTTCACAGTTTTAAGAAAAAACCTAAGTGCCATTCTGATAGCACAACCAAACTTAACAGCCCTGGCTTTTTGAATATAGGCCTACACCTGACTAAGGCGAAATGTTGTAAGAGCCTTTTTAGACAAATCTAAAAAATAAATTGTTTACATTTACTTGTTGTTTGAAGCATTAAAAAATCGACTGTAGGTCTACCAGGCGACTGGCTTAATACAATCGTGAGCATCGAAATCACTTGAACAACCCTTCCCTAAGTAGAGGGAAGTGATCTGCTGATCAAGTAATTTAGGAACGCGCCGTTTTATGACTCCCGGAGTAGGCTATAGTGCATCATTTATTTCGTGAAATGAATTCAAATAACTTTTGTTTTTGGTTTAAACTTTTTAAGGCTTTGACAAATGTAAATCTTAGGGAACAGTAACATAAAATAACTGGTGAAATTATCTTATTTGTCGATATTTCAAAGACACAATTAAACAGAACTAGGCCTAATGCAAATCTCTTGAAAAATGCATTTCTATGGCCAGCTAAATCAATAATTTGACTCATTTCACAGATTAGTTACTAGTTTATGTACAAAAATAATGATTAGTTTATTAACATCCCAACTTGCTTACCAACCTTAGCAAATTTAGTGCCACTTACAGTAATAAGGATATAACGACTTTAGTTTTTCTGAAAATCTGTTTTGTGTAGCAGTGTAGGCTAAATTAAATTATGGAGGGGAGAAAACGACTCTCTGGTAGCCAGTACAGGAAAAAGAACCAGAAAAAGAACTTGAAGGCAAAAAACTTGAGTTTTCTCTGAATAAATTTTTAAACACAATGTCGGGGGAGGAGGGAGGATTCCGTCAAGGTCACTCCCAACCGCTGTGCGGTTGCTTTGACGCTGACACTGTTCTGCTCATCGATAACTGGCGCCAATTCTTGGGGCCAACGCCGTCCTTAAGACTAATGTTAATTTTAGCATTGGGCTTATGGGCGGCGTGGGCCCCAAGAATTGGCGCCATAAATAAATTTATGAATGAAATGAAATGAAAATTCTTTATTTCACCATGCAAAGTTAGGGCCACATGGCCCTTTCTTACACTTAACATGGATTAATTAAATATATACAAAATAATAAACAGAAGGATGAGCTACTGAATAACAAATATTTACATAAAAATATAACTTAAAAATAAACTTGTCTGATATTTACAGAAAATATATACAGAATCAGCAAATAAAAAAAATATTTTCCAATCAAACACTCAAGCACACATGCATCAGCAATCGCGCAAACGCGGAAACCCTAAGACGCCTATTTACATCGATGGTTCTGCGTAGGGCGGCGGCGACGGTTGTTCAATACAAGCCGAGTGGTTTGTTTTTATATTTGGACTTTAATTATAATTGTAAATCGATGCTTGCATTGCCGTATGTACTCTTAGGCTTGTTCTTTGGGTAAAATGTGATACAGAAAATTGTACTAATCACATTCATATTAGTACGGTGCAATTAGACATAAACCTGGACATCCAAAAGGTTTCTAGCTGGTGCCAATTTGTTCAATACACTTCCCCCAAAATGTAAACAAAGGCTACCCTAATTTGAGCGTCGGGTTTGGGTGGGAAGGGAGTTAGTAGGAGGGAAAACGTAATTTGTTTTAATGTTTAGCATATATCTTGAAAACTGCGTTTTTTCTAAAATGTTATTCTTTGCAAAAATACAACATTAAATTTCGAACAAAACATTCATCTTTCATTGTGCCCTTTAAAATGATATACAACATAATAGGGTTTCTGTTCAAAAAATTTTATATCCCACTTTTTAGATGGAGGGAGTAAAAATTTAGAAGGACCTAAAACGTGCTTCCCTAGACTTGTAATGATTCCCTGAAGTAAAATCTTATTTAAAATAATGGAAAATGTCAATACGGAGCATGTGGACTGGATCTTCTGAGACATTTGTTGTTAAAAAATAATCATAAATTTACATTTGCCCCTTAAAATCTGACCTGTTTTGCAGGGGGGGGGGGGCAATCCGTATGCCTCTGATTCTTCCTTTTATTCTAATAAATGTAAGAAGTATTAAAAGTAAAATTAAATTAATTCGCATAATGTTAAGAGTGTTAGCTAACGTCTGGTAGTCTCGAAGGAAGATTGCCTCTAAACATTGCCTTAAATGATTAACAAATCCAAATTAAAATGTGTGTTTAGGAAAAATAAAGCATAAAAAGATTGTGAACACAAATTTTCCTTCTAAAATTCTCACTTTCTTGTGATAGCTCCCATGCTTCCCTCCAGGTTGAAGAATATCTTTTGAAATCTCTTTAACCTTCCAAAGCGGGTTTCCTGGTAAAATCTTTCTGACCAAGAACATTCGGTGAGGGTAGGAATCGCTGCCGCACTTCATCCAATTGTTGAAGTTCTTAAAAATTAGTTGTCTACCTTTTGTTTCAATTTGTTTCATATTCCTACAATAGAAATGTTTTCCTCAAACATTCTGTCGCAAATAAAAAGCCGCAAACCCAAGGTTAATATTATGTTCACAACCAAAGTTATGGTCGTTTAAAATGTTTTTAAATTAAAATGTGCCCCAAGGTTAGTGTTGAAAAAGGACGGACTTGACAGGTACCGTTATTACCGCGGTGTTTATAATTTAGAAACGTAGCCAAAATTAAAAAATTAATTATTATAGTAACAATGTAATAAAATTAATACCAATGTAGGCTACTGCTGCAGACGTAATGGATAACGCCCCCAACAAAGACCCGGGGGCCTCGCCCGACAAAATCATAGAATTTCGAGGCTTGGAACAGCACGTTTAAGGTTGATTCGAAACGAATTTTTCAAAGAATGAAGTTTTAAAACAAACATTCATGTACGTTTTCAGGAATTTCACCTAATGGCTAAATTTTTATATTGATTAAATTTTATTCCTTAATATAAAAGGTCGAAAGCATAAATGTTTTTATCCATGTCAGCCAGTCTACTCTAACCTGGATTTAAGGTTATTCAGTTAAAACCAAAGAAGAAATAACAGAATCACTAACACTAACTAATCACTAGCACTAGTCAGTGTGGCCTCAGCTAATGATTGTCGAGTCAATAAAATATTATTTACATCAAAACTGTTCTTGATTGGTTTTATAAAAAGGTATAGAGATTACATGGGAAATTTCATACAGTTACAAATATAACCAATTAATTGTATTCTTAAACAATGCACAACAATTATTCTTCAAATGTTTGTGTTGTTGTTCCTTCAATGATGGTGGTTGAGAAGTGTTTAAAATAACACACTCAAGGTAAATGACAAGCTTTATAATTTTTCTAATGATTACCAAATAGGAAAGAATGAATACATTCTTCATTGTTTCCTATTCGTGGGCTCTGTCCTACTCTGAATTCCGAGTGTAAGGCTTGGGCTTAGAGGCGGCGACGGAATCGTAAAGAAACATCGGCGTAGGCCTTTCGGCGAGGAGAAGCAGGGCTACTAATACCATTGACTTTGAATCTCTTTGACATTGAAGAGAGCATTGACTTTGAAGAGATTCAAAGTCAATGCTAATACTCTCTGTATTAGTAGCCCTGGTCGGCGCTGGCGTTGTGGTGGCGGAAGCGGGGGGGGGGGGGGGAGAGAGGGGATACGCACGTCAGTTACGTCATGCCACGTGTGCGCGCGCTGCACTGAGGGCGGAGCCGGGCGAGCTTCAAGCCATGGCCGCTAGGAGCGACACTGCATGGGAGGGTTTACCCGACTAGTTCGGCTGAAATCCGCTACGCTTGTTGGCGACACATTTTTGTACAGAATGGAATGTCTCAAGAGATTCAAAGTCAATGGTTTTATACAGAAAAAATTGTATTTAAATGTTGATATACTTCATTAGGAATCACATTTCATCGTTGTTACAACTAACTGTCCAAACTAATAGGTGCAATAATTAAATTGAACATAGTAAGTAATTTTCTAGTATAGAATAGGTATCACTTTAAATATTGTATATAAATGTTGACAAACTTCATTAGGAATCACATTTAATCGTTGATACAATTAATTGTTCAACTTAATAGGTGTAAGTCCTTTTCCTTAGTCCATCATAGACCTGAACAAAGTTTTGAGAGGATTTTTTGGGGCAGACAAACAGGGACAGAGGCCTTGCTTGGTACGATTTTAGTTATTGTGAGGTCTGGTGTAGGCCTACCCTCGGGGGGCCCCATACGAAACAACATCAGAAAACCAAGTGAAAATGTATCAAAATAAGACAAATATAAGGCACTTTAATCGATACACTTTTTTAAAACTTAGTTTCTTATCTTCTAATATTTTTTTCATTTTGGTCTTCTTCATTGAAATATTCTAATAATCTACAAAAATATACTCAGCCTAAAATGTGGCCCCCTTCATTTTGTGGCCTGGGGCAATCTGCCCCCTTTGCCCCCCCCCCTTCTCGGCGGCCCTGAATTTTACTGTCCAAATAGGCTGTGTTCTAAGTTTGAACTGTGTTTGGTACCGTACCGATTTTTCAGTAAACCTCAGTAATGCTAGGATAAAGGTTTAACAAACAAACTAAAATAATGATAACTTTATAGTTTATTTAAACAATAATGACTCAATTAAAACTATATTATCAACTATGACTGGAAAAAGAAATAAATAAAAAACATTACGGCACAGATACAAAACAATAGAGATAATAACTTGGCACACATCCACTTAATCAACATCAGTCAACAGAGGGTTGATATTTACAAAAACATTCAGCTGGAGAACCAAAGGCTCTAATCACAGAAAATAATACTATGTTTAGATTCAAACAGTGGTTCTAAAAATCAGCTTTAAAATCTAAAAGTTTCCTGGAAATTTTAATTTTACTTATCATCTATCAGAAAACACGAGAATAAATCATGTTATTAAGTGAAGAGGCAGTCTCAAATTGAAACTGTAAACATGTGATTTTTCTCAAGAGAGCCTACCTGACACATGACTTGGCTAAAGTAAAATGAGACCCCGATTGCAGCTTTAAATGGTTCAAGTAAAATGAAGTATGTCCATTCATGAGTATACTTCAATATCTAGAGTTAATTTTTATTCATAAAGATAACATGGGAAAAGAGTATGGAGGTTTGCTGCCTTAGAAATATAAAAGTGAAGGTTTTAAGCTGAATTACAATCCAGTACCTAGATCTCAACTTTTAAGGAGCCACATATCAAGTTTCAATCTAGGAGGATACATTAGTGGGAGAGGACACACACGGGTTGCGTCAAGGCCAATGCTGTGGCTGTTGGCCGGCCACACCGCGCGGCGGCGGATGGCGGGAAACCCCCCTCCACTTGCTCATTACCACATACCTGAATTAAAATGGCAAGGAAATATGAGTGTTTATCAACTGGTTTCATGACGAAAACCCCGTTATACAATAGGCTGTTAAAGGAAGTAGGAAATATAAGTTTACATTGATTATTATTGGAAGTTTATATATTTTTCTCAACATTATTTACTCAAATATGGCTCATATGGTATTAAACGATTGAGCATTTAAAGGGCAACTAATTTCTTATCTTTTATCACTTTAATCCTATTCCAATGACCATAAGTTTAATTAATGTGAGCGTGATTTAGAATTTTTTCTTGAGTTTTCCTACGTTTAGTTGCTTGTCTAGCTCATAAATTTCTAAAGCATAAAAAGTAGTATAAAACGGTATTAAAAGTTCAAGGATATAACATGAAATGTGAATTAAGCATTTGATTTGATAACCAAATTGTATTTAAACTATTAGCTAGATTTTAGTGTTCATCTGAAACAAATTGAAAAAAATATTTATAATTATTATTACAAATATTATGACTGAATTTGGTAAAATTTAGTATTAAGTATTAATACGTCGAGTATATCTAACAGATCAAGAAAAAATCGTTTATTTTTATAAAAACTTATTATTCTTTCCATACACGCTATGTTCATAGTCCGGTATAGTTATTCTACCTTTCACTTTCTATAATAAATAATCAATAATTATATTTATAAAAATGAATTGCACCATTCGATAGCAAATTTTATTTCCTTCAAAAATGCCACCGGCGAACATCATAGGTGCCCAAGTTTCGTGGCAATTTTAATTCGAAGTAGCGTATGTCGCATTTTTCCTGATCTCGCCCATGTTACAAGCGGCCTTTCTGCCCCTCCTAGGCTCGGTGTTCCCCCTTCCTGGGGAGGCAAGTGGCTGGCTTCACTGCAGGATATGAATTCCCATTAGCACGCCCTCTCCTATCATGTATCCTCCTAGGTTTTAATAGGATACCAAAATAAAGCGAGATATACAATTCTACTTATTTTCTGTAAGGTTACCATTGGGGACAACGTACTGAGTTCAGCACTTCTGATAGCTCAGTAACCAATGGACAAAGAGAACAATTCAAAATACTATATATATATTTCTTTAGGTGTATTCAATGATGAAAAATATCTATCTAATAATAAATCAAAATATATTAATAAGACTAATATATTAATATATATATTTTTTTATAATATATATATTATATAAGACTAATAAATCTAAAAAAATCCATAAAACCCATTTTGTAGGAGTTAATCCCCTTAACCCCCCTTAGCATGGCTAGTTTTTAACTTGTCCGAATAATTACAACTTTGCATGTCTGGGCCAAATTTCGTTCACCGATTGGACCATTTTTGCAAGAGTTGTCGTGCTTATGAACACACACATAAAATTTATATTCACAAACACACATTGTGTTCTTTTATAAAAAGAATTACAAATAATTTTAACAGACCTAAGTTATGAATTAAACAGTGAAAAAAATATATATATGGAAATTTTTGTTTTAGGCATCCAGGGATCTCACAACAAAAAGAAGTGATGATTTTGGGCTTAGATCTTACCATTAAATCTGCGGTAAAAGTTTCTTCCCTACTGGTGAAATTTGCTACTATGGTTTATGGAATTATTAAAAGTAATTCCATTCAACTATTTTTCTAATACTAATCGGATTTAAGATAAACAACATGTACTAAACTGTTTTGTTATTGATAAAAATTTCCAAATCATTTCTGAGAGAGAATATATCTTTAAAACTCGATTAAATATTCAAGTAAAAAATCAATCTCAAAATGTTATAAACCATGACAGTCTTGAATAATTTTTAAAAAGTAATCAAATTGAACTGAATATTGCTAAACTGTATATCAATCACTCAATAAAAGTTTTGTAATCTGTGCTTTTAATAACTTATGATGACTTAAAATTATAATTAATTAATAGCATTGGTGCGAAATCAGAGACAGTACATTGTGAAATATTACTTAAAAGCTGTAATAAGATTTTATTGAACTATTAGTTTGAGGATTGAACCAATCTATTTTGTAATAGATTCCCTAGATCCGAATTATATTAAATACATTTATTGTGCAGATCTTTTAGTTCTCCCACAACAATTTAATTTACTTAAAAATGGTTTTAAATGAATTCAGTAACAAGCATGCAATTTATCATATAACAATCAGAATTTTTCTATCTCCTTTGAGAAGAAAAACTGGAGTCATTTAAGTTGTGAAATAAATGTAAAAAACTATAATGGCACTCATTCAAATATTAAAGAATGCTAATATAATGGTGCACCACATCATGTTTTCCTCACGAAATAGCCAGAAAAACAGTACAGTACCATGGACATGTTGTTGAACTTTACATTTTCAACAATAACAAGAGCCAAAAATAATTTTAAGTCAAAGTGCTCCATAAATATATTATTTTGAGGGGTTGGGAATGCAATAAAATATTTGTAATAGGATTTTTTACATTTCATTTACCATTAATGTGTAGAAAAAAAATATTTCATCAGTAAGCAATGCATCATTCAATGAAACTGATTAGATTGCAGGATGAGTCTGAAATGACAGTTGATTTCACAAACTAATTAGGATGTGTTTAGAACTTAAAATTGAAAGTCAGAGCTACATGAAAAAACTGTTAATCTTCACATTGCAAATAATTTTCATACGTTATGTTTTAAATCATAAAGTGAGCTACTACAAAAATCCCAAAATTAAAAATTACAAAATCATGAAACAATCCAAACTAATACTGACACTTAAAACTTAAAATTAAAAGTAATTCCATTCAACTATTTTTTTAATACTAATCGGATTTAAGATAAACAAGATAAAAACATTAAAAAGTAGTGGTAAGCTGATGGGTTTCTGTAATATTATTTATAAATTAAGGCGAATATAAAATTAAGTAAGTAATCTAGGATCATTAAAAGAGTAGCAGCAGTCTTGCACAGGAGGACACCGGTGAGGACAAGGAGGGGCAACTGTTACGTGGTCCCGTTGAGAAGCGGAGGGGGAGGGGTGTTGGCGTTGAGGTCGGGGGCGGGGGCGAGGGGAAGGTTGGAGGCACATCGGAAGTTGGCTTCCTCCAGGTCCTTCTGCAGCTGGGCGAGCGCCGGCGTCCCGTCGACCACACCTTGCACGCCGGCCAACACCTGCCACACAACGCACAAGCATTATTAACTGTCCATTTTCAAAAGTCAGTTTTTTATTTTAAGACTTCAAATTTTTTAACTGTTCAGAATTGGTTAAGTACAAGGTCTCTATAAAAGAACTCCTGGATTTTAAAAATTCATATATTAATAACTATAAAAGATAGCAAAATGTGGTTAATTTCTCTAAAAAGAGTATATCATCAATTTTTACTCATACCAATTGGGAATGTTTTAGTCAAGACGTGGCAGCGCTGAACCATGAAACAACCAGTGCTATCTGGATTGCCGGGATATGGCGACGCCGCAACAAAATGCTAAATGCGTTATTTGGCTAATAGAAACTAAATCTGTTGTTACAGTATAAGGAAATTTTCAAAAATTCCTAATAAATCTCAGGCAATGAATAATCAATTGTGTGGCATCCGTCCCCCAGACTTGCTGGCTAGGATATGAGAAGAGGTGGAATCCGTTACCACGTGTACCGTGCCACTAACGAAGCTCAAATTGAACTTTATTAAAGTGCTGAAAAAAACTTGAAAAAGCAACCTTTCCAATCATGTATTAAACATTTATATAAGTTTTTTCCTTCATTGAAATATTTTGCCTCAAAACCCCGGAATTTTTTATAGACACCCTGTATATTTTTAACAACCAAAAAAGGAAAATAAACAATGGCCCAGTCGAATCGAGGTATTGTTAATAAAATGAAATATTATGTCATTACCAGACAATATTGGAAACAATATAAAAAATTATCAAGACCAATAGGAAAAGACCAATTTGTTGAGTCATGCCTAGGGTGACCTGAGGTCCCGTAAAAATGGGAAAGTCCCGTTTTTTCACGTTGCGTTTTGTTGTCCCGAAAAACTTTGTCGGGACATCAAAATGTCCCGTTTTTTTAAAAAGTAGGCCATACATATGAAAAATTACCAAACGTTATCTTAAAAATTTAGAGGCATCTCACATTACTTACGGTTATAAAAGAATATTGCGAACTTTTACCAAACGCTAAACAAGATTTTAGTTTTACGCCACCTACTTGAAGCTCTTCTTTAAATATCATATAACTTAAAAATGGATTGTTGCCAGTTCTACAATTATATAATATAGAAAAAAAGGAGCAAGTGATAAGTATAACAAAACTTGAAACATTTAATGAACTTATTGTTTAATTTTTGTATAGCTGTTTTCCTAGCATAACAATTAACTATAAGAACTTAAAGTTTATGATAATTATGATACTTTTTTGATCCACTATTTTATATACATACAGGGTGTTTCACGATAACCCTGACAAACTTCAGGATATGGTTCCTTGGGTCAAAATAAGAAAAAAATGTCCAGTAAACATAGGTCCTAAAGTCAATCGTTTCCTATCTATTAGAGAAAATAGTTTTTTTTCGGTTTTCAGTGTACCTATTGGATATTTTGACGTCTAGATTGGAAATCTGTCAAAATATTTTTGATAAAACCTTCATAGCTAGATAGAATATTAAATTTGAAAGAGATTTCATAACTATTTTATGCAAAAACGAGGAGTGTGACTGAGAAATAGTTGTCTAAAAATAAAATTTTTCCTTAAAATTAAAGAACCAAAATATATTATGTTCTTTATATGTTTTTGATAGCCCTTCATACTGTAACCGTTCGAGTTTTTGGCTTGCAATTTTACCAAAAGTTTTAGAATTTAATGGAGAAAAAATAAATATCAATTTAAGTATACTTTATATGGGGATTTTATTTGTCAAAATCCAAAATTTTGTAAGGTATCAAAAAATACTTAAATTTGGAGAAACAAATAAAACTTTATACTTTGATTATTTTTTATCATATTTGAATCAAACTTGGTATGTGGCTTTGACTAGCTAATAAGAGGTAATGAATGGTTAATAGCCTAAAATCCCCTCCTTTTTCACTTTTATGGCAGCAAACCTGCGTATTCATTTTCTAATGTTATCCTTATGGGAAAATATTTTAATACGATAATTCAGTTATTTCTCAACATATTTGAATAAAACTTCGTATATGGCTCGTCTTGTTGAGATCTACCTAATTATGGCCTAAAACCCTCCAGATTTACATTGTTATGGCAGCAAACCTGCATACTCAATTTCCATTGTTAACCTTATGGGAAAAACATAAATATCTCACTCTTCCTTATCTCCATACGTACCATAAAAATTCCCGCTTTGCTAATTATTTATACTCGGTGATTTTGAAATGAATTATTTAATAATTATGATCAAGCTTCATATCAAGGAATATAAACTTACATCCATAAGTAAGCATGTTAAAAATTTCCTTTTTAGAATAACATGGGAAGTGAGTATGCAGGTTTGCTGCCATAACAATGTGAATCTGGAGGGTTTTCGACCATAATTAGGTAGATCTAAACTAGATGAAGCCATATACGAAGTTTTATTTAAATGTACTGAGAAATAACTGAATTGTCATATTATACCTTACAAAACTTTGGATTTTGACAAAAATAATCCTCACATAAAGTATACTTAAATTGATATTTATTTTTTCTCTATTAAATTCTAAAACTTTTGGTAAAATTGCAAGCCAAAAATTCAAACGGTTACAGTATGAAGGGCTGTTAAAAACAAATAATATTTTTTGGTTCTTGAATTTTAAGGAAAAATTTGATTTTTGGACAACTATTTCTCAGTCACACCCCTCATTTTTGCATGAAATAGTTATGAAATCTCTTTCAAATTTAATATTCTATCTAGCTATGAAGGTTTAATCAAAACATTTTGTCAAATTTTCAATCTAGATGTCAAAATGTTCAATAAGTACACTGAAAACTGAAAAAAATCCTTTTTTCTCTAATAGATAGAAAACGATTGAGTTTAGGACCTATGTTTACGGACATTTTTTCCTTATTTTGACCCAAGGAACCATATCCTTAAGTTTGTCAGGGTTATCGTGAAACACCCTGTATATATTACCACATGTATAATTTATTGTTAGAAAATCTTTTTTCTTTTATAATAAAATGTTAAGATCTTAAAAATGTGACTTGATTATTTTTAATCCTCAGAATGTGGCGATTCAAAAAATTAACTTTCATGGCTGTATGTCATTCATTGTATTCCTAAATAAAAACCATAACAATTGTTGCAAATGTTTCGCTGTAATAAGTTCAAAAAATGTAAAATAAAATTCATGGTCTAAAAGCTTAAAAACAGTTTGATACTTAATTTATTCAATTACAAAATTTGTAAATTACAGAGATCCCCGTATAATTAATTACCTTGGTGTGTGGTGTCTTGTATTGGGATGGGGGGGGGGGAGGGTGAGTTTTGTTTAAGTGTCCCGTTTTTATTTGGAAACGATCTGGTCACCCTAGTCATGCCCCTGGATCCACAAGCCTCATGAGAGAGAAAACTTACAGTATATTTCATTTTATGAAATGAGGTAAAGGAATGAATGAATGAACAAAAATCCAGTACAAAAATATATACAATGTTTACAGCACATAATTTGTACTTAACCCTTTTAGTGCCAGGGCAAAAAATGAATGTAGGCACATAAAGTGCCGACCTTTTTACATTGTTACCTGCAAGAAGTGCCAGGCCTTATTTAGCAAAAATGTAAGCGTTTGGGAAAAAATTCACTACAAATTTATTTACAGTGGAACCTGGATAATTCGAACCTCAAGGGACCAGCTAAAAACTTCAAATTATCCATAAATTCGAATTAAAGAAGTTCTAAAGAATGGGGCCAAAACATTAAAACTCCACATTGTGAATTTAACCTCTTTATTAAATTGACACTCTAAAAGAACAAATTCATCATCAAACGCTAATTATAAATAAGGGTTAAAAAACTGTAATCATAAAACAAAAATAACTACCTTAAAGTATAAACTACGTACGAGGCCACGTAAGATAACACAAAGAAACATTTCTGCTAGAAAAAATACAGTACGTTCTGCTACTTCTGAACTTGATACAAGCTACCAACTTAACTTCGTGTAACATTGACAATTGCACGCTCATTGACTTTCCGCTAAAGTGAGTGTTTTATAGGTCCGAGATTTTGTCGACATAGTCACTACACTCTTTTAACGTTACATAAAAACTTTTAAACATTTAAAACAAGACACTGCTCAAATTAAAAAAAAAAAACACTTTGTTTGAAGGACGATTGAAAATAACGGAATGCTGCACTTGAATTCGGAAGTTAGTTTGGCAGGTGGGGGGAGGGAAGGGGGTCGCAGTGTTGAGTAGCCTTTGTAGACCAGGTGGTATATGTTTTGGCTTGGGTAAATCATACAGTCTCCGAGATTTTTGTGTTAATGGCTTCGGAATATCATTAAAAAAGAAAATTTCACTATGCGTACAAATATAAACCTGTGCAAAACTTTTTATCGAGGAAAATAATAAATATTACACAGAAAAATCCACCTTTTTCGCCTGTTTTTCGAGGATATCTCCAAAACTATTCACTTCAGACAAAAATAAATAGCACCAAATGTTTTGTTATGAAATTCTACATTAAAAAAGGTTATTTAAATTTTTTTTATTCCTACAAAAAGGGCATTTTTTGATCGAAACATCTAAAAAAAAGGAAAAAATAATCTAAAAATCTACGTTTTTCGTGATTTTGTTGGAACACGATGACACAACCAACGACCCTCAAACTTTCCACAATGAATGTTTGTATTATAAAAAATAATTACACCAAGTTTTATAAAAATCAGCCTAATATCTTCAGCACAATAATCATCCAATAATCGTACTGCCAAAATATTCAACAATTTTCATATCCTTCTAAACCACCAAGTACGATCCGCAGATAAATGAAATTTGGACCAAATATAAAGGAAAACTAGATCTTTCAAATAAATCTTAAAATACTAAAATCGGTTCACTAGGAGTGCCAAGGCAGGTGTTTAAATATAGTATTATTTTTGGCAATTTCTAGCAATTTCATTAATTTTCATTATTTCCGATTAAAGTATATTTCAAACCTCCAAAAGATTTATTTCAGGCCTGAGTGGCCTTGACATCGAGTCTTACCCTCATTTGTCAAAGCTCGGTCCCCGAAAACGCAAGGGGCGCCTTTTATTAGCAGTCCTCGTACAATGCGATCGAACTGACATTCGCATGCATAAAGCTCGGCCTCCATTTACATTAATCCCTTCTGCGTACTTTTTCTACGCCAAGCTTAGTCCCTAAAATTAAACATGTTGCCTTCATTAAGTAATACTCAGCCCCCATCATAGGACTGTTTTTATACGAAGCTAGATTGCCAAGTGATAAAAGGTCCACTTCAGTTTCCTGTGGCTTTCTCTCACAACTGGCAATTTTGCTATGGCAATTTAAAATATTTTGCAATTGTTTAATGCAATATTACTGCTATCACAAACAAAGTGTTATTAATATTCAGGCAATTTAGGTGAAATTAATGGTTTTTAAACTGTTTCCCACGTGAAATTGGTTCAAAATTTATAAAATTCTTTCAAGGAATTTAGACTCGATAGTTAAACGTTTATTATTAACTACCTACCTTTTTACAATAGGAAAACGTGCTACACATATTTTTGTCTCCTTCTTCTGAAGTCTAAAATGTACTGTCCAAATACCTTAGATAGTAATAGAAAAAACAATATACTGGACTTTGAGCGTTTTAATTATTTTCTGTAATAAAAATTTAGTTATTTTTTCTGTTCATTCATATAGAGGAAGTTTTTTTTATAAGGAAGTTATTTTTACTCAAGCCATTACCAACTGGAACAGACTCCCACTGGAGTTTAAGGATTGAACGTTCAGAATTCTGTAACATATAAGTAATATATAGAAAGTATTTAAAAAACAATTTTATTTTATTATTAAAGAAAAATTATTTGATTTACTGTGAAAGGGCCACCCAGGGGCGGCTCCAGTATCTATTCTCGGAGGGGGCAAATGGGGAGATTTGGGGTGGGGGACATCCGGGGGGTCTGGGGGGTATGGAATACCCCCCAGGGTGGAGGGGGGTCCGGGGGTCCTCTCCCGGAAAATTTTCAAAAATGAGGCACAGAAAACTGCGTTTTTATCTATCCTGAGACGTGAAAAATGTTATCAAACTTAGCTTTTTTTAAATGTAAAAACAGGTTTTACTGGCGAGTGAATTGAGTAGAACACTATACTTTTTCGTCGGTTTTTTGTAGGTGTCTGCGGGTCCCCGAATTTTTCGGGCCGGCTTGGGTCAGGGCCAGCTCGAGACATCGGGTCGGAAAGATCGGGCCAAGATCGGGTCGGGCCGAAAGCTAATTTAGCGGCCGATAAAGCACACGGTCATTCGCAATCTTTCAAGATTGCGTACAAACCCCCCCCCAAACTAAAGGTGGTTCCGGGAAACACGCCTTGGAAAAATTGGAAATTGTTGTGTATTTTTTATTGTTTCAGAGTGTTTAAGAAAATTCCAAAAAGTATATTACGTTACCTATCTAACCGTTAGACATACAATGGAAGTGAATAATTAATAAAAAATTATAAGAAAATTATTTGTTCATACAGTATTTATTTTTGCAGCCATAACTAAAAGTAATATTTTAGGGAGGTTGAAGGTAAACCAAAGAAAAGACAAGTATAGTATAACATGGTTACTTTGTTATACAAATCCAGATGATGTCCTAAAGAAAAAAGATCTAAATAACAAAATCAAGTCGCCTACATTTGGTATTCGAAAAACGATCAATAATTTTTTCAATGTCTAATTCAATGTCTTTGTGCACGTGTAACAAACACAATCCAGTTAATCGGTCTTCATGCATCCTTGAGCGCAGCCACGTCTTCAATCTTCTCAAGGTGGAAAATGATCGTTCAGCCGTAGCAACGCTGACTGGCAGAGTGGCAAGGATTTTCAGGAGGGATTTGATTGTAGGATATAAATCCTCGTCACAACAGTTTACTAGGTCGATAGCATTTTCTGGGATTTCTTTGACGTTGACATTCCTCCATTTGTTGGCCCAAAGTTGCAGTTCACCTCTTAAATGGAACAATAACATCTTCTTTTCTTGATTAAAGACTGGTGAAAACTGTTCCAGCGCCTTTTCAAGATGATCTTGTTTTTTTTGAAAACTTTCTCCGTCTTCAGATAGTAAAGCTTTTGGCAATAAATTTCTCAGCCCAAAGCATTGAAGTGTAGATTGCCCGAATCTTCCTTTGATGTCTTCACAGATGTTTTCAAGTAAGGGGATGTAAATGGATCGCCGAAAGTATTCTTCTGGAGTGCTGCTTGCATAATTTTCTCTATTAGTCTGCCTTCCAACAATTCTTGGTAATTTCATTTCTACACCAACTGAATCAGCTACTTCTTTAGCTTCCGCAAACAATTTGGAAAACACTTCATCGCAATCTCTTCTTTTGTTTTCCAAAGTAGAAAGCGTGTTGTGAATGGCACTAGATGCTCGATTGAGGTCTAAAGAAGGCAACTGTAGCAGTCTGCTGATTGGAAGAGTTACTTGGAAGATATCCACTAGACTAAAGGTTGAGATGATAAATTCGGGTGAACACAGTGCATGGAGTAGAGATGTAGCTTTGGATGATGTATGTGTGTCTTTCCAAGTGGAAATGCGAGTGAGAGCCTCTACAATTTCTGTGAAGTACATCTTGAATTGTAGTACACCATCGTGCCTCTCTGCCCAACTTGTCTCACAAAGTCCTGATAACTGTAATTCTAGAATATTCTTGATAACGAAGTTTCTCTTTGCGGACACATTGAAAAATGTAATAATGGATTTCATTATGTCTACGGTGTTCCTAACATTCACCACTGTACTGGATTTTGACAAAGAATTGTTCAGGCAATGATTGTAACAAGGTACTCTACATGCCTTAGTTGCCTGATCACTTATTTCTTTTACAGCCCCTAGAACTTCGGAAGCCATTACGCTGCAGTTGTCTGTCCCTATCCCTACACACAAATTCAGATCAAGGTTCAGTTCTTTCATGATGTTCAACACGATAGTTCCCAGTGCTTTTCCCGATAGCTTGCGTTCGGTCAGTAGTGGGTCACCATCAGGTCCTGTCGTTGATTGGTCGGCATATGCGTCGACAAACTTCAAGAAATCTTCACGAATAGCTCCATCATGAATGTACCGAACACTGAATGATAGTTGCTCGATATGCGAGATATCAGTAGTCTCGTCGAACAAGATTGAGTAATATCCTGCTCTACTAATCCGTTTGATAATCATACTGGTAATCTCTTCTCCGCAGCACTTTATTATGTCATTTTGGGTATTTTTACCAATGTAAGTAGCTCTTGCTGAGGCAGTTGCCAGATGCATTTTTAGATTATTATCGCCACTGGCAACTTTAAACTTTAAGAGCTCTCTAAAATTTCCGGAATTTGAAGGCCGGGCCTCATCATCTAGTTGTCCATCATCCCTGTGGCCCCGCAAAGGGATATTTTGTCGTCCTAAAAATAGGATTGTCTCAACTATGGGACGTAATCTAGCCCTGTTCTCCTCAACTTGTTGAAGCCTTTGTTTGTTAATCTGATTTATAACTTCATCCCTTGGTGCTTCGAACGTTCTCATGAAATCTTGACTTGCTTGAACACATTCTTTATGATAATGCATATTTTCATGTGTCATCAAATAACCATCTTTTCCAAACAGTTTTGAAAACGTTGTTACTGGTCTAGTGACAAACTTTTGTGTAGCTACACCTTTATTGTGTCCTACTTTGTCTCCAGCAAACAACACGCAGTATTTACAAAATAACCCCTGTTGGATATGAGAAAGAACTAGCCACTTATGATTTTCAAAATGTTGCAATCCCAAGTAACGTTTGATTTCCTTTCCATTTACTTTGTGTACGGAGAATGGGAATTTATAGTTACTTGAAGGTTTCCAGTGGTTTTTGAGTAAATTATACTTTGTTAAATCATTGATTTTTGAATTAATGAAACTCCCAATGTCGTTTTCAGGAACAAAATCGTTATTTGACTCAGATGAGGCCGATGAGGGCCTTTGATTTGAAAAATCATTCAGGTCCCAGTTATCAACGCCTTTTACGGTATCGTCAGCATCAGTTCCTTGATCTTGAGGTTCCGACGGTAATATTTCCATGTAAACAGCATTATTTTTATCAACAATAGAATCCTCGATTGAACTTTCTTGAGTTTGGCATATTTTACTAGTTGATGCACATTGCTCATCAATATTATTTGCGACTGTTGATACTTTGGAAGACTTCGTAAAAAAAGAATCAATTGTTCTTGTTTGAGCTTTTCTTTTTTTTAAACGGTCCCCCTAAAATCAAATATATGAATTAGTTCAAACTAGAGTGTACTACATGCTGATTCATATTAAATTTTTACTTTTTCCCTACATTGTTTGTTCACTATATCGCTATATATTCAGGTTTTTTTTATTTTCAAGGGAAGTTCACGCCAAAAACAATAAAAAATCACAAAAAATCTAAATTTCCCACAAACGGCTTTTGATTACATTTTGTGATTTATAGCCTATTCTTTAATTATATTTTATTTATTTATTTTATTTGTGTAATATATTTAAATGTGTTTAAATTATATTCTTTAAAAGCAAAATAATATGACACCACATGCATTTGTTAAAGTTTTAGGCGTTTAAAAGTTGTGGAGTTAATAGTGCTAAGAAAAATCAGTTGTTAATCCGACAATAACAACTGAGTAACTACCCCACTCAGTTGTACAAAACAAGCCTAAACAACTTTGTAATAGTGTTCTGCCCATTAAATGGATGGGATTAAATTAGATTACTATAAAATTAAATGGTAATCTTATAGTAATCACCTTTCAAACAAGCTAAAAAGGTTAAAGATTCAGTATTTTGAATTATAATTATCAATCTAAGACAAATGGTTGTGGAGTTAATTGAAATTCAATGTACAAAACCAACAACTTTTGTTTGACCTTATCACGTTCGCTGCGGGGGTGGGGATGGAGGGCGTTGCCCAAAGTGTGGCAGCGGACGCGATTAGCACAGACGAAATTAAAAATATTTCGGTCTGACGAATCGCAAATCATTGTGCGGTGTTGTGCTGCGTTACCAGGAGAGTGGAAGTAGTTAGCCAAAACACCCACAGGTAGCAGCACTGCCTGGATTGAGTTCTGGGTACAAAATAGAACACTACTGTGACGCAGCCCCGTCAGCCGCTCCCCGCGTTACACTCGCATGACGCTGCGTCATGACGCACACAACGTGTTAATCCACAATCCCGCACAGTCAAAGTGTATAGTCTTCCACTATCTCACGCAGTAGATGTCTGCTAAAAGCAAAAGCACGGGCCCGGACCGGGCGCACAGTTCCAACGACGGGTTTCGAGGTGGAGGTTAGGTGCAATAGTGCTTAGGTTGCAGCTGTCTTAGGTCCTCTTCGATTCATCACAATTAATTTAATCAGCTCAAGTTTAGGCCTTAATATTGCAAACATAAATTGTTGTCCATTGACATCAGGCAATATTAGACAACCGAAAAGTTTACGAATTTGTTTTAAACGTTATTCTACCTACATTACCAAGAAAAATTATAAATTTACACTTACCTCCATTTTAAATCTTTAGCCAACACATCAAACATCAATCAGACAGAACAAGCAAAATAATAAATAGACTATACTATTGAAACAAACACTGACACTTGACACTGAGTGCAACGAATTCTCTTTCCCACAAAACCTCAAAACTAAGGCTGACATGAACGCGGGAGTACAGTAGTATTCTTAGCAGCCAGCTTGAGTCAGTATTGCCCCTCGCTATGAGAGACTACCAACGTCACCACTTGAATAGAAATTTACAAGATAGTAAAACCTATATAAATTTATTTTTTATGAAATATTAAATAATGCGTGATTCTCTCATGGGAAAATACTTAATATGTTTTGGACTTTTATGTCACGTTGCTTTTTGTAATTGTTTGTACCTTTTTACAATTTTGATGTTTTAAATATTCATATTAAAAAATATAAGTCCCCAGATTCTCGGGGGGGGCAATTGCCCCTACTGCCCCCCCCTTGGAGCCGCCCCTGGGGCCACCACTAATGTAATAGTACATTCTAAGCATGCGTGTCAATTGTGTGTCTGTTGTATATGTCCTGTATGCAAATGCATGACATATGGGACGGTGGTCATCATATTAAGTTGGTGAGTTTATAAATTTAAGTGAAAAAAATGACAATGATGGTCATGTTTGCAGGTAACAACATCTTTCTTCCTAATATGTGTTTTATAACTTTTATTCCCTTTTTTCACTGAAGATTGAAAAATGCCGAAGTGGACTACTATTTTTTTACATGAGTGTAAATTGTTTAATTACGATGAGGACTGTTTTTATTTCCCTGAATACTTGCTGTAGACTATGTAAGGAGATATTTTAGTCGCAGAAGACTTTTGTTTTCAATATATAGTGTGTACTTTAGTAAATAAATAATTATACTTCTTACAGTTGTTTTCGTAGAGATTAAAATAGTAGTTTTTATCACAAGGAGCGACTTTTTTTAACATACTGCGTAAATTAGCTTTTAGTCGTTAAAATTCTTGTCTTAAAAATATTTTTGAAGTTACAACACAATTTAAAATGTTTACATTTCTTTGTTTACAAGCAACACTTTCCATCTTGCAAAGAGCGACTTCAGCATACATACATAAAGAAGCGGAAAAGAAGGACCTTCCAGTTATGAGAGAAGGCCACAGGAAACTGAAGTGGACCATTTTCACTTGGTAATCTAGCTTTGTATAAAAAACAGTCCTATGATGGGGGCTGAGTATTACTTAATGAAAGAAATATGTTTAATTTTGGGGACCGAGCTTGGCGAAGGGAAGGTAGGCATAAAGGATAATAATTGGGGACCTAGCTTTATGCATGCGAATGTCAGTTCGATCGCGTTATACGAGGACTGCTAATAAAAGGCACCCCTTGCGATTTTGGGGACCAAACTTTGACAAATGAGGGTCAGACTCGATGTTAAGGCCACTCAGGCTTGAAATAAATCTTTTGGAGGTTTAAAAATATACTTTAATCGGAAATGATGAAAATTAATGAAATTGCTAGAAATTGCCAAAAATAATACTATATTTAAACACCTGCCTTGGCACTCCTAGTGAACCGATTTTAGTATTTTAAGATTTATTTGAAAGACCTAATTTTCCTTTATGTTTGGTCCAAATTTTATTTATCTGCGGATCGTACTTGGTGGTTTGGAAGGATATGAAAATTGTTGAATATTTTGGCAGTACGATTATTGGATGGTTATTGTGCTGAAGATATTAGGCTGATTTTTATGAAACTTGGTGTAATTATTTTTTATAATACAAACATTTATTGTGGAAAGTTTGTGTGGAAGTTTAAGATTTATCGTGTTCCAACAAAATCGCGAAAAACGTAAATTTTTCGATTATTTTACTATTTTTTTAGATGTTTCGATCAAAAAATGCCCTTTTAGTAGGAATGAAAAAAATTAAAATAACCTTTTTTAATGTAGAATTTCATAAAAAACATTTGGTGCTATTTATTTTTGTCTGAAGTGAATAGTTTAGGAGATATCCTCGAAAAACAGGCGAAAAACGTGGATTTTTCTGTGTAATTTTTATTATTTTCCTCGATAAAAAATTTTGCACAGGTTTATATTTGTACGCGTAGTGAAATTTTCTTTTTTAATGATATTCCGAAGTCATTAACACAAAATTCTTGGAGACTGTACGATTTACCCAACCATGTGCTTTTTTTAGCAGATACCGCCTGGACTATTTGTGTCGACACAGAAAACTGCGCATCAGGTCTGGCGCATGGCTCGTCTGCCGGGAGCCGTTCTACATAAAATCAAGCGCGAAAAGACTAGTGACGCTGCCAGGGCGAGCGTTCCCTTTCCGAACCCAGTCAGCGTTCTGTACTGTTTTAGTTTACATTATTGGTGTCGCGTTACAAGCGAAGTTGGGGCAGGGTGGGAAGCCTGGGAGGTGGAAGGAATGAGTCATTTGACCATAACCTCACACGCTATAGGTCTAGCGTTAATTTTGTATTGAATGTCGTAGTAAAACGTGTTTTCCAATGAATTTGTAACTATTTCCAGTCGTGGAATGAAATTAATGTACCTTAATTTGGCACTTTAAAATTCGAATTATCCAAAATAAAATTCGAATTATCCACGATTGTTTAGCATTGTTTGGATACAAAATGCTAGGGACCAAGAAAAATATTCGAATTAAAGAAGATTTCGAACTATAAAAGTTCGAATTATCCAGGTTCCACTGTATTAACATTTTTTAACAAATCTTTTTTTTCTTTAATTTTAAGTACTTGTACTATTTAAAAATGACAAGAGGAAAGAAAGACAAATTTCACGCTTCTGGTACAAATAAATGTAAATAAATTTTAAAAAATTTGTATCATATTAATTTTTCATGTTTACCCCAAAATATCAGTATTTGTGATTCACTCCCTGTGAGAACCATAAAAGCGTGTTAACTGAGCAACATGAAGGTTTGAGTCGCCTCATCGAGGTTGATTCCTAAAACCGTTATACTATGGAAGTTCAGATCTATGATGTGAATCAGGAAAAAGCCTTATTATTGAGGCTGTTTGGAGTGGAGTTTGTTGTGGTGTGGAGTTACCTCGAGGGCATTGTCGATGGCCTGGTACTGGCGCCGCACCTCCGTCACCGCAAGCCCCCAGTTGTCGGAGATGAGCTGCTTGGACAGACACGCCTTCCCCAGCTGCCTCTCCTTCTCTCGCAGCCGACTCGTCTTCTGGATAGCACAACAGCAATTTTTGTAGACACTAGATTATACTCTTATATACATCAGTTAAAAATGGCAAAATATGTGTATACTAATTTTATGGGTGATATTTGAATATTGGGAGCATAATTTTGTAGGTGCATTTTTCTTAAGATAATCAATAGTGTTTAGAAGCTTTTAATCCCAAACATAAAAACGTTGATTTGTAATTATTCCAAACACGAAGAGTAAAAAAAATGTACAAGAGTAAGAGAAAAGATAACATATGTTTGGTTCAATTATACATTATTTGTTATGTGCAATTTTCATAAATGTATTTATTTTTTTATTACAGACATGTCTTAACTGCTATTTACGATTTCAATAATTTATATGAACTATACGTTTTTACGTGCTGAATTACATTCTTAAGGTTAAACATAATGATTCCACTCCAGATTGAAATGAGAAGATCATAACTTTCCTCGATAAATTTTGCTTTTTCCGTCAAATGGTATGAATACTTTAGAACGCTAATATAATGGTGCACCCCAGCGTGTTTTCCTAACAAAATAGCCAGAAAAATAAACTTTCTTTACAAAAATTTCAACAACAACAAGAGCCAAAAATAATCTAGGTCAAAGAACTCCATAAAAATATTATTTCATGTGCTAACACAAAGTAATTTTCCAATTTTGTCTTAAGAAAACTGAGATTTTCTCGTTAATCTATTGATTAACTTATAAACTCGGGTTTCTAACAGTTTGAATGTAAAAAGTATTCATTTCAGGAGTTTGAACTCAGAACTTTCATTGCACTGCGCTGTCCCCTGAACCTTGCCGGCCAATTCCACTCGTAAAAAAAGAGGCATTTGATACCCTGATGTAAACGACAATAAAAACCATAAAGGATGTACTCCTTTATGTACTTGTACATAAAGGATGTACAAGGACTCTAGACCTAAAGGATGTACTCTAGACCTAACATCTCAATTTAGTATGTTTATTAATAGACCAAAAACTGTAAAAAAATTAATTTTCTGGCCAAACAAAGAGGAAACCTAATTCCCCAAAAAAGGTATTACAATCACATTGAATATTGGATTACTCGTAGAGCAGCTAGAGGCGAAAATTTACAGTAGTAATAGTATATTTGTTTCAACTTAGCCTAAATCGCTCTCGGCCATCACACAAACCCTGCTATAATTTTTAATTATGAAAACCCCGATTCAAAAAAATAACGGAATTATGGAATGGAATGTCCATGAAGAGTTTCAAGATTCTAGTTTTTTTACTTCTGGTGATCCGTAAAATGCGAGTGGCCTATGTGATATCTGAAAAATAAATAATAGAACATAACCGTAATAGTTGCTTACAGTACAGTTTTTATTTTAGTAGATGGAATTTCTATTTTTTTGTCTCATGAAAGTATTCTAGAGACTTTCCATTCATATTTTTTAATCATAGCTCTGAAAACCAAAAAGGTCGCCATTATTAATTTCTTAAATTTATCTTATTTCATCCTTTTTAGATGCAGCCATTTTTGTATTTTCAAACTTTAAGATCTTAAAAACCATAAATTTTATGAAAATTGAATATTATACTAAAAAGTTGCGCAATTTTATTTCCTAACATACAAAGATTATTAAGATGGAACAACAATTAACGGAGTTATTACAATTTTCAACATATTAATCAACATATACCCACCAAGTTCAAGTTGATATCTCTAGTAATTCCAAAGTTATGCAAAATCATGTTAAAACACATACATACTGACAGACGGATAACCGAGCATTTTAGTACCTATGTTTACAGGAATTTTTTTCTTGAATGTAAGTAACCATATCACAAAGACCTTCAGGGTTTTTGTTTTTAGCAAACACCCTGAATATGGTTTCCTTTACTTTTTTTTAATATGTTGTTTTCAATTAAATAAGGATGGTTAAAATACCGTTAAACAATGGTAAAATACTGTTCAAAAATACAGTTTTTGTATTGTTAACTAACTGGGTCAAATCCCAAACATCCAGACAGACTACTTTATTTGATGAATTTTATAGGAATAGTGACGTGATGGCAATTTTGAATAAATTGCAGTAAACGATACATTTTCTGGCCTTCATCATGTGGTCAATAGATGTGACATCTGAAAAAAACACACGATTTTCCGGTAGCAATACAACTGAGATATTTGCTGGCTGCGGTATAACACTACATTTTCCAGTCGCAATATTACTGAAAAATTTGTCTGCCTTGATCCGTTTGAGAGGTTTGCCAGCCGAGACAACAATAATAATAACAAAACGGCTATTTCCTTTAATTTTATGGCCAATTTCTAATTTCCTGCCCAAAGATTGAAACTCATCACTTTCCTCCGGTTATTCCTAACTAAAGCCCTGATGTTTTCCCGACTTTTCCTGTATTCTTGACTGGTACACTCTCTTAATATTTCTTTTCACTAAGAATAGGCTGACCAATCTGAGAAATAAATACATAAGTCAGGTCTTCTCGTAATAGCCCATGGTAAAGTAGTTTGACTGATTTATGCTGCTATCTAGCGGGGAAACACTAAACTACCTGGGCCCTGCTCGTCAACATATTGCAAGGTATCTCAGCCAATGGCGATTAGCGACCGCCTGGGATAAAAACATAATTTTTCTATAAGAAATTAACTGAAACAGAAACAGACTTTTTCTTGTTTTGAAAATTAATTTCACATTAGAAAAATGAAGTTTCAGATTTCATGTCCATGAAAATACTAAGAACTACTCCTACAGTGAAAATGAAATTGTCATATGTTATATGAAAATAATAGCTAGCTTGCAGAACAAGACAACACATGCTTTGCGTTCTTCTATGCAGCTCAGCTGACTAACTGCATCGTCTATAAGCGCCCAAGCTCAGGCAGGAGATAGGCCTAGAATCGAAAACTTCTACAAAATCTTTGCTGGAGCCAAACTCACTTCCAACTCACAAACAGCATCACTTCAATCAGTCTTTTTCATTTCTTCATGAGGAACCTACGTCAACGCCAGGCAACTATCACTGCACGAATTATATTTAAAACTGTTTAAAAGCTTTAAATGGCTTTTCTTGGCCACTGCCTACAACAACTGCTAAATCAGTTATTTCTACGATTAGGACTTAGCTTACTGCAATGTAACAAATTTCATTTCAAATTTCATTTCATGTTTCTTCAATGGCACAAAAAGTCATTTCAAAACTATAACAAACCCCAAGCTAAGGTACCCCAAGTAAGGTTATCAAAGAACCCACCCTTAAGAATTTTTCCATAATGATACTAACTCTGTTACATTAAATTTCAATTACAAATGAGAATTGAAAAATAGCAATATAGCTTGACAATGTTTCCCAAACCTTTCTGAATGAGGATATGCCACTGAACAATCTGATCAGTTAAAATTAACTAATGTAACAAAGATCTTGTCATAAGAACTATAAATATGAGTTTGGTATTTTACTTATATTTAATTATATGTTAGATATTTAACTTACTTTTAACTTCTGTGTAACTTCCGGGTAATATTTTTAAATTTGGAGTATTTAACAGTTGTTGCAACTAAATATTTATGCAGAATAGTCTCAATACGGCATATCAGAGTTGCAACCACATAAATATTAAACAATTTTGGCCTAATACTGCTATTTTTAACTACAAAAATTTTTTCTTCCTCTAGGAAAAAAGAGATACAATCAATTTAGATTTAGGTTGTGCTATATTATTCAAAACCTACCTCAACATTTATTTACTTAGATACTGACAAAAGTGGTGGCTCCATGACCGATTTTTGGAGGGGGCCATTTTTTGCTCGGGGGTGGGGGGAGCATCTCAATAGGTCCCCACCTTTTTGCATAACAAAATATATTAACAACCGTTAAATGTTTTTAAGTAGCCTACAACAACTGCCTTCCTTAAAGATAAATTATTTAAGTTTGTTATCTTGTTACAAACATAAACATTTTAGCTGAGTAAACATTTTGGATATGAGTATGCTAGATATATACCAAATTATGTCAATGTGGCAACACTGGTGTTAATCAAGGCAACCGAGTGTTGGAATGACGCCCCCAAACCCAAGGTTTTGTAGAACCATGTAAAGCTAAGTATCTTGCATAAGTTAGAAATGTGACTACCCGTGACATCCTTTATATTACGTAGAGGTGTGCGGATAGTGAATTTTTGGATCGGATCGGATTCGGATCAGATAGCTTATGTTCGGATCGGTTTCGGATCGGATAACACAGGTTCGGATCGGATAGTACCGGATTCGGATATTTACGGCGCGGCGTAATGAGCATTTTTAAGTTTTCTCATAAGCCTAAGGTAATTGCAAGGAACTACCATATTATCCTAATGTGTAAGGTAAGGTTTGCCTTCATAGCCCTGAGTTGTTGATTGTTCAGATATATTGTTTTCAGTGCAGGCCAAATGTCAATTAAGTATGCAAAGGTACAACTAATTATCTGTTAATAATTTGGAAATTTATTGATTCCCCTTAAGCATAGTTAGTATTTAATTCAACATGTTTTTAGGCCTAAATAAATTTCTGAATTAGGTTACTTAAAAATTCATTTTTCAATGCAATCTAAATTTGTTCATTTTTATGCCTCTGTATTTTTTGTTCTTTTCCTTTTCATAAATCATAAATTATTTGATCAGTGGCTAGGCCTAAGTGATAAGACAAAAGAATTAAATATATAAAACTTGATTCACCAATCTCTTCACATTTGAAGAAAGCTCTACATTTTTATTCATGCATCAATGCCTGACAACCAAGATTTTGATTCACTACAAAATCAATATCAATATATATATATATATATATATATATAAAATGTTGGTATATTTTGTGCTACAGCCAAATCTACACGTCGCAGACCCTTGATCTTGGTATCAAATTAAAGCTTGGAATCTCATGATGTGCACTATGGTGGTTGGGCTTCAATATCACATAGGGTATAGGGACAGGATCGTCCGAAAGGGACCTATGTCAAGGATTTTGTGATTACTTTAGGGTTTATTTGCAGGGCCGTACTCAGACCGGTTTACCCGGTAAAATTTTACCGGGGCCCGGGGTCAAGGGGGGCCCGGCAGGGTCAGAACTCCCCTCCGAAACAGTGGAAACCTCCCGATGAGGCCCGGGAACAGGTCAAAGGGACCCAATTCGACACGTGTGAGCAAAAAAAAAAAAGTCACCTCTTTTGACGAGCCGGAAATCAGCTGTGGTTTCGAGTGAAACAGATGCAGTACCAGGACATGAGGGGCCCGCCCTAATATCTTCACCTGGGCCCGCCAAAGCTGGGTACAGCCCTGTTTATTTGTTTATATCAATACATATGGTTTGATTTGAAATGGTTACCGTGGTTACAGTGGTTGCCAACAGAATGTGGTTACAGTGGTTGCCAACAGAATGCAGCACTTAGAATTGTTTTTGTACATCAGGTGAATACAGTCTTATTTTTACAACTGTGTTTTTATTTACATTTTCAATTATTTAGTTGATTTTTACTGTTAGGTTATGTTATTAAAAACATCAAGTACACTAAATGTAGAGATACATTTTTTTTGGTTTTAAATTCAAAATTCGTAGTAAAAATAAGATCAGAAAATGCCAAAAAGTACGAGAAAATGTTTGCAATGTTGTATGTTATCACAAAGACTAAACACTGCACGAAAAAATGGAACAACAAAGAAAAAGAAACACATATAAGGGTATCACGGGAAAATTCACAGCGACATCAAAAACACTACCGGTATCGTAACAGATTGGAACAGACGCACAAGGTGATGAAAGAAATAATCAGAACCGAGATAATGAAGAACCTTCGAAAAAGGGATCAAACGGAATAAGCTGATTTAAATTATACAACTTTACAAGCTGTTTGCAAAAGGGCAGGGAACTATGATTTGAGGGGTACATTATTCCAATAAAATGCAGATTATATTGAACACCCGAATTTACAAGATAAGACAGAATTTGTAGTTATTGCGTAGCAAATTCAAAAGGGAAGCGTAAAATATGTGCTGTTTGTAAGGGCAAATAAGACTGCTACCACCAGATATGCCACCCCCGATTTTCTCAAATATTTGTATAGGGAAACATCAAAATATATTGAATTTTTACATAACAGACGTTATAGTGCTTGCTTCCAAATTACGTCTTTTGGGGGTTACAATTTAGGCCTTCATGAGATTTTTCAACCCAGCGAAGCGGGTTACCAACAGTTAGTAATGCTATAAAATAATTAGTCTGAGCAGTAAACTTAACCTAAATTTCAAGATGAGTTTCAAATGTTGAAGGTTTCAGTATTAAAGCTTGGTCATTTAATTAGAACAAATAAAAGTCTATTTGTTTTAGAAAATAAACAACAAACAAACTCACTAATTATTATCACAGGCGTAGGTTGTCAATTCAGCATTTTACTGTTATCTAAGAATGTCTATTTTAATCACGTATTGGAAATACGGCTCGGCTTAATTCGTCAAAGATTAATATTTCAACAAAATAAAAACTTAATTTTGATCATTCAACTTTGTATTTCTAGGTAGGTAATTGCTTAGATGATAAATAAATTAATACAATTGAAAGAAAGACATTCCTGAGTTAATTCAGCTTTTAAGCAGACGACATTCAAACACGATGTGAGATGGAAAGACAAACAATGAAATGAACAGGTTCGCCAAATCTTTGGCAGCCCAAAATTATTGTAGGCTTTTTATTTTATCGTATCAACAGGCCACTTAAGATATTTACGGCCTGAAATAGTCGTATGAAACATCAAAACGACTATTTATTTATGGGGTATTTACGGGATATTTCGTTTTGGCAATTGAAGACGACTGTGGGGACACTGTCGGTCATTGACGAACTCTGATTTGTCTTGATTTTGATTCTCTCTCGTACCGATCGATGTTTTGTCGGTAACGGATACTGATCGAGATCACGACAGTGACAGAACTAATTAAGGATGTACTATTATTTGTTAACTGATTTAATGCTACGATACAAGAATTTATCTTACGATGTTCGTTATCGCGTCGGGTATTGCGCAATACTCTGATCGTATACAACGATCTCGATCTTATCACAAGTCGCAATATCAGCAACCGAAATACATCGCTTGATGCACACCACATAATAATCGCATCGTGTTGAGGCGTTGTTCAAGCCGCAATCGCGAATCGTCGCATTTCAAAGTGTCATTTTTGCTCTGCGATGTTTTCTCTCACCACTGTACTCTCGTTGGCAGTGACTAGTTTTGTTTGGAAGACTTTCCAAACTTTAAAATTTGATCCTTCTTAAAAATTTACCCCAAAATATGCAGTCTATCCGATAGAGTCGGATATCTAGTCAGTCTTACCGGACAGTTACAAAACCCTCGGATCGGATTCGGATATCCGATCCGATCCGAATTTTCGGATATCCGCACACCTCTAATGTTACGGTATATAAATTACAACATTAGACACCACTGACATCAATCAGTCATTGGTCTAATTCAAATTTTAGCGAACTTCCTTAAAGGAATAATTAGCGAATTTCCTTAAAGGAATAAGCTATTACGGTAGTACTCATGGTAAGACCTAAAGTCCGAGACCATGTTAACTTTTCATTTTGGGCCCCCCAGAAGCAAAAAACACCATTCGTTTGAATTTATATATCCAGTGCTTGATTTGTAAAAATTGAGGCGCCGGAACTGTAATTTGACAATTTGTACATAACCCCCCCCCCTTTATAATTTTTTCCCTTAATAAAAAGTATTGTTTATGGCTATGTGATTAATTAGGTCGATTTAAAAAGTCACATTTGATCCGACTTAAATTTTTTGATAAGTAAATTAAAAACTAACAAAGCATTATTGCATTATTTTACCAAAAAATAAATTGTCTAAAACATATAGTTTTTTATGACGCCTTGTGAGAGTATTAAGGTCTTTTTGGCGTTTTCGATTTGGCTTAGCTCAATAAAAAGAGCATTAGGAGAGAGAGCGCTAATTTCAGGCCGAAATTCCACGCGTAATTTCCGTACATTTTCGGTACTCCGGCCGATCATACACGATCGTCTTTTGCGGCAAATTCTTCGACCGATCATACACATGATCGTATTTACGGCAAATTCCCTGGCCGATTACACGCGATTGTCTTCTGCGGTAAATTCTTCGGCCGATCATACGCGATCGTCTTATGTGGCAAATTTTTCGACCGATCATACACGCGATCGTCTTTTGCGGCAAATTCCCTGGCCGATTACACGCGATTGTCTTCTGTGGCGAATTCTTCGGCCGATCATACGCGATTGTCTTTTGCGGCAAATTCTCCGGCCGATTAAACACGATTGTCTTGTGCGGCAAATTATCCATCCGATTACACGCGATCGTCTCTTGCAAAAAATACTCCGGCTGATTATACACGATCGACTTTTGCGGCAGAAAGAGGTTCCGGAACGCCGTTCCGCCGCAAATCAAGCACTGTATATATATATATATATATATATATATATATATATATATATATATGTCTGTTAACACGATAGCGGCCGTAAATATGGTCCGATCTTAATGAAATTTGGTACAGACATGTAAAGTGGTAATCACTCGGACGAGTTCGTGAACCAGCCCGATCGGACCACCGGAAGGGGGGGTAAAGGAGGATAAACCCCCCCAAAAATGGGATTTTTGAGTTTTTCACATAGAAAAATAAAATTTGTCAAATTTTTGTTGGCACCATTGAATTTAGCTCAAAAAAACAAACAATTTAGTAGTTTTAATCACTGCTCTATGTCCATTGGTTACCGAGATATTGAAAGTGGTAAACACAGTACGTCGAAACAACGTTCGATTGTTTGGGTTAAAGGAAACTGCAGGTGAGGACACCGATCAGCTCGTGATCCAACTGTGCCGCGAAAAACTTGGTGTGGAACTTCCGGTAGAAGCCATCTGCCGCTCACACAGAGTCGGCAAGCGGCAGGATTCTCCGGGGACTGACGGCCGGGTAAGGCACCGCCCGATAATAATCCGGTTCACCTCATACCGAGCACGACGGATGGTGTTCGACGCCAAAAAGAAACTGAAGGGGAGTGGGGTCACAGTCAGGGAGGACCTGACGCAGCGACGCCAGGAGCTGTACCGGAGGGCTGTGGCGCGGTACGGCGTAAGAAACGTCTGGACCCTAGATGGCAGGGTGCTCTGGGTCGACGACAGTGGGCAGAAGGGCGTCGCTACGCGCTTGGTCGACCTCCCAGCTCAGTGACGCCTCACTGGCTTCTGGACTAAAACCTTTTGAAAATAAACGTCTTGTAGGTTGAGTACTTTTTTAATTTTAATTTTGTTTCTTAAAAATTTTTTTTATTTATTTATTTTTTCATTTTTATTCAGTTTTTAAGCTTTTTTATAAGTATCTTAAGCACCTGTAAATTATCTTTCTATGGTAGCCTAGTGGTTACATTAATTTATTAAAAAAAAACTTTTCTTGTAGTTAAACGCAATTCAAGTATAACAATTATTTTTTGTTATTGTCAATGGAATAATATTTTGTATTTAATAAATTTTTTTTGCATGAAGGATTGGTCAGTGGTATTGTAGATTAAAATGCAACAAGCACATTTCAAGATGATAAATTGCAAATCTAATGGTTACCTTTATTCAATTAATTTATATCGTGTCTAGTGTCTTTTAGTTTTTTGCTTGCGGAATCTGACAGTGTATGTTTGTTATAAACTAATCAATAAGGAGAATTATTTATTTTTTGTATGACTCTATACTGTTAGCAATGAATGTATGAGTATGATGTGCATGTCTCGTACGAAACTGTTTTAACTGACTTTGATCGAAAGTATCAATCTTAATTTTATTGAAATGTTCAAAGTATTGTATATAAATATTTTTAGTTTGTAGTTTGTTATTAGAATTTTTTTTTCTTTGCCGCGTTAACGAGGTATTATTGGTTTGTAGTTTATCAGTTTAAAAGTTTCAAGGTGATATATTTTTATTTATTTTTTGACTTGTTGTGTAAGTAAATATTTTAAATGTTTAAAACAAGACTAAGTCCAAATTTCTGTAATGCAACAACTCATAATTATCACTTATTAGATTGAATTTTGTTTTTCTTATCTGCACATCATATCGTCAATATTTACATGTAAATAAATAACCAATTGTTAATTTTTTATATAACTGCATTTCATGTATATTTAAATTGGAGCCGAGTTGGGTTGAACGTACCCTTTTAAACTTCAGAGAAATGTTATTAATGCTTGCATGTATATCCATTCTTAAAATCTTGAGTTTATATTTTAGCATGTATGAGCGTATGTGTGTGCGAGTGAATGTGTCAGTGACCTTGACTGAGGGGATCGCCTGGGCTGCGCTTGTCACGGCTCCGCAACCTGTAGACCCCGGATAGTGAGTCAACTCGCTCACAATGCCCGCCACGCCAACAGGCTTATCACTCCCCCCTCACCGCCCTCTCCTACTGCTCCACTCTCTACCGCTGACTGTCTCACTCACACTTTATCCCCATTCCCAAAACAGCTAAAGGCGGCACACATCAACGCTCAATCTCTGTGTGCTCACATTGAGGAAGTGAGGGAGATTTTTTGTAATAACAGTTTTGACTTGATTTGCATTACTGAATCCTGGCTCAAGCCGAGTGTTCGTTCTAATGATGTTTCCCTGCCTGGATATACACTGCAGCGTAACGATAGGACCGGTAAACCAGGTGGTGGCGTTGCAGTGTATGTCAGGGAGGGCATCAAATTTAGAACTGTTGGTTCTTCACCTTCTGAATACTCGGCTGGGCCAGAATTTTTATTCATGGAAATTAGTTTATCTGGAGCTGATGCCCTGCTTCTAGGAGTTTGTTACCGACCTCCTAGAGTAGGGAATTTTATAAATTTTGAAAACGCATTATTGAATTTAATTTTTAGTTACAGTCATGTCTTGATAATGGGTGACTTTAATACTGATCTACTATCCACAGCCCAAAACTGGGAATACAGACAATTGACGACTATGCTTGATTCTTGTAACTTGACTGCACTTCCACTTGGACCAACACATCATGCTGCCGAGTCTGACACCCTCCTTGATCTTATGGTTGTAACTGACCCAAAAGACATTATCCATCATGGGCAGCTCCCAGTACCTGCTATTTCTAAGCATCTTCTGTGTGTGTTCGATCAAAGCTCCCAAGCCCAAGACAAAAATTATTAAATATAGAGACTTCAAAAACATGGACAAGGCTTCTTTTTTATTTGATGTTCAACATACGTCATGGCACAATATTGAAAATTTAATTTCTGTTGATGAAATGGTTCTTGAGCTAAATTCTACAATTTTAAATCTATTTGACAAACATGCGCCAGTTTTAACTAAACGATTAACCAAAAGAAAACCTGTGCCTTGGATGACCCCTGAAATTCGTAGTATGATGGCCAGACGTGATAATCTTTTTAGAAAAGCCAAACGTTCTCATAATCAAATTCAAATGGATGAATATCGTTACCTTAGAAATAGAGTAAAACAACTTTTACGAAATTCAAAACTTAGATATAAATAAGCTTTTTGAAAACAGAAAACAATCATCTAAAATTTTGTGGCGCAATGTAAAAGGGCTTGGGCTTGGGAGGCAGACGGATACGCAACCAGTCACTATTCCCCTAAATGAATTGAATCAATATTTTTCTTCATCCAGTCCCACTGCAAATCAGCATCAAGTCAATTATTATATCAATGAACTAGTAAATTCATCGACCCAGGATTTTACTTATCCTTTGTTCAATTTCAAACCAGTTATTCAGTCGGATGTGCTTAAAGCTATTCGTCGAATCCGAAGCAATGCTGTCGGGTTTGATGGTGTATCAGTACGATTCATTAAAGATATTCTTTTTGCCATCCTTCCGACCATAACATTTATTTTTAACGCTTCATTGAGAAACTGTTCATTCCCTTCTTGTTGGAAGTCTGCTCTTATTCGCCCTTTAAACAAGATCTCAGCTCCTGCATCTTGTCAGGACTTTAGGCCGATCAGCATTTTGCCCGCACTATCAAAAGGCCTTGAAAGGATCGTGCACTGTCAAATTACTGACTTCATTGATGAAAATAAAATCTTGTCGGACTACCAGTCTGGCTTTAGAAAAGCTCACAGCACAGAAACTGCACTACTTCGTGTAACAGAGGACATTAGACTTGCCATGGAACGACGACAGGGCACGATTCTTACCCTATTCGATTTTTCAAAAGCTTTTGACTGTGTAAATCACAACCTGCTGATAGAGAAATTAAGGGCCATAGGGTTTTCTCAGAATGTTCTTAAATGGCTGAGATCTTATCTGTCAGATAGGCGGCAGTGTGTCGAAGTTGACGGCATAAGATCTGACTGGGAGACTGTCACTTGCGGCGTGCCTCAGGGATCTATCCTAGGGCCACTGCTATTTGTACTGTATGTAAATGACATAAATTCAAATCTGAAGAACTGTAAATATCACATGTATGCTGACGATCTACAAATCTATGCTCACTTTTCAACTAATGACATAAATAATTGTGTCAAAGAAATCAACGAAGACATTAACCGAATCACTTTGTGGACTGAAAAACATGGACTTAAACTAAACCACGACAAAACAAAACCCATCATCATCTGCCACTCACGTTTACGAAACTCAATTGATTTTCAAACTGTAAGTTCCATTATAGTTAATGGAAACGCACTTCCTTACTATGACAAAGTGAAAAATCTTGGACTGACTTTCAACTCCACACTTACTTGGGATGATGCAGTGGTGGATGTCCGGAGGAAGGTATTTGCATCAATTCACTCACTGAAAAAATTACAAAGTTTTTTGCCACTACACACTAAACTACACCTTGTCAAATCACTCGTGCTGCCTCACTTTACATACTGTAACTCTGTGATCAATGATATGACTGTGACTCTTTCTGATATGCTTCAACGGTCTCAGAACTATTGCCTGAGATTTGTTTACGATCTGAGACGAGTGGAGCATATTACACCTTATTATATTGAGTCAAAATTGTTGAAACTAAATGATCAGAGAACAGTAAAAATCCTTTCTTTAGCTTTTTCAATTTTAAAAACCAGTTTGCCAAAATATTTTGAAAATGATTTTAAATTTGTTTCCCAATTCCAAAATAATTTTCGGAGCTCACGTTCTGCCTCACTTACTTTGCTGATGCCTCAACACAGAACTGCAGTATATGACAGAGCATTTGTCGTGACTGCCTGCCGCTTGTGGAATAACCTTCCTTTTTCCTTTAAATCCCTAGATAGTCATCGTCGGTTTGTGGCGGCGCTGAAAATTTTGCTTTTTGAGCGGATGACTCTGGCTGGTGTATCCTAGGTGGTTGTCTTGGGCGGGGTTACTGGCAGAGAATGAATGTGCTAGAGTGAAAGGAAATTATGTTTTTGTTTTTTTCTCAATTTATTGGAAGAGTTCATGATGTTTTTGTTAGTGTTTCATAATGTTATTGTTGTATTATATTTGTTTGTAAATTGTTTAGGCAGGTTAAGTGTAAGAAAGGGCCATGCGGCCCTAACTTTGCCTGTGTAAATAAAGAATTTTTCATTTCATTTCATTTCATTTCAGTACGTTGTCTCAATGTTAACCTTATGGGAAATAAGTAAAATTCTATATCTCGCTTACTTCTCAACATATCTTTATAAAACTTGGTAAATGACTTCTTGTAGTTCAGATCTACTGAATATTGAATTAAAACCAACCAGTTTAAACATACCTGTAGCAGCAAACCTGCATACTCATTCCCCTTGTTATTCTTATGGAGCTTTCAAAAACATGTCAAATCCCGCTATGTTGGATTGAAATATGCTGTTTTACACTTGAAATTCGCTGAGTATGCAGGTCTGCTGCAACGGGGGTATTGTTTATTATTCTACACCGCCAGCAAGCTTTCTGCATACAAATTCGAGATATTAATATATATCAAAAAATATATAAATGTGCCCACACCTCGACCTCACTTGTAGGGTAATTACCCTTTTTTTAGGATAGTATCAATCTTGTCAGGGTAGTTCTAGAGTGTATAAGTATTTTTAAGGGTAATTTTAAAAAAATTCAAAATAACAGAAACCTAGTATTTTTAAACCAAATGGATAGCCGAGTGGATAAAGCGCTTACCTCATAACCTGAGGGTCGCCGGTTCGATTCTTGACAGGATCGAAACTGGGTCCAGTTGCCATTTGTCATTGGGCTATGAATTAATGATGCTATCTAACAAAAGGTCGCCGTCAGATAGAAACAAGACCCGGGTTTGGACCGTTCCCGATCAAAATATTTAAAAATTCCACCGGCGTTGAAATACATAAAAAAAAATAAAAAAATAAAATAAACCTAAA
Organism: Flexamia atlantica; assembly: GCA_035578135.1. Lineage (NCBI taxonomy): Eukaryota > Metazoa > Arthropoda > Insecta > Hemiptera > Cicadellidae > Flexamia > Flexamia atlantica. The sequence goes on along the minus strand of JAQJVK010000001.1, from coordinate 193,398,918 downwards.
ATTCCCATGTGAACTGTATTTGGTCAAATTGGGATGACACCAACTTACAAACTGGAAAATAAGAGGAATAATACATAGCTTGTATAATAACAGCTTGTCTTGGATCAAACATTTATTTGGTTTGTTCTAGCAGTTGTCTGATTTAACTGTGGCTATAATGTTTAAACTAAGCTTTTTTACGACATGATGTAAAGTCTAAGACAACCTAAAATTTTTTTTAGGACTCCCAACACAATTTGATATACAGTAGACGCCCTCTAGTTCGGCCACCTCGGGACCGGACCCCTGGCCGGACTACAAAATGGCCGGACCACCTGGATGTACTATCAAAATGTAAAATAACCCTATTAAATCCCAAAACCTATGTTTAAAAATCAACAAAACACGCTATTTAAACATATTTACAGTGTTTAATTGCCAAAGAAAATATTTTGACGTCTCTTATGTTGAACTGTCATATTGCGTCACTGGTTTTACCGATACCGTACTGAGGATATAAAGTGAGCAGAAAAACTCTTTATTTACTGTAAAAACACACTAGAAATTTATTTGCCGAATTAAGTTACACGTATTACTTGAATCATAACCTATAAAAATGTTAAGAAACATGTTATTTTCTTTTGTTGTATACAAGTGAAATCCAAGATCAAATCTCACTGTAAAGTCCTCATATTGAAAGAATAACATCTTTTGTTAGTTGAGTTCAAGTGTGTCCATCAATTACAAGCTTGTCCGTAATCTAAACTGACATAAATAGTTTACTTCTTCGGACGGAAACTAAAGATTCAGGATAAATACTGTCGAAGGTCATTCCCTCGCGGTGCGGCGTGGTGATATAACGGATATGATTCACCATCCTAGGACCGGCCGGACCATCCGGCGGCCGATCTAACCGAAGCCGAACTAGAGGGCGCCTACTGTATATATATATATATATATATATATATATTTCAATGCTACAAGTGATACTTTTTTGGCTTAACGTAATTTTTGAGTTGGTTTAGGGTAATTTAAGGTAAAGGTAATTTTTTCAATACTTGTGATAAAATTTGTTGCACTAAAGTTAAATTTAATTAAATATGTTCCTTCAACAAATAATTTTATAAAAATATGTTTCAGCATAGCTTAACAACTCTACTGCCAGTAGCTGAACTGGAACCCAAGTGCCATGTAGCTATACCCACAAGTGGCTGGGAAGTAGTGGATGTTTGTTCACCACTTTCCTGTGATATAATGTTTTCAATGGACAATTTCTCAACTGATTTTTTTCTCAATTTTTCAACTGAATTTTTCAAGCTGGGCAGTTTTTTTTTTTAACTGTAAGTAAAACTGAAGTAGTGTTCAACTTTAAGGTAGGTTTTATCTATCTTTGAGCTTTATTTAACCCATTTCTGCCCACTGTCTACATTTGTACACACTGACTTTACAAATTTTTATCATGGATACAATTGAGCATTTGAAACAAAAAGTATTTTATTTTTATCTATTGGTATCCCTGCTAAGCAGCTACAGTGTTTGCCACCATTTTGTAGCGTACATGTGAGTAGGAAATTTGAGATTAAGAACCTCTGCAAGACAAGCCATGTCATATTTTGAATAATTCTAAGTGTTATTACTATTAATCTTTTAATTTTTTATTGAATATATAATTGTTTAGATATATTTAGGAACTACTACAACAAATTCAATCGTAGCTTAGTTTATTTTTTTACAAGAACATAGTTTTTTTTAGGGGTGGGCGAGTACCCGAAGTCGGGTAATTACCCGAAATTTTACAACTACTCGAGCACGAGTCGGGTAGCTCCTACTACCCGAAAAAACGAGTCAGGTAGTTAGTTACTCCCGCCGTTTACATGCGATTTACGTGCGTGCGATTGAATTTTACAGCCGATCACGAGTTACGTAAAGCTACATCTGCCGTTTATTCTCAATCGACAGATTCTTTATCGCGGCCGCTCGCTAGTTTCACAAATAAGCAGCATTTTCTGTTCATTTGTGGCCGGCAAGTATGCATGACAGTTTTTTACGGCCGATCGCTAGTTTCACTAAGTTGCATTTCGTTTATTTACGATCAGCAAATAACGATCGTATTTCGCGGCCGACCGCGACTTTAGCAAGGCTACATTTGCCGATCTTCGGCGATCGGCAAATAAGCGCGATCGTATTTCACGGCAGATCGCGAGTTTCGAAAAGGTACATCTGCCGTTCATCCGCGACCGACAGATACGCGCTATCATTTTTCGCAGCCGTCCACGAGTTTTTTGTAACAATAACCTCAACAACATTTCATTAACTCACAGAAGAATAGATTTCAACAGTTATTTAGAAATACCATCTCTCAGAATCCAGGAATTGAAAACTTAAAGCTATATTTAGCTCTGACCTTGCACTTTACAACTTCAAATTTGTATTCATAGTCATAGTTTATCTCCATAGTTTATCACACAGCCTTGATTTTCTGCTTCTTTTGATTCGTAAAAATGAGAAGAAAATTGTGGAGTTAATTGGTTTACATAAAAATTAGTTTAGTTTTTAGGTTTTGTAATTTTTGTATTGTGGGATATCTTATTCTTATCTGTCGCAGCTGTGTCACTGTGCTCGAGTGACTGGATGTCAAAAAAACAATAGATCAGCGGTAAGGCAAGATGGTGGGATTGGGTTTAGAAGTAAACAAATAACTGGGCATTTGTAGCTTTCCTCCCTGATCTTGTTTTTAGTTCTTCCTCCCACAATTTCTTGGCTAAGGTTTTAATTAAAATTACTATAAAATTCCTGAGGCAGCAAACCTGTGTACTCTTTCCCAATGTTAACCTTATGAGAGGTAAATAAAATTGGATAGCTTTCTTATTCCTCAACATATCTTGATAAAACATGTTATGTGGCTTCATATAGTTTAGATATATTGGATTGTAGCCTATGATACCTCATTTTCTAATTTCTGTGGTAGCAAATCTGCATTTCTCCATACCAATCTTTTATGGAGAATACTTTATTATTTGAATAGCAATTGTGGGCATTAGGCAAGTCACAGGATGAGGAAAAAGGGCTCAAATTAAATCTCAAATTAAATGTTTTTATGTCAGGGACTCAGGAAAAGTACTGTAATTTCTTAAAGTTTGCTAGAAAAAAAAACATAAAGTAACTGCCATTTAAGTAGCATTGGGATCTAAAACATCTGCTTTGTTTACATTAAAACATGTGAGCTGATGTTTGATTCAAAACCATATGGTGGATACATACCGCGTCCAAAACGTTAGTGATTATGCATAAAAAATGGCTTATTTAAAGGCCAGATAACTAAATATGTCAAATAAATGTACTATAGCGAATACAGATTTTTACTGATGATGTTTATGAAATTTTTTACTCAAACTTAAACAGCTGGTAATTTCTCCATATGATTAAATTGGAAAAACCAGCTGTTTTGAAGTTTTGAACATTGCATTTTCGTGCCAAGTATAGACTATTTTTTTAAAGCCTTTTGCTCCTAAAAGCCACTAGGAGAGTATTTTTGCACGCTTTCTTTTGAATGTATATTGATTTTACTTGATAGGAGACTTCATTTAAATTATTTATTTATGCACTTTAAATTCGCTGAGTATGCAGGACTGCTGCAACGGGGGTATTTAGGATTATATTGGGAGTGATATATGCACGAAAAATTCCTCCAGGTGCTCATCACGCACACGTGCGGACCGGAAATGAGGCCATCAAAATTTGGCAAAATTGAGCTTTTTTGACAAAAATTACACATTTTCCTGTCTGAATACTCCATAAAAAATGTTTAGCACCTAGGGTACCCAATAGCCCTGATTTCAGCAGTGAATGCGTTAAAACGAAGAGGTAAACCCCATTAAACATTTATGAGGAGAAAAATTAACAAGTGAATAGATTAGGTGGAGTGTTTTTTGGCATGGTTAGTAAGTTGACTTACCTCCGGAGAGTTGTCATTCTGCAACTGGTCCCTCAGCTGTTGAACCTCTAGTTTCAACTGGGCGATGAGCTGCTCTCCGCTGACCACCTGGGCCTCCGACTCTGTCAGCGAGTCTAATAACTTCTTCCTGCGCAAAACCAACAAACGTATGTAACAGGTGTAAATAAAAAGTCTGCAATGATACCAATACATTGAGCTGTTGTATTGGTGAATGTAATGAGTTTGCCCAAGGTGTATCGGCTTGAGTTATACTAAGTCAATGAAACAAAGCACAATATTAAATTTGATGAGAATAATTATACCGTTGCCTTGAAACGTGAATATTTGAGTTATTTCGAAACCTTGTGAACAGTAAATTTAATTTGAGCACTTTCTAAAAGTGTGTGATATTAAGTATATAATAACTAATAGGCCTAAACACAATAGTTTACATCAATAATAACGTTGATATTACAATACTATTGATGTAATATTTGTATTACTTTAGTAATACACACTGTGTTGGAGAAGCAATTTAATTTTTTTCAAACAAAAAGCATACTTGGCATTTTGGCATACAAATGCCAGAAGTTGTATTACAAAATTGTTTTATCCAAAACACAATAAATACCTCAGTAAAACCTCAATAGTTTGACACTCATACTTCTCGTACAGTGTACAGTGTACTAGTATATGAACACTGTAAGACTGTACACACTGTATAGTTCACCATGGGCTACTCAACAAACATTCAAAGGCTACCAAATATTTTGTTGAGTAATATTTATTGGGACCCATGCTACGATGAAAGTTAAAAAAATTAAGTATGCAATGGTTTAGACTCATGGAATCTAATACATTTAGAAGATGAATATGTATAACCTGTTTTTTAAAAGTTCATAATAATGTAAAAATCTATATATTCAATGTAGTTTGACATTTTGATACTTCAAAAACCCAAAGTCCTCTAAGTGTCTAATTATCAAGTGTTGCATTTGCAAGTAAAGGACAATGAGTAAACTGACAGGACCAAGAGATACTTCCTTAGCGATCGCGCGACCAGCCCTACTGGCCACCACCATTAGCGTGCAGGAATCGGATTTTTTTCAGCAGTTGTCATATGCAACTGGACGGCCAGCACTGAAATCCAGTGAACGCTTGGGTGTCCAGCAGGACTGGATGTTAAGTGCCATTAACATGAGTATTTGTTTGTTTTTCTAAATTTTATATGATACTTGTAGAGTGCTGCAACCTAGTGAGGAGTTATTTAACTAAATGATCAGCAGGCTTGCAACATTGAATCGTAAAAATCCCCTACATTGCAGGTTTTCAATGAAAACAAATCCAAGCTGCCAGGTGTGAAAACAATTTCGAGCTGACAGAAGTGAGCCACCATGATGAATGCCAAGCTGATCTGGAGAGGGGCTTGGTGAGGAGAGCTGGCCGTCCAACTGGCGGAACGAGTCATACGGGAATTAATTCCGACTGACTGCTGACTGTGTTGTGGCCACTCCTGCTGGCCATGTGATCGCAAAGGGTAAGGTGTAATAATGAAGATAATTCAAAAACAATATTGATAGATTTAAAAAAAGTTGGGGATTATAAACTGTGTCCATTAAGACCATTCATAACAGATTAAACTGTAGGTTCAATGAAATACTATACTTAATTGTAATTTACTGAAGCATATGCTTACTTACCTCTCCTGAAGAGCAGAAATGTCATTCGCTTGCTGAATTATTCTTATGACTTTTAGCAGCCTTGTGACTAAGTTGTCGACTTCAATCACCTAAAAAGTATATTTTTCTTAGTCCAACTCGGAATAGAAATGTATTAACTGCAACATGTCTGATTTATCAGCACTTAAAATCCAGTTAAAAAAGGCCAGTCAATAAATAAATCTTAGTTTTAACCCGTGAGGACTGACATACCTGTCTAAAAGACCAGGTTTGGAGTTTTTTTAAATAAAAATTATATTTTTTGGGTGTCGGCAGGCTGGCCGTCCCCACACCTTACGTATGTCTCTCCAGGAACATCATGACTCACTTCCTGTCATTCTCTAACCCTTAGTCAGTTCAATGAACATTTCTTTAGAGGTCTAATGGTGTTTTCGATCTTGAGTCACATAAGGCTTCATGTTACAAATAAATATTTTGTATGCACATACTTCTTATATAAAAGATTCAAAACACTAATGTACATACTTTTGTGGAGTTATTGTTATTGTACAATCATATTTAAAAAAATTTGTCAATTAAAAAACATATCATTGTACAATATATGGGCATTTTTGATGCAATAACAATAATTTTTGAAGCAACTACTGCAGTTCATAATATGGTTTTTATGCTGTATAAATATTTTGTATGCACATATTCTATATAGGGTGTAAAAAAAGTCCGTTCCCCCCTCCTTCATTTTTTTGTTTGTTAAGGCAAACAATTAACCTTGGGGGACTTATACTAACTCAACCCAAATTATTTTTTGTCGTTACCAACAATTTTGAGTGTCCCCCAAAAATGAGGGAATTTGGGGGCAACTCAGAATTTTCAAATGCAAACCCCTTTTGTGACCCCTAATTTTAAAGAGCTTTCAAAAAGTAGATGAATAGTGAAAATTGGAGGTCTCTAACGTGTTTCTATCCAAATTGACAGCTGGTCAAAGTTTTGAATACGACTCCTAGAAACTTTGACAAGCTGCCAATTTTGATAGAAACACGTTAGCGACCTCCAACCTCCACCAATCGCCTATTTTTTTAAAGCTCTTTAAAATGAGGGGTCAACCGAAAGGGGTTTGCATTTGAAAATTTTGAGTTGCCCTCAAAATTCCTCATTTTTGGGGGACACTCAAAATTTCAAATATTACCAAAAGAGACTACTTTTTCATTTAATAACATTTTTCTCAGGCTCGATTCATTTTTATGTCACCAAAGGTGAATTAAAACTCCAAACATCCTAGACGCCAAGTTTCAAGGATGTGTTGTATTCAAAACTTTGACAAGCTGTCAATTTGGATAGAAACACGTTAGAGTCCTCCAATTTTCACCATTCATCTACTTTTTGAAAGCTCTTTAAAATGAGGGGCCACTCAAAAGGGATTTGCATTTGAAAATTTTTAATTGCCCCCAAAATCCCCCATTTTTGGGGGACATTCAAAATTTTTGGTAACGTCAAAAAATAATTTGGGTTTAGTTAAAGGTTTATTGTATGCCTTAATAAACGAAAAAACTAAGGAGGGGGGAACGGACTTTTTTACACACTGTATAAAGTAGTCACAAAACTAATGTAAAGGACTTAAATGGAGTTTTCGTACAAATGAACAAATAATTTTTCAATATATTAACTTTTATAAAAAATATTGTCTAAAACACCACTGTGAGTCAGTTATCACGTTTTCAAATCAAAGTCAGTTCTAACGGGTAAAAATTAAGTGTATGCTTAATTAAAGTAATAATAACCACAATAAGATTAAAGTAGGGATGGACGGGATTGGATTTTCAGTTCGGGACGGGACGGGACGGGATTTTTGTCTTCCCTAAATCTTCGGGAAATGCTCGTTCACAAATTTATTTTCTTTATTACAATAATAGCTTTAGGTTAAAAACAATGTCATATATAAATGTTTATACCGTCCCAACTCAAAAAATTTTAAGAAATAAATTTAAGTGAAAAAATACTAACTTATTTGCAATTGACAAAATAGCAAACATTAGAAACACATAAAAAATAGTAACACAATGAAATAGTGACACGATGAAATTGTTAATTAAAATTAAAATACAAACTTATATAAAAATGGTAAATAAAATGTATTGTTTATTTATTGTTATTTTTCTTTAAATTTGTATTTTACTGTTTCTAATTTGAATGCATTGAAAAATAGAAATAATATTTAAAAAAATTATTAAATATAATATGCATCTTTTAATGTTTGATAGAAACACAATAGTTTTTAAGTTTCTGCTTTTTGTTTTATTGTTTGGTTTCCAAAATGCCAAAAGAAAAATACTAGAGTGGTTATTGCATGTTGACAATATACTGTCATGTATAATCAGTAAACATGTTATTGTATTTTTATAAACTTTGGGCTTTGGAGTTCTTGTTTTAGAAATGACTCTATGACTCATTATTTTTCCAGCACTTTAAACTACGGTAAAACAATTAAAAATAAATTTAGTTCCAAGATGACAACCATAACACTAGTTTTTCCAAGCTTAAAATTATAAATTTGAAGTTCACAACACCCTGTAAAGTTACAAAATATTACCCAATACTAAATAACCGACTATGTCTTACTAAATAACTTATCCATTAATTCTGGAGCACAAGTGACAAAATTAAAATATATACTGGGCTATAGACAAATTATTTAAAACAAATATTACTGTAATACACAGTTAAACTCACTTTTATAAATATTATGGTATTTATTAAAATACTCTACAACCGTAGGAAACGGCAAAATAATGTCTAATTAATAAATAAAACCTAGACAAGTATATTGCAACGAAGTTCCGACGGCGGCCACTAGTAGCGCCACGACTACGCTCCGCCCACCGAAGCTCCCCACCCCCGCCGCCAGCAGTGGGAAGCGAAGAGCAGCGACGCCGTCAGTCGGGCCAACCTCCCCTCCCCCTCCCTGACCACCGCAGTGGCACGTTGCGCCCTCGGCAGTCAGTCTGTCTCCGGCCACCGCAGAGGCAAGTTGCGCCCTCGGTGACCGGGTCCCGTATCCCTTCCCTGATCACCGCAGTGGCACGTTGCCCACTCGGCGGTCAGTCTGTCTCCGGCCACCGTAGAGGCATGTTGCGCCCTCGGTGACCGGGTCCCGATCCCCCCCCCCCCCCCCCCCGACCACTGCAGAGGCGCGCTGCACCCTCGGCGATCAGTCTGTCCCCGGCCACCGCAGAGGCAAGCTGCGCCCTCGATGACCGGGTCCCGTTCCCCTTCCCTGACCACCGCAGTGGCATGTTGCGCCCTCGGAGGTCAGTCCGTCTCCGGACACCGCAGAGGCAAGCTGCGCCCTCGGTGACCGGATCCCGTACCCCTTCCCTGACCACCGCAGAGGCATGTTGCGCCCTCGGCGGTCAGTCTGCCCCCGGCCACCGCAGAGGCAAGCTGCGCCCTCGGTGACCGGGTCCCGTATCCCCTCCCTGACCACCGCAGAGGCATGTTCCGCCCTCGGCGGTCAGTCTGCCCTTGGCCACCGCAGAGGCAAGCTGCGCCCTCGGTGACCGGGTCCCGTATCCCCTCCCTGACCACCGCAGAGGCATGTTGCGCCCTCGGCGGTCAGTCTGCCCCCGGCCACCGCAGAGGCAAGCTGCGCTCTCGGTGACCGGGTCCCGTACCCCTTCCCTGATCACCGCAGAGGCACGTTGCGCCCTCGGAGGTCAGTCTGCCCCCGGCCACCGCAGAGGTAAGCTGCGCCCTCGGAGACCGGGTCCCGTACCCCTTCCCTGACCACCGCAGAGGCACGTTGCGCCCTCGGCGGTCAGCCCGCCCCCGGCCACCGCAGAGGCAAGCTGCGCCCTCGGAGACCGGGTCCCGTATCCCTTCCCTGACCACCGCAGAGGCATGTTGTGCCCTCGGCGGTCAGTCCGTCCCCGGCCACCGCAGAGGCAAGCTGCGCCCTCGATGACCAAATCCCGTGCACCATTCCTGACCACCGCAGAGGCGGGCTGAGCCCTCGGTGACCCCCCCTCCTTTTCCCTAAGACCCGGGGAGCCTGCTCCTTTCCCCCCCACTCCAGTACCAGATAAGCCGGTCTGACTCGAAGGAGTCATTCCTCACTCGACTGTCCTAGAGAGAGGTCCTAGCAACCATAACCAGAGCCTCCCCTCCGACCGACTGCAGTGGCGCACTGAGCCCTCAGAGATCAGACCTATCCTTGACTGTCTGCAGCGATGAGTTGAATCCTCAGCAGTCGGAATCCTTCCAAACCCTCCGCAGTGGCAAGTTGAACCCTCGGAGTCCCGCCAGCATCAGGTCCCTAGAGAGGGGTTTAGAATCCCAAGAGGCTGGGGCAATTCCATCCTTTTCCGTTGACGGCAGAGGCGGGTTGATACATTAGATACATTAGCTGAAATGGCGACCTACCCAGGTAGGTATTTTAAGCCAAGTATGAATGACAGACGAGTGTAGGATGATTGTGGCGCGATCTTGTAGTCTTGTTACTGACTAAGGCCGACATATTCCTTAGACAGGACTGTTAATTAATAGCCCAACAGCCAATGGCAACTAAGGGACCTACATTTTAACGAGGGATCCAAACCACGATTTCGCCTCGGTCAACTATCCGATCCCTTTCTCCTAGCGTATCCTTTTCACCCTAGCGTACAGGACTTCGTTCCCCCGTACCCGTACCGTCCAAGGAGCACTCCTTCTCGTGTTAGGCTCTCCCAGGGGTCCGATTGCCCGTCTGAAACCTGCCCCTATCCCCTCCACTGTCACAGAGGCGCGGTGAGCCCTTGGCAATTCCCCTGTGGTACCACTGTCTATGACTGTGGATCCCCTTCTCCCGCACCCATATGGGGGTATCCCTTTCCCCCTCCGTTCACCCCTCCGATTCCGTATATTTATCCCCACCATTATGTATGTGGGTATAAATCAAGGTTTCACAGTTGCAGCCGCCAGTCGAGATCTACCGGTGAACCAAGTTGGTCCACCTCCGCATCCGTACGAGCTAGCTCATCCGTTAGATCCAGTGGATCATCCGTCCGTATTCCCCGTCAGCAGCTGGGGATCCGCGCCGTCGACGCCAGTACGCGCCATCACCGTGACCTCCTGTGATCAGCTCCGGCCCAGGAGATCGCACGACCCCCACACCGAACTAAGAGTATTCGGACTCCAGTGAATAACCCGTGTTAATGAAGACCTAGCCGCAATAGTGGGTGGTGATAGACACTAGTAAGAGTGTGAACCTTAGTGAGGAAAACCAGTGTGAACTTTTCTTGTGTTTAATAAATTTTCAGTCTCTGTGAGAAAACCGTTTATTTTTTAAACCTGGGTAGACGCCCCTTAAAAAAAGTCTAATAAGGGTAAAATAACCTTACAACCCAAACTTAATATTTCTTAAGTTACATAACATATTAAATACCTATGTACAGTAGACGCCCTCTAGTTCGGCTTCGGTTGGACCGGCCGCCGGATGGTCCGGCCAGTCCTGGGAGGGTGACTCATATCCGTCATATCGCCAAGCCGCACCGTGGGGAATGATCTTTGACAGGATTTATCCTGAATGTTTAGTTTCCGGCCGTAGAAGTAAACTATTTATGCCAGTTTAGTTAACGGGGAAGCTTGTAGCTTAATTGATGGACACTCTTGACCTCAACTAACAAACGTGTAGTTGTTGTTATCCTTAAAATCAAGGACTGTACAGTAAGATTTCATCTGGGATTTCGTGTGTGCGTTTTTTTGCTGTTTAGCAGTAGGATTGTTTTCTGGAGTGAACGTTGCGAGTAATTGTAAGTTGTACGTGTACAAATTTACTTTGAGAAACATGTTTTCTAAAATGGGTGAAAAACGTAAACACACGTTGGTGATATGGAACAAAAACATAGTAAACAATTTTTTTGCATAACAAAAGAATATAATATATATCTTTTAATTTTTATGGGTTATGATTCAAGTAATACGTGTAAATTAATTCGATCAAATAATTTTCTAATATGTTTTACAGTAGGTAATGAGTTTTTCTGTTCACTTTATATCGTCAGTTCGGTATTGGTAAAAAACGTAGGCCTATCTATCTACAAGTGACGCAATATGACAATTCAACATAGAGACGTCAAAATATTTTCTTTGGCAACCAAACACTGTAACTAAACATATTTAAATAACGTGTTTTGTTGATTTTTAAGCATAGGTATTGAATTTAATAGGGTTGTTTTACATTTTGATAGTTCATCCGGATGGTCCGGCGATTTTGTAGTCCGGCCGGTGTTCCGGTCCCGAGGTGGCCGAACTAGAGAGCGTCTACTGTATTAGAAATTTCTTAAAAGTCTCAAAGTCTTTAATTTTGTCAATTTTTTTACTTATTTATGAAAAATAATCATACTTTCGGCTGGGATTCAAAGACATCTGAATTAGTTTAGAAAATTGAATCAATGGGCAAAACCACAATTTGTAGCAGACCAATGTGGCCGACAATATGAACAATCATCACTGTCACGCCTTATAGCAAGTTGTTTCCGTTGATTAACCGCTGTCAGTGAATAACTAAGACTGCTTTTCACTCCCAATTGCGAGTTAGCAATCCTAAATTTGCCGTTTTCAACGATTGGCAAATACGCGCGATCGTTTTTCACGGCCGATCGCGAGTTTCGAAAAGCAACATTGGCCGTTAATCTGCGATCGGCAAAGACGCGGCCGTTCGCAAATTCCACAAAGTTAGATTTGCCGTCCATTCGTGATCAGTGACTAGGCGCGATCGTTTTTCACGGCCGATCACGAGTTCCGCAAAGCTACATCGGCCGTTAATCCGCGATCGACAGATACGCGCTAGCGTATTTCACGGCCGTTCGAAAACAACGCTAATTTATTTTTGCCATTCATCCACGTCTGGCAATACGCGCAATGGTTTTTGCGGCCAATCAAGAGATTTGCAAAGCCGCATTTGCCGTTTATTTACAATCAGCAAATATGCACGATAGTTTTCAACGAACGATCGCGAGTTTTGCAAAGCTGGATTTGCCGTTTATTCGCGATCGAAAAAAACGTGAGATCATTTTCCGCGGCCGATCGCGAGTTTTGCGAAGCTACACCCGCTGTTTATTTACGATCGCTAAAACGATCCCGTCCCGAAAAATTTCCCAAAGTAAATTTCCCGAAAATTACCCGAAGTTTCGGGACCCGACCATCCCTAGTTTAAAGTGATAAAAAAGTAGGGTTTTCCTTTTAAGTGTGGGTAAACTGTAATTGTAGCATTCCAATTGGATAATCAAAGCCATGTTTTGTGCCCCACAGATTATCATATTTTTCCGTACTTTTTTTTGGCCAGCAAGCTAGCTTTATGTCACTGTATTGAGAGAGCAGGCAGGGATGGGCAGCGGGGCGGCAACTGTGTACTGACCTGGTCCACCAAAGGAGCAGGCAGGAGTGGGCAGCAGGGATACACCAGTGTCCACAGAGAGGAGGCGGGGACGGGCGGCGGGGCGGCACCTGTGTACTGACCTGGTCCACCAGGGAGCAGGTGGGGACGGGCGGCGGGCGACACCTTTGTACTGACCTGGTCCACCAGGGAGCAGGTGGGGACAGGCGGCGGGCAACACCTGTGTACTGACCTGGTCCACCAGGGAGCAGGCGGGGACGGGCGGCGGGCGACACCTGTGTACTGACCTGGTCCACCAGGGAGCAGGTGGGGATGGGCGGCGGGCGACACCTGTGTACTGACCTGGTCCACCAAGGAGCAGGTGGAGACGGGCGGCGGGGTGACACCGGTGTACTGACCTGGTCCACCAGGAAGCAGGCGGGGACGGGCGGCGGGCGACACCTGTGTACTGACCTGGTCCACCAGGAAGCAGGCGGGGACGGGCGGCGGGCGACACCTGTGTACTGACCTGGTCCACCAGGGAGCAGGCAGGGACGCGCGGCGGGGCGTCGGCCGGGTCCTCGGCCTCCAGCTGCTGGCGCCGCAGGATCGCCTGCGACAGCGCGTGCAGACTCTCGCTGCGGCCCGGCGACACCTGTGCCACAATACCACAAACTCAAAAAAACTTTTCCTTAGGTTTTTAAGGCATACTAGAGAAAATTGGTTTCTTGATTATTTCCCCATCCTATAACATGGTATTGAAGAAAGTATTGCTTTCGTCAAAATTTTCACATTAGAGTAGAGTTATTGATGGAAATATTTGTTTTAGTGATTCCGCATCCGAAAAAATGGTTTTCGGATTGGTTTCTGTCCGTCAGTGTGGATGTGTGGATGTTTGTAAACAGAGCAGCTAGAGACAATGCCAATGCTCCGATTTTCATGAAATTTGGCATGTAACTAACAAACCAATCAAATTTTTGAAAAAAATGTTAATAACATTTTCACGGTTTTTGGTGCTTAAGATGACAAACAATATTACATCACCTGCATGTCTGCAAAAATTCAGGTTCACAAGTTATAAGTTAATAGATTAGAATTCAGTGGTAAAAATTAAAAATTTTCAATTTTACTTAAAATGATAAAAATTAATCAAAATATTTTTTTTATTGCTCTCTCCTTACCTGTCAAAATAAAATTGTTATTGATCAAGTGGATAAGATAAAGTATCTAGGACTGATTATAGATTCAAAATTAACTTGGAAGAATCATATTTCAAAATTAAAAAATGAACTCAATATTTCAGTGCGCAAATTTTTCCTCTTGCGAGATCCTTGTCCCAGGAAAATTCTTGTAAATTTATATCATGCTTTGGTGGGATCAAGATTAATGTACGGACTTTCATGCTGGGGAGGGGCATACTTTTCTACCCTTAAGCCAATTATAACTCTACAGAAATACATAGTAAGGGTGATAATGAAAGCAAGCAGATTTGAACACTCAAGACCATTATTTTTTCAACTAAATTTACTTCCACTGCGAAATTTATATATTTTTAAAGTTCTCAAAATATTTCTCAAAAGGAGCACTGATTACAGCCTAGTTATAGAAAAACCTTATTGCCTGCGAAATGCCTAGTCACTTCCTAGACCAAACATGACCCTCTATAAACAATCATATCGTTATAACGGACCTCGTTTTTACAACCTTGCACAGAAAAATATTGTAACCAATCAAAACATAAAAGTTACTATAAAAAATGTAAAGAAATGGCTTCTGAGAGAAGAAAATGTCGAGCTTTATTTATAAGAAGTTGCAGAGATTTTGTTGTTGTTGCTGTTTACTTAAAATGTTTTTGTGTGTCAAATAGATTTTAGTTTACTAAGCATATTTTCCTTTATTTATATTTTTTTGTTTGATAAGATACATTTTACGTTAAATATGGTAGTATTCATTAATTCAAGCAAGTTTTACATCTTTTGTTTTTGTTTGAAAAATGCTATAATTTTGCTGATAGTCCGGTTTCCATTTTCTTCCTTTTCTTAATTTTTAATAATATTGTGAGGGTGACCCCAAACGGGCATTGCCTAGGGGGAACCTAATTTTATTCACCTTAAGTATGGTATAGTTTTAGTTAAGTAGTAATTAGTGTTTTATTTTATATGAATGTTTCAGAACCTGAATTTGTACACTATGTATTTTTTGGTGAATAAAGTTTATTATTTATTATTATTATTAATATACTTGAAACCATTGAATTCAGCTTGAAAAATAAATAATCCAGTATTTTGAATAAAGAGTCTAAGTCAACTGGTAAGAATAAAAATAAGAAATTCGTTTAATGTCTCACAGGCTATAAACATTGACAAAGTTAAAAAACATCAGAACAATACCACAAACTCCAATTCCTTAACCTAAAAACTAAAACTACTTAAGACAAAATCACAGATAATCAGTACCTATTAAAAATATAACATGTTAAAAATTAAAAGTATTGTTTGCCCGACTTCACTTTAAAATTGGGCTCAAGTTCACAAGTCAAGTCTATTTTAATTACTGTGAAAAATTCTTTAATTGAATAGAAAGGATTCATGGATATACATTTGAAAAATTTCTGTTTGAAAACCTTAATACTAAATTTTAAAACAACAAGATCAATAGTTTTTTGTAAATCTTTAATGACAAACCTATTAACCTATTAAAATCTATATTTGCCTTACGGTTATTGCGGGCATTGTAGTTGTGTATATTACTCATAGGAACAATTAAGTCCTGATTTTTTCAAATAAATTATATCACATTAAAAATTTAAAGATTAATGATAGTTTGTATTTATAGCTGAACAAATAAAGGTCTGCAATGAGCCCTGGCTTCTGATTAAGTTAATACTCTTCTTGCTTTTTTCTGAAAAATCAATAAATCATCAACTTTGGAACCATTTCCATATCTAAAATCAAGCCATATCTGAAAATTGATTAAAAGTATGCAAAGATTTTTAGATAGTTTTCTGGAACAGAAAAGACTGAACGTCTTAATAATTAGACTACTCTTGAAAGTTCAGAAGATCTGTATTCAATGTGTGGTTCCAGAGACAATTTATATTTTTTGTGGCAAACACAGTACGTTGTCTAATGCTATATTGTTATGGGAAGTATTAAAAAACCAATATCTTTGTTTTTAAATACTAATGTTTAATGTATTAAATACTAACCGATTTTGATGACATTTTTTACGATACATATTTGTGAAATGATTGTAAATTTGTTTGATTTTATATTGTAAGTTTTCTTGCTTTAGGCCTAAATGGCTTTAAGGGAGACAGAAGGTAAAAAGGTAAAATAATTAAGGTCACTAATGTAATTTTGACCTATTTGAGGATAATTCCCTCAGAACAACTGTATCTGGACAAAGTGAAAGGTAAAGTAATTTCATTATTTTGTATGATGACTTTAATGAAAGATTGTCAACTAAATCACAAGAGTTTTTTCTGGTTTTATTATCATGTTGAAATTGAAGCTGATATTATTAATATTAGCAATTTTCTGAGAAAAAAATTAAAAGCTTATGATTAATAAATAAATTTAGCTGTAAGAAAAGCAATGCACATGTGTTTTGATTGATCACGAAATAATACATGACAATAATGAAACTTCTACAAAAATTAATCAACCCTTTGACATATTTTTTTTTTATTTCCCAAGT
Source organism: Flexamia atlantica (assembly GCA_035578135.1). Lineage (NCBI taxonomy): Eukaryota > Metazoa > Arthropoda > Insecta > Hemiptera > Cicadellidae > Flexamia > Flexamia atlantica. The sequence goes on along the minus strand of JAQJVK010000001.1, from coordinate 193,382,279 downwards.
TTTAATTTAAATATGTTTATTTTGTCTGTATTTGGTCTAATATTTTAGTTATGTTCTTTTTGATTGTCCATATGTATTGACAATATGCTGAACTAATTAATGAAAAATAAAAAATTGTGTCCTCCTCCTCTATACAAGGATAAAAAGAAGCAATACAGGTGTCCACTGTTATCCCTACTAAACATACAAATGCCGTCAGCTTCCACCCAAGCCAGTCACCTATTGTTTTAGATGAGCCCTTCTGCCAACTTTGCCGCACATTTGCAAGCCTAATAGGGACTGCGCATGGTTGGGAATCAAACCCACTCACCTCTGTACGACTTCAACACTATGATTGTCAGTATAGCATGTTAGCCACTCAGCCATCAGTGCCACCGTTGGCCAGGGGAACAATTGGCGCATAAAGCATACAGTCATCCCTAGCAGCAAACCAGTGAACTACTAGGCCCAGCCATCACTAACAGCAACCCAAAGGTCATAGAAATCCTTTGACGGAACTTTTCTGTCAAAGAATGCCAATGGGTTAAATTTTGAAATTGATTGACTTTAACCTATTCTAAAATAACATCCTCGTTAACACAACCAAAACAATTTATACAGGTTCAAAATCCAGAGTCGTGGCCCTGTATATAAAATGATGATTGTATTTGGCGCACCTCGATGGAGGTGATGGAGGCGACGGACAGCCGCTTCTCCATGTCCTGCGGCGAGGAAGAGGTCGTGACGTCTCGGATGGCGAAGGCCGACGGCTCCGGCTCCAGCGACAGCATCGGCTCCCCCTCCGACGAAGGCTCTGTCCACAGGGTCAAACTCACAAGATTTACAAAAACACAGATTTCATAATAAATAATAATAATAGTAATAATATAATAATAATAATTAATAGTTGTGTGCTATCAAGTAATGCTGAAATCAAAAATAGTTCATTGCCAGAGGCAAACTGAATCACAAATTTTTTTTTGTCTAAAGAATTCCAAAGTGCCCAAATTTACAAAAATTATAAATACGAAAATGAGTTCATAGAAAGAATTAAAGAGACTTACACTCCACTCTTGTTAAAAAATTCCTTATTATATCTGTTGCATCAACTATCGGGTGAATCAAAGGTATCTAGTGAGGAGCCTGAACCCAACTTGATCTTAACCTCTCAAATCTTTTGGTAGTTGGACCCTCTAAATACTCATTGAAGTTAAAAACTTGATACTTATGGAACAAATTGTAAACTGTCAATGTAAGAGTAGTTGGTGGGTCTCACCGGTGTTGGTGCAGCGGGAGGAGTAGGCGGAGGCGGTGGCACTGCGGATGGCAGTGAGGACCGCGGACATGAAGCCCACCGCGCTGCCGCCGCCGCCGTGCAGCGGACTGCTCTCGGCACTCCCCGCACTGCTGCTGCTCCCACTGTACGCCTCGTTGTGGAATATCACATCCTGACAGCAAGTGCACAGACACATGTAAAGGAAAGCAATGTTGCACAGCACTTTGAGTCAACATCTTCTCAATGAATATAAAAACTAAAGTAAATCAAAGAACAAACCACCTTGAAAACTTTATTCACAATGATGCGACTGAAAGTATGAACAAACCTGGTTTACTCTCAAGCCTAGTTTTCAAACTATCTAAACAGGTAAATTAATTTATGTTTGGATGGTCACTTGACTATTTCATACCTACTTTTTCACAAATGAAACGTAAATTTGCTTGGTACTTAAATCCAGGACTTAAATCCTATCAGCAGGCTCTGTAGGAGTGTATATAGTGTAAATATAGACAATCATAGACAAGTTAGTGCTCTTTGGATTCTAAAAGGAGGAAACTGTTATTCTTCCTTCCTAGTATGCAGTTAACTCCTTACTATCTGAAAAAAGCTTTTAAAATTCATTTTGTTTTTGTGTTTTATACTTTTTTGTGTGCACTACAGTAGTTTTAACCACCAGGTAAGCCTGCTGATTCCCCTATCATTCCCTGTTTTATATAATGAATCTGTTTGGTTAAGATTAAAAATAAATAAGTAAAACAATAACAATATCTAACATTCCAATTACACAAAGCAATTTACCCAGATCAAAAATCACACACTGATCCTGCAAGTCACAAGCCAGTGAACCAATCAAAAGGCCGCGTCACATTAGTCAAGTAGGAGGGCAAGTAAGACAGAAGAGTTAGACTCAACCAAGTTAACTCGACCGAGTTACTTAAACAATGTGAAGCAGCCTAAAGCAATTTTTAGATTAACCTAATAATTGTTAAAGCAAAAAAGTTCTGTAGATTATATTTTTTTATGAATATGTTGATTCTGAGCCGCTGGGGCGATTGTCATAGCACATGAGTGATCCTTTGCTGGGAAGAAATTGGTTGTTTGTATGCTTTTTAGATACTAATAATTTAACAATTAAATCTACATCTCAATGTAAAGAATGTTCAGGATAGAGTAGGAATACTGCTTGAACAAGAATCACAATAGCATAACCAACCATGTTGATTTTGACATTTTTAAGGGAAGGGGATATTCTTTTGTCCTCACAATCTCATAAGACAATCAATCTTTGTTCTTATTTAAAGTTAGTTCCCAATCCCTGTTTTCATCATCTTCACATAACTAGAGCCAACAGTTTGATGATTATCTCTGACATGCTAAACAATACTAGGATAGCAACCAATGTTGATAGATGATGAATAGATGATTTTATTGTTTACCAAATTAAAGCTTAACATTCAACTGAAGATTAGTGGATGCTTACCTCTTTCTAGAAACTTGGTAGTGAAAGTTCCTTTACAGAAAGAATCCTTTACAATTCTTACAATCTTTGAAAATTTGCTTTTTTAGTAGAATAGTGGGAGCAGTTTGAAAAAACTACTTTTTAGAAAGTGACAAATTATTTCAATACCACACTTCTCAGATAGGTATAAAGAATATTACTCAAGTCGCTGCAACTCCAATCAGTAGTAAATAAGTTTTCCTCAACAAATATTAGATTCAGAAACTAAAATATATTCCAACTCAAAGACAGATGAAGAAGAGACAAATTAACAGCATTGGTTAAGACTGTGCACTGTAAGTTTGCCTTTGTGATTAGTTTACAGCACGAAGAAGAGAGAAACAGGAAAGTTTTAAAGAAGAATCACAAGACAAAAGCAATAAAGCAGTTCATTCAAACTGGCAATGTTTTGCACAAACAACACTCGAAGCAATTATAGGCAGCACTCACTTACCTAATACACATCTTAGAGCATAGAGGACAGATTTGTATTTAGTGCAATGAAATGATATTATTGATACAAGGTGAAAATCCATGGTAATAAGGGATTAATTTTTATCTATCGAGTTTGCAATTTTTATACAAGAGTAGGGTGAAATCATTGTACAAAAGAAACATGGTTGAACCTTCCCATCAGGGTCAACTATACCCTATCCCAAGCCCATTACTAAATTGTCCAACATTAAATATTGTTCAACTGGCTTATGACTATGCTGGATACATTATGGCATCGTAAACACACAAAAATTGTAAAAACAGTTTCAATTAAGTGTGAAATTTCTGAACATTTTTTCTCAAATATCAGATTATCTTATTATGAAATCTGAACTCAGTCTCTGTAAATAGTAATCGTGTACAAATAAAACATAAGTAGATTGTCATTACTGTTTTCTTAAACTCAATATCTCAAGTTATTCTTCTCTTCTTCTAGGATGATTGAAGTTGCCTAATGCGAATCCACATTAGTAGCTAACAAGGACCAAGACTAATTTACAAACATGCCAAAAAGCAGGACCAACAAGCAAGAGGACAAAACTAAAATGTCTCTAAATCAGGAATAATACATCTAAGGCCATGAAAAACTTATCATTAACCTTCCATTACAGTAGAATCTCCTTTATCCCACTACCTTTTAGTGAAATCATTAAATGAGAGTCTTAAGTATATTCTGCAGAAGAGCAGAAGAGTTTTTATAGTGACCTAGTCAGTTTAACCCGTAAATATTGGTGGATTTGGACAGTATCAATGATTCCCGTAACAAATATTAGAGATGAAAATATAAAACATTTATGTAATAAGCAGAGTTGACAAAAACAGTTGTATCAAAAGTGGTATATTTCAACGAGTTCAAAGGCATTTCGGTTTAACTGCCTGAATCATAATCGTGCTGGGTCTCAGACCCACAGGAGCCAGATTAGAGGGTGTCTACTGTATTGGCCAGAAAAAAGGTCTGGCCAATACAAAAACAAGGAGGTATTATGAACAAAATACTGCTTTGTTAAACAGAATGATGTTTAACAAAGCAGATTTATATAGTTGTTAGGGGTATGCGGGCCAGACTTCTTAAGTTTGGGTCAGGTCGGGTCAGGCCTTTAATTTTGGCTTTTGGGTCTTGGGCCAAAAATATTTAAATAATTACTTCGCATGAATTAACTACAACCATAGCTAAATCAAGAAATTAAATAAAAAATTTAATAGGCAAAAATTAAGACCATCTATCGAGGCCTTATAATTTTTGGTAGGTTAAAATTAAATTATAATTCAATTAATTACAAGAAATTATAGAACTAACTACAAGAAATTAAGATAAAAAACTAATAGGTGAACGAAGTCATCCAAAAAACTATGTGAGTCATAACAAAGATTATTATCATTACAAAGCCACACTTTATCACAACGACCATTGCGCCAATAAACAAAATAAGCTAAGAATAAAAATTTGAAGTTGTAAAGTGCAAGGTCAAAGCTAAATATAGGTGTAAGTTTTCAATTTCCGCACTCTTAGAGATGGTGTTTCTAGATAACTATTGAAATCCGTTCTTCTATGAGTTAATGAAATATTGTGGAGGTTATTTTTATGGAAAACTCATGGACGGCTGCGAAAAAAAAAACGCGTATCTGTTGTTCGCGAATAAATGGCAATGTAGCTTTTTGAAACTCGCGATCTGCCGGGAAATACGATCGCGCATATTTGCCAATCGCCGGTAATCGGCAAATGTAGCCTTGAAAAGTTGCGGTCGGCAGCAAAAACCAATCGCGTGTATTTGCTGATCATAAATAAACTAAATGCAACTTTGCAAAACCAGCGATCTGCCATTAAAAAGGCGCTCGTATTTGCCGACCACAAATGAACAGATAATGCTGCTTATTTGTGAAACTAGCGAGCAACCGCGATGAAGAATCTGTCGATCGGCTATAAAACTTGATCGAATTTGTGCGTAAATCGCACGTAAATTCGATCGCCGGGTAAACGCCGGCAGTAACATATCAGGCGCGGCCCGACCCAATCTTAATCCGATATATTGGTTGTCCCAACCCGATGTCTCGGACAAGCTCTTGACCCGACCCGACCCGAAAAATTCAGGGACCCACAGACCCCTAATTATTGTGCAACAAAAAGAGCTAACAAATAACTACCCATAGATCAAATATCAAATCAAGTTATAAACACAAATAAATCCCTTTAAAAAATTAAGGGAATAGGAGATATAACTAACAGAGAATAGGACAGATTTAACTAACAGAATCTTTAATTTTTTATGTTACAGTGCTGGCTGGACAGTAATTCTGTCCAAAAAGAGCGATTATTCTCAAAGTACTTACTGAAATTTTTTTGCCGTAATATTACACTTTTTTCTAAAGCTAATTTACAATTTTATTCAATATATTCTTCTTCTTCTTCTTATTTATTTTTTGAACACATAACTGTCTACATTAAATTTTGTCTATTTTTTTGTGGTTTTTGTAGTATTTCCACCGTTTTTAATTAACTAAGACTTTACCTCGAGGTCAGCCTCGGAGATGCTGTAGGTGTTGACTAGAGCCTCGACCAGGTTGTCGAGTCGCGAGCCAAGGCGCGACAGAGCCACGGACGCACCCGACACGGCCGCGCCTTGCTGCAGCAGCGACTCTCGGCTGCGCAGCTCCACGCCGGCCAGCCGAGCCTCCAGCGACAGCTGCTCCTGCCTGCAACCCACCGTAGTTACCAGCGACCACATAGTACAGATAGCCAGAGCAACGGACACACCCGACACGGCCGCGCCTTGCTGCAGCAGCGACTCTCGGCTGCACAGCTCGCCGGCCAGCCGAGCCTCCAGCGACAGCTGCTCCTGTCTGCAACCCACCGTAGTTACCAGCGACCACATAGTACAGATAGACAGAGCCACAGACACACCCGACACGGCCGCGCCTTGCTGCAGCAGCGACTCTCGGCTGCACAGCTCGCCGGCCCGCCGAGCCTCCAGCGACAGCTGCTCCTGTCTGCAACCCACCGTAGTTACCAGCGACCAAATAGTACAGATAGACAGAGCGACGGACACACCCGACACGGCCGCGCCTTGCTGCAGCAGCGACTCTCGGCTGCACAGCTCGCCGGCCAGCCGCGCCTCCAGCGACAGCTGCTCCTGTCTGCAACCCACCGTAGTTACCAGCGACAACATAGTACAGATAGACAGAGCGACGGACACACCCGACACAGCCGCGCCTTGCTGCAGCAGCGATTCTCGGCTGCGCAGCTCCACGCCGGCCAGCCGAGCCTCCAGCGACAGCTGCTCCTGTCTGCAACCCACCATAGTTACCAGCGACCACATATTACAGATAGACAGAGCGACGGACACACCCGACACGGCCGCGCCTTGCTGCAGCAGCGACTCTCGGCTGCGCAGCTCGCTGGCCAGCCGCGACTCCAGCGACAGCTGCTCCTGTCTGCAACCCACCGAAGTTATGTGGACAACAACTTACATATCAAACTTTCATATTTGTTAAGATTCATTCAATAAATGAGGAGCAACATTTTTTAAAGTAAAATTAATTAAATGGAAAATACAGAGAGAACATTTTTTAATTTGGTTAAAGGGTATTAGTAGAAGTGAGATAGATAAGTCAGCAAAGGATTAGCTGATTCTTGTTACTGCAAAAAACAAGCAAATAAATCTTTAATATCCCTTGGACATACTAAGCTTGCAAAATAATCATGAAATAACTCACTTTAAGAATACTGAGAATTACTACATGATTTTAGTCAGCAAAATATAATAAAAAAATTAAATAAAAATTCTAGTACTACAAAGGTTGTACAGAAAAAGGCAACTTTAACACCATATATCTGGCATCACTTAATCTAAAATTCAGACCCGTAACTAGGGCCTCTGAGGCCACAGTGCATGAAGCATTTTCGAGGCCTTTTAAGACCGCGGCCGCGGCCGAAAATTGCGGTCATTTATTTAGACCGCGGCTGGAAAATCGTTCGGTGTAATCCGGCTAGCAAATCTCTCCGTCGCATTGCGATTGTCCAATAATTGTATTTTTCAAAGATTGTAGTTCGTTTTAGGAGGCAACTTGGCCGTTTTCAATGGTCGGTAATTTACTTTTTTAAAGTCTGGAAAAAGTCTGAAATTTCATATATAGAAGAAACGCTGCTGGCAAATTTTTGTCATATTATGGCAGTAACAGCTCTTGGTTACGCTGTATCGTGGCCTGCGAACATCGGTTGCATTGTGGTAAACTAAACTCTTGACCATATGGTATTCGTTAAATCTGCCGGTTCTACAGCGGCCGTCAAACATTTAGGTTGTACTGCATTTAGAAAATCTTGATAGAATTTCAATACCAATACTCGATTATTTGCAACCATAAATCTTGGTTGTATCACAAAACAAATCTTCAGGATTTGCAGTGATCCGCAAATTTCTCACGGTTATTTCGCGGTAACAAAATTGCACGGTTGTATCGTGACCGGTAATATTGGTTGTATCATAGGGGATGTAATCTGCGTTCGGCAAATTTCTTGGTATCGCAACCACGTTAAACCTCTTAGCTGTGTTGCTGCCGGTAAGTCTCTCGGACATTTTGCAGCAGTCAAATTACAAAGCTTTTTCACCAAAACACAGTGTAAAACACATTTTAAAGAGGGAGGGGGGTTGAAATTAATTAATATTGGAGCAGAAGTCTGAAAATCTTGCCCCCCTGATCAAAATTCTAAAATCACGCCCAACCAAGTAGAATTATTCATTTAATGTGAACTGTGAGGTTTATGAATACTGTACTTTGGACGGTTAACCCTTGAGCGGGCGCTTCACCGGCAAAACGCGAGAGGGCGCATGCGGAGTTTTAGTCCGCAGTACTATATTGCACAGATTTAACCAATTTTACTTGTTTTGAAACGAAATATTGTATTTAAATGTTGACAAACTTCATTAGGAATCATATTTCATCGCCGATGCAATTAATTATTCAACTAAATAGGTGTAATATTTCAATTAAACATAGTAAGTAGTTTTCTAGCATAAAATATGTATTAATTATTATTTACATTTTTGGACTTTTCCTTCCGCTTCTTTTTTTTGAAAGCGAAAGGAAAAGTCCAAAAAATGTAATAATTACAAATCCTTCGCTATTATAAATTTTAAAAATATGTATCACTGTCTGTTTAACGGGCGAGGGTGCTCCGTAAACTGCGACGGCATCTCTGAATTGCAAAAAACGAGGTACCAAGGGAAGGGGGTAGGGGGTATAAACAGCTTTAGGAGATTCCTGGAATGAGGGGCGTAAAGTACGGAGCCGGACACGACCGCCGACACCCATTAAGTCCGATTATTTTAACATAAAAAACACGTGCGGAGGAAAACTCCGCGTGCGCCGGCTCGAGGGTTAAAAGTCATGTGCGGGGATCAACAAAACCCAAAAGTTTTTGGCTGCTTTGGGTTTGACTGCGAAGGCATAGTCTGCCGAGGCCGCAGCCATTCCTGTGGAGCCTCCTCGGTCAGGAGAAAGGGTGTTTGCTGCCGCTCGAGGCCCCTGGCGGTCTGAGGCCCCGGTGCGGTGCACCGGCTGCACCAGCCTAGTTACGACCTTGCTAATATTGATCAAATTATGTTTTCCATTTTACTGACCCATGAGGGTTATTGTCTTACCTTCTCTGCTCACTAATGCGGACTAGATGAGAACATTCTTCCTGTTGTCTCTGTAGTTCTGCCTCTTTAGTGGCTATTGCTTGTCTTGCTTCTGACAGCTGAAAAAAAAATTTCTGATAGCCAAACTAGACGATTCTAAATCAAACTTAAATTTAATTAAAGTCATTGCAATGTTAACCAACTTTGAAAATTAGGGATGGACGGGATTGGATTTTCAGTTCGGGACGGGACGGGACGGGATTTTTGTCTTCCCTAAATCTCCGGGAAGTGCTCGTTCACGAATTTATTTTCTTTATTACAATAATAGCATTAGGTTTAAAACAATGTCATAGATAAAGGTTAGTACCGTCCCAACTCAAAAAATTTCAAGAAATAAATTTATGTGAAAAAATACTAACTTATTTGCAATTGACAAAATAGCAAATATTAAAAACACATCAAAAATAGTAACACAAAGAAATTGTTAATTATAAATAAAATACTAATATATATAATAATGGTGAATAAAATGTATTGTTTATTTATTATTTTTCATTAAATTTGATTTTTTATTCTTTCTGATGTGATTGCATTGAAAAATATAAATAATATAAAAAAAGAAATAAATAAATATAATATGCATTTTTTAACGTTTGATAGAAACACAATAGTCTTTAAGTTTCTGATTTTTGTTTTATTGTTTGGTTTCCAAAAAGTCAAAAGTAAAATACTTGAGTGGTTATTGCATGTTGACAATATACTGTCATGTATAATTAGTAAACATGTTATAAACTTTGTTTATAAACTTTGGGCTTCGGAGTTCTTGTTTTAGGAAATTACTCTATGACTCATAATTTTTCCAGCACTTTAAACTACGGTAAAAAAATTAAAAATAAATTTATTTTTAAGATGACAACCATAACAATAGTTTTTCCAAGAAAATTATAAATTTGAAGTTTACAACTCCCAAACTTAATATTTCTTAAGTTACATAAAATATTAATTACCTATGTATTAGAAATTTCTTAAAAGTCTCAAAGTCTTTACTTTGTCAATTTTTTTACTTATTTATGAAAATAATCATACTTTCGGCTGGGATTCAAAGACATCTGAATTAGTTTAGAAAATTGAATCAATGGGCAAAACCACAATTTGTAGCAGACCAATGTGGCCGACAATATGAACAATCATCACTGTCACGCCTTATAGCAAGTTGTTTCCGTTGATTAACCGCTATCAGTGAATAACTAAGACTGCTTTTCACTCCCAATTGCGAGTTAGCAATCCTAAATTTGCCGTTTTCAACGATTGGCAAATACGCGCGATCGTTTTTCACGGCCGATCGCGAGTTTCGAAAAGCAACATTGGCCGTTAATCTGCGATCGGCAAAGACGCGGCCGTTCGCAAATTCCACAAAGTTAGATTTGCCGTCCATTCGTGATCAGTGACTAGGCGCGATCGTTTTTCACGGCCGATCACGAGTTCCGTAAAGCTACATTGGCCGTTAATCCGCGATCGACAGATACGCGCCAGCGTATTTCGCAGCCGATCGCGAACAGCGCTAATCTATTTTTCCCGTTCATCCGCATCTGGCAAATACGCGTGATGGTTTTCGCGGCCGATCAAGATATTTGCAAAGCCGCATTTGCCGTTTATTTACGATCGGCAAATACGCGCGATACGCGACGATCGCGAGTTTTGCAAAGCTGGATTTGCCGTTCATTCGTAATCTGTGAAGTATTGGATTACTGATTACTATGTATGGAAGGTAAGTGAAAGCTAGACGGCTTGTATTCTATCCTAGCTATTCAATTTCAACCTAACTTGTTTTATTGACCCTTAGTGTTTACTTACATTGTATTATGTGTGAGCATTCAATGTTCGTTTGTCGCAGTACTGATGAAATGGTTTTTTAAGTATGTTTTCAATTGGGCTTTGTTTTGCAGTGTTTTTAAATCTTTAGGTAATGAATTTAGTAGCCTTGGTAATCTGTACTCCAAAGTCATTTTTCCGTATTTGTTGTCGATTCTTTGTACTAAAAATTGACGGTTCCTTAAACTATAACTAACATTGTGTTGTAACCTATAGTTTTCAAAATAATGTCTGCTAAGATCTGTGTACATTGCTAGATTGTCAAAACTCATTATACCTAAAAGTTCTAGCGACATTTCATTAAACAGTATCTTCAAAATTCTATTTATAACGGACTTCACAGGTCTTAAAACATATTCTGGTGCCATATAGTATAAGGAAATTCCATAGTAAAACAAGCTTTGTACCAAAGTAAAGTAAATTAGCCTCTTTGTGGCTATTGAAAAATAGTAGCTAATTCTCCTAGCTTTGAATAAAACTATTCTTAGATTTCTTGAAACATAATCAGCATGAGTAATGAACCTCATATCAAAATCCAGAAACAATCCCAGATGTTTTATGTTATTTACAAATTCTAACCTTTGGCAAATACAGTTATTGGAGGATGTTAAGCAATCATAACTATGACAAACTAATTTGCTCATTCTCATTTGTTCTTCATTTAACTTAACTCTAGGGTTCCTAAAAATTATTGTTTTTGTTTTTCTAGAGTTTACCATTATATTATTATTAAAAAAATATTTTACAACAAGGTTCATGTCCCTTTGCATTAATTCAATGGCTGTATGAACATCTTTATGAATAAGATACAAAATATTGTCGTCTGCATATTGCAATACATGGCTGTTGAGTTGTAAATAGGCAAAATCATTTATATAGACATTAAAAAGAGTGGGAGATACAATACTTCCTTGAATTAAACCGCAAGTTTGGTTAACTTCATTACTGGTTATATGGCCTATAGAGGTACACAACGTTCTATCTTTAAAATAATCAATAAAAAAATTGTACAGTTTTCCCACTATTCCAATTCGTTTAAGCTTAGATAACATATTTTTGTAACATACTAAATCAAAAGCTTTAGTTAAGTCTGTTGCTACTGCTACTACAAACTTGTTATCATTCAGAGCTGCATTAATATTGTTGTTTAATACTTCAAGAAGGTCTATTGTTGACCTATTAGCATTGAATCCGTACTGTTTATTACTAATAATACTATTCACCCTTAAATATCCGTTAAGTTGAGAATTAACATAGTGTTCAATAATTTTCAATATAACAGAAACTGAGCCTATAGGCCTATAGCAGTTGAAATCCTGTTTACAGCCAGACTTATATATAGGCCTTACATAGGTTACCTTTAACTTTTTTGGAATACAGCCTGTATCAAAAATCCTTTTTATTAGGTGAATTAATAATAGCTTAAAATAACGTATATTATGCACTATATCTCTTGGTCTGATATTGTCAGGCCCAGGAGATGAACCTATATTGATTTTCTTTATAGCTAGGTACAATAGCTGTTCATTGATCGGCTTTAAATACATGTTGACCTTATTTTGTACATCGTAATTTCCTTCTCTATAACAATGGTTCAGATCAAAAGCTTTCCCGGGAAACTGATTGTTTATTTGTTCAATTGTACTTTTAAAATTTGTATTAAACTTTGCTGCAATGTCTATTAGTTCCGTGTTATCTTTAACCTTGAAATTATTCTAAACGGATTGCAAAATAGTTGGCCTACATTTTTTATTAATGACTTCATTTATTATACTCCAGGATTTCCTTGGATTATTCGAGCTTTCCTGAAGTAGTCTAAAATAATACTCATTTTTTCTTTGCCTTATCTTTTTTGTGACATTATTGCGAGCTACTCTAAACAATTCTCTTAGGTTAATATTAAATCTATCTCTTTTAATTTGCCTCCATAAGTAATTTTTATAGTCTATTAGGTTTTTTATTTCTTCAGTAAGCCAAGAATCAACAATTTCTGCTTTATTATGGTAAATTTCTACTCTTGCTTTCTTATAAATATCTTTAAACTTACTTAATATTTCCTCATAAATATCTTCTGGATTAGTTAGGTCTAGAATAGGCCACCAGTTTTCCTGTCTTATAAACTTATTGACTAACTTATTACTAATAATTGATCTTGAATCAATGAAACTATCATTATTAGTACGATCTTTTATTTCTATGATAGTTCCAGTCCAATAATGGTCTGCGAGGTTTATCCTGTATAATGAAGGACTCATACGTACTGTTATCTAGCCTAATATTTATATGGTCGATACATGATTTAACTACAACGTTATTGTAAAACTCTTCCCTAGTTGGCCCAGTTATAGAGTTATTTAGTCCATGAGAATAAATAACATTCAGGTAGTCATCATACCCATAAACTTTCCTCAAATAACAAATATTTATATCCCCTGCTATTATTAAATTTCTTTCTCTTGATAGGACATTACTTGATAATAAATATTCTAAATCTCTATTGAAGATATTTACATTCGTGTTGGGTGGTCTATAAATTGCCAATAAAAGTAAAGTAAAATTACTGACACAGACATGCAATAACAGATGTTCCATAGAATCTAATTTTAAATCTGTTTGTATTTCCTCTGTCTTCAAATTGCTTTTATACAATACAAGAATACCTCCACCGTTACCATTTGGTCTACATAGAAAATGAGCATTAAATCCCATTAAATTATACAGTCTGGCTTCCTGATCAGATATATTGATTTCTGATAAAATTATTATATCTAAAGCATTTATTGTACGTTCAACATGGGCTGTAAATTCATCCCAGTATTTCCTTATACTCCTAATATTTATACAAATTACACCTATGTTACGTTTTGTTAGCTTTGACTTTAGAAAATCTTCAGCTTCTTTCCAGCATGATAAAGTAGTACAATTTCCCTCTATACTTAAACTATCCAAATGTGTAATTTTAGTTTATGTAGATATAAGTTGTAATGAGAAAAAAAATTGAAAAAGCTTTAGCCTATTTAGAGATGTTAGATCCTAGAGCTAGATTAGCGGGTGATCAAGCTACACTATAGCCTCAAGGTCATCTTCTTTTATGATTTGGATTGCTCTACTATTGTTATCTTTCTTTACCATAATCCTATTGCCATTCAACCAGATAAACTTATAGCCTTTAGATTTTTTAATTTGGTTTGCCTTAGACATTAGGTTTGAGAAATACGGAGTTAGGTGGTCGTTGAAAAAGATAGCCCTATCAGGAGAACTGCTACTTATTAGAGAGGATTTAGGTTTACTCTTTCTAGCTTGACGTACTACGCAGTCTCTTATTTCCCTCGTGGTACATTGAACGATTATAGGAGTGGGTTTGTTCTTGGATGGCAGTCTGTGAGCGGTTATTTCTTCCCTCTTCAGGCTTATGTTCATGGCTGTCAACAGACCTATAATCTTGTTTCCTGTATTTTCATTTTCCGTGTAAGGTACACTTGTCACTATAAAGTTTTTGCTTCGACCGTATTGTTTTTCCATCTCCAGCATCAGTCTAAGTTCCTGCATTTCATCTTTAAGTACTTTTGTCTCCTTTTCAATGTCTTTAATTTGAGTGAATACGCTTGAGAATTTTTCCTCTAATTGTGTTACCGAGGCGGTGATTCTATCTACCTTTTCTGTGATCATTTTTTCTTGGGATTGAAACATATTTTTGAGTAACTTCTTTAGTGCATTAAAAGTAGGTTCTTCGATATCTGGAATTTCCTCACTAACACTTTGAGATCTAGCTTTGTTTGTTCTACAGCTTACACACTCCCATTCACTCTTTGACTTCGCACTTTTATTTCGCCAAGTTGTTTTTTTAATACCAGAACATTCAAAGTGGAAGTTTCTTTCACATTTACAACAAGATACAAAGTCACCATCAATTAATTGTGCGTTACACTGCAAGCACTCCATTGAGTTAAATTAAATATTCTCAAAGCTTATTGAGAACGAGTTCCTAATTGAAAAGACTGAGATACGGTACCTTTGCTGTATCAGACAGAGATAACCTCAAATCTCACCTTGTGTGTTAAACGTTTTGGAGATATTATTCCTTCACACCCGCAATAAACTTTATATTTGCACAGTTTTTTAGGATCCTTATCTCACTTATTCTAATCAAAACATCGTATAAAAAAACTGAAAAATTAATAAATTATATGTAAGAATTGAGGAGTAATACTTTCAGAATGATGTTGCTGAAACTGCCATAGAGGAACAATGACAGTTATGAACAAATTTGGATATTTGAGGTGTCAAATAGCCGTATATAGGCGGTGGTGTGAATACAACAAATTGTGACATAAAAAATATATTTTTAACCCTCGAGGGGACGCTAAGCGGAGGAATCCTCCGGGTTAATTTTTGTTGTAGTGGGAAACATTTATCTTGGGGTTGGCAGCGCTGTCCTTTTGTGTAGCTGTTGCCCCTCCCTCCTTAAGCATTTGACCGCCCTCCAATTTTACTGACTCAGGTCAGTTTTGTGAGCGATGTCCTGAGTTTCCAGAGGATTCCTCCGTGAGCGTTTTCGATCAATACCTTGAGGAAACCTCCGTGAGCGTTACAATGTGTTTTATAATAATAGTTACATTGTTATACTAACTTGGCAATTTTCACTCCTTTTTTGCAGAGATATAGCGTGAAAACTATTTTTTCTCATATTCTATTTTTATTTCAAACAATTTAAGTATTTAGAATACATTTTGTGCAATATTTAAAACCCGGACGAAACCTCCTTGAGCGAGAGACGACGTTTATAATTTTAAGCGACCTCTGGAGGGTTAATTACAGTAGTTACAGTATTGCAAACACTGTTACTGTGTTAAAAACATCCATATATAGGCGGTTGAGCCAGTCTCAGATTTTCTTACATGCCTTAAGTGTGCAACCAATAAGATAAAGAATTTACACCAAAGAAAGTATGCTAATCAAGCAACACATTTATAATAAATTTTCTTACATAGGACTTTTCTTACTTTCTACCATTACAATCGAATTTAAATTAGATACCCTTCTTTGTCCTTACCTCGGTCTCCAAGTCTCGGAGGGTGTCGGCCAACGCAGCTTTCTCAGCTTGTAGGAACTCTTGCAGTTCAGCTGATTCCACCTCCAATTCTTCTTGTTGTTTAAGCAAAGTTTTTTGAGCTGAATAACTTTTGTCCAACTCCTGTTAACAATAAAATCACATTTTTATTAACAATTTTTATTATAAAGAAAGTAGATTAGTATTTTACAAACTATACAGAGAATTTAAGTTGTTTGCATCACAACAAGATTGTTGTAGTAATATGTTGTAGTAATAATTAAAAGTGATTCTGGAAACTATTATACATTTCCTCGGCTTAGAGCCACGAAGGCTTCCAAAGGATCCTAATGGTTTTTACTTGCCTTTACTAACATGATTGTAGTTTCGATACTGCCACAAAACAAACAACTAAACATATTTTGAAATTTTTTCCCTTTAAAGTCTTAATGCGAAGGGTAATAATGAGGTGTCCATTGTCATACTGTCAGTTCCAGAATATTCAATTTTAGGCCAAACATGATTGTAGTCACCTTTGTATAAATGGATTTCCCGTCAGTAAATAAAATAAAGTAGATTTCAGAGATGTAATGGACTTTTTTAATATTCAAATATTGATTGCAGTTATAGGGGCCATCCATAAATTACGTCATCTAAAAATAGGGGGAAGGGGTCCACATTGAAGATGACAGTAGGACGATGTGCTTGGGGGGGGGGGAGGGGGGTTTGACACTGAGATGACATCATTTTTTCAAATTTTGTTTTAAAACAAATTTAGATAGGAAAATTGTAAAAATTCTATGTAAATTCATTAAATTAAGCCTAAAGTTTAACAGCATAGAAAATTCATTAAAAACTATGAACTCGATTTTTACAGTAGTTGTTAAAATGGTAATTTTAGCTTCAGGTCAAAACAAAGTTACAGTGCATGCAGATTTGAATGATCGATAAAAAATATCTAAAAAAATAGCTAAAAAAGATTTGCACTCAGCTTCCGCGTATCACTACAGTAAATGTAGTACAAAGTTCAAAAAGTTCTGGTTTGAAGCATTGATTAACATCAAATCAGCCCAAAATGAGTTTAAAACTTAATTTGATGATTTCAACAACCCGATAAAAGAAACCTTTAATAGGGCTTTCCCAAAGTCTGGCATTTTTAGGAGTTTGTACACTATAATGTAATTTTTCAATGGCTGGGAGGGGGGGGGGGCAGGCCGATTATGACGTAGGATGAAGTGAATGCATTTATATTTAGATTTACTACACTTTTGAGGTAGCATGTATTATAGTTTTCAGTAGAGGTGTGCGGATAGTGAATTTTTGGATCGGATCGGATTCGGATCGGATAGCTTATGTTCGGATCGGATAACAACAGGTTCGGATCGGGTAATACCGGATTCGGATATTTACAGCACGGCGTAATGAGCAGATTTAAGTTTTCTCATAAGCCTAAGGTAATTGCAAGGAACTACCATATTATCCTAATGTGTAAGATAAGATTTGCCTTGATAGGGTTGTGTTGTTGATTGTTGTGATATATTGTTTCCAATATAGGCCAAATGTCAATTATTAAAGTATGCAAAGGTTCATCTAAATATCTGTTAAGAATTTAGAAATTCATTGATTCCCCTTAAGCATAGGTAGTATATATTAAGATTATTAGGCCTAAATCAATTTCAGGATTTGCAACTTAAAAAATCCTTTTTCAATGTAACCTAAATTTGTCCACTATTAGGCCTCTGTCTTTTTTTGTTAATTTCCTTATTTGATCAGGGACTAGGCCTAAGTGACTAGACAAAAGAATTAAATATAAAACTTGATTCACCAATCACCTCATATTTGAAGAAAGCTTTACATTTTTATTTATGAATTGATGCCTGACAACCTAGATTTTGATTCACTACCCAATAATACTAAAAAAACAAAATAAGTCTGAGCAGTAAACTTAACCTAAATTTCAAGATAAGTTTCATATGTTGTAAGTTTCAGTATTAAAGCTTGGTCATTTAATTAGAACAAAGGTCTATTTGTTTTATATCACAAACAACAAGCAAACTCACTAATTATTTTCATAGACGTAGGTTGTCAAGTCGCAATGTACTGTTATCTAAGAATGTCCATTTTAATCACGTATTAAAATACGGCCGGCCGGCTTTGACGAGGCTTAAATCGTCAAAGATTAATATTACAGCAAAATAAAAACTTATTTGTGATCGTTCAACTTTCTATTTCTAGGAAAATAATTGTTTAATTTATAAATAAAGTAATCTGGCGATTGAATGAAAGACGTTCTTGAGTTAATTCAGCTTTTAAGCAGACGGCATTCAAAAATGAAGTGAGATGGAAAGACAAAACAATGAATGAACAGGTTCGCCAAATCTTTGACAGCCCAAAATTATAGTAGGCTTTTTATTTTATCGTATCAACAGGCCACTTAAGATATTTACGGCCTGAAATAGTCGTACGAAACATCAACATGACTATTTATTTATGGGGTATTTACGGGATATTTCGTTTTCGAAATTCAAGACGACTGTTGGACACTGTCGACACTGCCGGTCAATGGCGAACACTGATTAGTCTTGATTGCGATTCTCCCTCATACCAATCTATGTTTCGTCGGTAACAAATACTAATCGAGGCAGAACTATTACAGAATGTACTACTAGTCCGGGAGCTGGGGGGTCAAAAATTACATCATAAGGTGCACATGTAAAAGCTGTGCCATTTTGAAGGGGCATCCTGGGGGGTTTCAAAAATGGGTTTGTGGGACCTCAATCTGGGGGCTTTCTCCAAGGTGGACACACTTGAATGTGACTTTTTTGTATTCTCCATAAGAATAACATGGGGATGAAGTTTTCAGGTTTTTTGCAACAGGTATATATAAATTGGGTGGTTTTAAGTCAATTTCCAATAAACCTGGACTAGAAGAAGCCTTATGCCAAGTTTTATCATTATATGTTAAAAAATAAGGATGATATAGACTTTTATTTTCTCCCCATAAGAATAACATGGGAAAAATGTTTGCAAGTTTACTGCCACGGAAATGCAAAAAGGGAGGATTTCATGCTAATATACAATAGTTCTTAACTAAATGAAGCCACATATCAAGTTTCATTAAGATATGTTGAGACATAAGCGAGTTATAAGATTTTATTTATTTCCCATAAGGTTAACATAGGACGACGTTTTGAGTTCATCACCCTCAGTATCTCGGTAACCAATGAACATAGAGCAATGATTCAACATACCAAATTGTTTGTTTTTTTAGCTGAATTCAATGGTGTGAACTAAAATTTGATCATATAAATTGTTCTACATGAAAATTGCCAAAAACCCATTTTTATGGGTTATTTTCAAGTTTGTCCACCTTGGAGAAAGCCCCCAGATTGAGGGCTCAAAACCCGATTTTTGACACCCCCCAGGATGCCCCTTCAAAATGGGATAGCTTTTACATGTGCACCTTATGACGTAATTTTTGACCTCCCAGCTCCCGGTCTATACTATTTGTTAACTGATTTAATGCTAAGACACAAGAAGTTATCATAAGAAAATGTTTGTTATCGTGTCGGGTATTGCGCAGTAATCTGATCGTATACAACGATCTCAATCTAATCACGAGTATTCACGAGTCGCAATATCGGCAACCGAAATACATCGCTTGATGCATACCACTACATAATCGCATCGTGTTGAGGCGTTGTTCTAGCCGCTGTCGCAACCGTCGCATTTCAAAGCGTCGTCTTTGCTCTGCGATGTTTTCTGTCACTAATGTACTTTCGTCGGCAGTAACTTCTTTTGTTTGGAAGACTTTCCTTATTCATTTTTGGATTTATTGCCCTGGACTGGTGGGATTATATATGGTTTTAAATTACCTGTTTCCGTCTCAGTCCAATGTTTAGCCGTTTTATTACGACCTAGGTTTCAACACATATTGTGTCATGATCACGTAGTAGTCAGTAGAGAGTAGCTGTCATGATGACGGCGTTGTCGAAAGTTTACAAAACACGCACACGCACACATTTAAAAAAATAACACATTACATGAAAACATATAGATACCGGACACTCAACGGGCCGCGCAATGTCGATTTAATTAAATTTCTTCCGCACGCGTGCACTCACGGTACCGGCGAGACGACACTGGCGACGGCGGAGGTGGTGTCTCGGTGATCTTTGCCCCCTTGGCCTTGGACTCGTCCTGCAGGGGGTGTTACCTAACAATGATGGACTCGTCCGGTGTGTTTGAGTTTCCATAATTTGATTAAAAATTAAAATGAGAGCTGTAATTAAGCTTCTCATTTAGGACAAGGTTGGGGTTTTCTTTGAGGGCTTTATAAATGTGAAATTCTTCCAACGTATCTAGAATTAATCCTTTGTTGCACACCTCGACCACTTCAATATTACTTTCAATGATACCATGGCTGTGGTTTTCATCAATGAGATGTTGTGCGTAGCTGGATTTCTGCGGGTTAATTCTAGGGTTGGGTTTATGCTCTTTAGCTCGTTTGGAGAATGATCGTCCGGTTTGACCCAAATAAAATTTGTCACAGCTATTACAGTTTAATTTATAAACTCCGGTTTGGTCAAGTTTGTTTTTAGCTGGTACTCCTTTAGGTTTAAGTATGCGTTCAATTTTATTCGATGTTCTTGGGGCTGGAATAATATTGTAAGGTTTGAGTTCCTTCTTAAGCATATTATGGAGTCTGTGGCCGTACTCAACAGGCACATATTTAGGGGGCAATAATAAATCTTCTGTAGTGTTATTCATTACTGTATTTTTATTTAGAAGTTTCCTCAAAAGTGTGTCAATCATGCTGGTTTTATAACCATTGGAAAGGGCGATATGTTTTATTGTATCTAATTCAGTTTTATAGCAGTCAGGAGTTAATGGTAATTTAATTAATCTGTTCAACATGCTATTATATGCAGCCATTTTGTGGCTGAATGGATGGTATGACGTAGAATGGATTGTATGACTGGTTGTGGTAGGTTTTCGGAAAACATTGTATTTAAATTTATTCTCATTTCTTTCTATTGTAAGGTCAAGAAAATTTAATATGTTGTTGGATTCGATTTCTAATGTGAATTTGAGTTTTGGAGAGAGGCCATTCAAATATTTATTTAATATTTGTAACTGTCGGGCATTACCGTCAAATAAAACGAGCGTATCGTCCACATATCGAAAATAGAAGAGTAATTTTTCGTGGCTCGGGTTGTTATCAGACAGTATGTAGTTGCATTCTATGTGGTTCAAGTAAATCTCTGATAAGATACCAGATAATGGGGAACCCATGGCTAACCCGTCTGGTTGTGAATAAAATCTCTCATTGAATGTAAAATAATTTTGTTTCAGCGTTAAATCGAGTAGGTTCATCAATTCGACTCTTGCTTTTGGTGTTAAAGTTGAGCTATTTTTCAGATTGTTGTCAATTATATCTAATGTTTCTTTGATAGGTACATTAGTATAGAGATTTACAATGTCGAAAGATGCTAAGGTGTGATGACCTTGAATTTCTAGATTCTTTGTTTGTTCGACCAATTCCAAACTGTTTTTTAGGCTATATTCAATGGGAAACTCATAATGTAGTTTTAATAAACTGTCAAGCTTTTTGGCAATTTTGTATGCCGGTGCGGAAATAAAATTGACTAGGGGCCTGATAGGTTTATCGGGCTTGTGTATTTTTGGTAACCCATTTAGGCGTTGGGTCCAATTACAGTTCTATTATTAATAAGGCGATCAACAACAGCAAAGCTTTAATCACCCCATATGAAACTAAATATTTGAAAGTTATGAATCCCTCCGCCCCCTCATTAAGAGGGTTACCAAAAATACACAAGCCCGATAAACCTATCAGGCCCCTAGTCAATTTTATTTCCGCACCGGCATACAAAATTGCCAAAAAGCTTGACAGTTTATTAAAACTACATTATGAGTTTCCCATTGAATATAGCCTAAAAAACAGTTTGGAATTGGTCGAACAAACAAAGAATCTAGAAATTCAAGGTCATCACACCTTAGCATCTTTCGACATTGTAAATCTCTATACTAATGTACCTATCAAAGAAACATTAGATATAATTGACAACAATCTGAAAAATAGCTCAACTTTAACACCAAAAGCAAGAGTCGAATTGATGAACCTACTCGATTTAACGCTGAAACAAAATTATTTTACATTCAATGAGAGATTTTATTCACAACCAGACGGGTTAGCCATGGGTTCCCCATTATCTGGTATCTTATCAGAGATTTACTTGAACCACATAGAATGCAACTACATACTGTCTGATAACAACCCGAGCCACGAAAAATTACTCTTCTATTTTCGATATGTGGACGATACGCTCGTTTTATTTGACGGTAATGCCCGACAGTTACAAATATTAAATAAATATTTGAATGGCCTCTCTCCAAAACTCAAATTCACATTAGAAATCGAATCCAACAACATATTAAATTTTCTTGACCTTACAATAGAAAGAAATGAGAATAAATTTAAATACAATGTTTTCCGAAAACCTACCACAACCAGTCATACAATCCATTCTACGTCATACCATCCATTCAGCCACAAAATGGCTGCATATAATAGCATGTTGAACAGATTAATTAAATTACCATTAACTCCTGACTGCTATAAAACTGAATTAGATACAATAAAACATATCGCCCTTTCCAATGGTTATAAAACCAGCATGATTGACACACTTTTGAGGAAACTTCTAAATAAAAATACAGTAATGAATAACGCTACAGAAGATTTATTATTGCCCCCTAAATATGTGCTTGTTGAGTACGGCCACAGACTCCATAATATGCTTAAGAAGGAACTCAAACCTTACAATATTATTCCAGCCCCAAGAACATCGAATAAAATTGAACGCATACTTAAACCTAAAGGAGTACCAGCTAAAAACAAACTTGACCAAACCGGAGTTTATAAATTAAACTGTAATAGCTGTGACAAATTTTATTTGGGTCAAACCGGACGATCATTCTCCAAACGAGCTAAAGAGCATAAACCCAACCCTAGAATTAACCTGCAGAAATCCAGCTACGCACAACATCTCATTGATGAAAACCACAGCCATGGTATCATTGAAAGTAATATTGAAGTGGTCGAGGTGTGCAACAAAGGATTAATTCTAGATACGTTGGAAGAATTTCACATTTATAAAGCCCTCAAAGAAAACCCCAACCTTGTCCTAAATGAGAAGCTTAATTACAGCTCTCATTTAATTTTTAATCAAATTATGGAAACTCAAACACACCGGACGAGTCCATCATTGTTAGGTAACACCCCCTGCAGGACGAGTCCAAGGCCAAGGGGGCAAAGATCACCGAGACACCACCTCCGCCGTCGCCAGTGTCGTCTCGCCGGTACCGTGAGTGCACGCGTGCGGAAGAAATTTAATTAAATCGTCATTGCGCGGCCCGTTGACCGTCCGATATCTATATGTTTTTATGTAATGTGTTATTTTTTTAAATGTGTGCGTGTGCGTGTTTTGTAAACTTTCGACAACGCCGTCATCATGACAGCTACTCTCTACTGACTACTACGTGATCATGACACAATATGTGTTGAAACCTAGGTCGTAATAAAACGGCTAAACATTGGACTGAGACGGAAACAGGTAATTTAAAACCATATAGACTTTCCTTACTTGAAAATTTGATCTTTCTTTACAATTTACCCCAAAAAATGCAGTCTATCCGATAAAGTCGGATATCTAGTCAGTCTTACCGGATAGTTATAAAACCCTCGGATCGGATTCGGATATCCGATCCGATCCGAATCCGATCCGAGTTTTCGGATATCCGCACACCTCTAGTTTTCAGGTTATTTCAAACGGGCCATCTACCTGGCATTTATTTAATTAATTTTGTTTTAGGTATATTGATTCTCATAAAAATAATAACAGGGTTTTGTTTTTATTTCAATTTTCCTACTGTATCTCGTTTAAGAGTAGTATCATACACTGATGCATATTATATATATATTGTGGTATACAATGTCAGGCAAGGTAATTTTTGTTTCAATTAGACATAGTTAAATGAGATAGAATTAATCAGAAAATAATGCATGTATACTAAGATTTACATTTCCTAAATGTGATGAATGCTTTTTTTTTGTTTGATTGATTATATTTTATGGGTTGATTAGGCGGGGCTGTTTCTAGTTATAATGGATGCAGTTTTGGACGAGATAATTACTTACCAAGATGTTAATGCATGCATATATAATGATTTCACAGATTTTAATTTTTTTATGGAGAATAATTTTTCTGAAAATAATTTAAATATCCTCAGTTTAAATATCCGTAGCTGTAATAAACATTTTTATGAGTTGTTAGTTATTTTAGATAGTTTTGAGAAACAGTTTGATACTATAGTTTTAACTGAGACCTGGATGGATGAATCTAGTGCGAATGTGAGTATGAATGGGTACAATGTGTTTTTGAATAAAGCAAGTCAAAATCAGAATGATGGTGTGATTGTGTTTGTAAGGAAGTGTTTTGTTGTTTGTTCTGTGGAAGTGAGAATGTATGGTGCGACGTGTGTAAGGGTGGATGTAATGTTTGGCGGTGTGGGGCTTTCTTTGTTATCGGTATACAGGAGTCCGTCATGTGACTTATCGCTCTTTATCAATGACCTGGAATCCTTTTTAGATAGCAGGCCCAGGGGCAGGACGTACTGGCTGATTGGAGAAATTAATTGCTGCATTTTACCTCAGACATTAGACGCTTTATCTCAACGTTACCTTGATGTTTTATATGGATCAGGTTTTATTAGTTGCATTAATGTCCCCACCAGAGTTACGGAAAACACTGAAAGTTGTATTGATCACATTTTTACAGATTTTAAAAATACAAATTTGATTAAATCTGCTATTATAAAATGTGGATTAACAGATCACTTTTTTACTATTGTACAAATTCGAAGTGACGTTAGCAAATCTTGTAATAATTCAGTTCCTGTATCTAAAGAAAATATAGTTTTAGACCGAGCAGTGGCCGGTCGTCTTGTCTCTCACACGGATTGGTCGGAGGTTACAAATTCATCTGACACTAACGTAGCATGTGAATTATTTATACTTAAGTTACAAAATATAATAGAGGATTCTTCTCAATTAAAAACCTATTCTTCAAAGCATTTTAAAATAAAGCCATGGATATCTGGAGGTATTGTCCAGTCAATCCGTGTCAGGGATGAGATGAGCAGGCGACTGAAAACTGAGCCATTTAATGTTTCTCTTAAGTTACGCTTCAAACGGTACAGAAATATATTAAGTAAATTAATTAGCACAGCAAAAAATAAATACTATCGTAACAAAATTTTAGATTCCAGGAATGATAGTTGTAAATTATGGAAAAATATTGTTGAAGTGATGGGGACGAAAAAAATAAAAGATGATTTCCCTTTAAATCAGTTTTTAGATAATAAAGATTGCGTAGAGGTTGAGGATATTAGAGCTGTTGCTAATAAACTGAACGAATACTATGTCAATGTTGGAGCCAACTTAGCCAGTGCCGACCCCCCTGTAACTGAGATTATTGTGAGGGATGAAGACTTGATGGTGGACTCCAACTTGAAGCTGGAGCCAATTTCTGAACAACACCTAGCGAATTTAGTGAATAAAATTAAAGGAGGGTCGGCACCCGGGATAGATGGTATTCCTGCTAGGTTGATTAAGGATAACTTTCATTTCCTTAAACATCCTCTTCTTCATATAATCAATTTAAGCTTGACTTCCGGTGTTTTTCCAAATTCATTTAAAATGGGGAAAGTAATTCCAATTTATAAAGGTGGGGAAAAGGGCCAATGTGTAAGCAGGGTTGCCAGCAAATGGTTTCCAAAAAATTCACGCATCTTTCCCGTTATTCCCGGTCAAAATAGTCAACATTCAAGGCCTATACTAGTCATTTCTAAGGCCCAATTACCACAGAACGGACGTGTGGCGGAGTCGTGGCACGGACATAATATGTCCTTTCGCTGTCGCTCCCATGAAACTTATCGCACAATTCACACACGATCGACGTAGCGCGGGCGGCCGCCCTCCCGCGCCACATCGCTCATGCGAAAATTGGGCGATGGGAGCGATAGGGAAAGGAAATGACCGTGCCGCGACTCTGCCACACGTCCGTTCTGTGTGTGAACTGGGCCTAGGAAAGTTAAGTTTAAGTTTGGACGAATAATTTTTCTTCACAACTTTTAAATCATTTTTGTTGTACTACTAGGCCTAATTTAATATATCCATTAAAATAATGTGAGTATGAATTATGATTTAGAAAATGCACCCCAATGTATTGACGAATGAATTAATTAAGCTTTGCTCGGATGAAATAACTTTTATTTTATTTTTGCTTATTTATTTTATTTTGCGGTTTTGGTTAAAAATGTCCAGAACGATGACATGGACACTTCAAATGGATTAGGATGACAGGGGAAACGGTTAGGACAGAAACCAGATTTTTCCCAGTCTTGAAACCAGTGCCAATCGCTTCCTCGTGGCCAAAAACTCCATCTAAAAATGGAATCTAAAAATCCTTGCACTAAAAAAATTGTTGCCCGTACAAACAGCTTCATTTAGAGTATACAAGACTGGATTCCAAAACAAAATCCACAGAGAATTTGATGTGACGGGTAACTTTAAAATAGAAGCAACAAAGAAATATCATAGCTTAAACATTTGTAATTTCGAAACCGCCACTACGGATATCAAGTCAGCCTTGTGCAGGCCTTCACAGCGCAGGACAAAGTAGTGATGGGCTGACGGCAGCCCTATTCGGATTCGGCAGTCGCTATCAATGAAACAATGCCACTGCCATTGGTCACTACGCATGCTAAGAACTTCATATGCACAGTATGAAGGCGGGGAAAAAGAATACGAGTGATTTTGTAAGCAAATAAATTACGATTGTAAATATACTGCTGATATACGTCTGAGGACATTACACTCCACCATGCTCCTACCCCTTGCACTGAACGATGGACTGTCCATTTTTTGTATATCGATGTTTTTCTTCAATCGGTAATCGATGTTTTCTCCGTTTGTTGTCGACAAACTTCGCCCATATTTCGCCCAGTCATTAGCGCGCAAAATACCTGCCAGCAAAATTGCCTGTCAGCGCATGCACACACTGAGAGGGGTTGGAGGAAGGATAGCATTGGGTTCACAACGATAAGGTAGGCATTCGGTTAAATATCGATCGTCGTAGTATGAACTACTATCGAATATCGTAAAACGATTGGCTCTTTAAACATTGTCGTCTCAACATAAAACACGCCCGGCCCAACTTTCCAAATTATATAAGATAAAATTTAGGTCAAGCATGGCCTGTAGGCCTACTGATTGATGGCTGTTCAGTACAAAAAATGAGGATAAACTTTTTCTAATAGCCAGAGAGTGTTGAAATCATGAAATAGGCCTTCTGCTCGGATGCTTACAAATAAATGTAAATATTTCTTTGCCAGTTTGTTTGCTTGCAATATCTATAGGCCCTGAGAAACGGTTTTTAGAGAAAAGTGTTATCCCAATATCCCAAAGACAGCTCAATTTATAGGAATGTAGGATTAGGGCCTAAGTTATTTTTGAATTAGGAAAGTTTGGTTAATCTATCCGACGATTGAGTACGGTACTGGAAGATGTTTAATTCCTCTGTAATTTATTATAGTCATCATAACGGTTATCAGCGTACGGTTCTGTTAAGGGAATCAACATGAACCATTTTTAACGTGGGCAAATTTGTCAGTAGTCAAAGTACAATATTACTCATCGTCTAAGCCTTCATTGACATTAAAGTACAATGTATAGAAAATAGTACTCTGGCCACTACATTATAATAATCTAATACAATTGCGTAATTGTTGGAAAGTCATACAGTCATTTATTTATTCGTAAACTTGGAAGAGTACCAAAGGAAGAATCTGTGGTACAGGTATAGATATGACGTATTTATTTGCACCGAATCACAATAATGACGAGTTAAAAACGACAGGCATTGGAGTTCGGAATGAAAACGAAAACAGAGGGATGACGACGACAGGGAGCAGACAGCCGAGCCGAAACTAAAAAGTTGATGTCTGTCATTCGGTAGACAATAAGGTCGATATTTAAACGAATGCCTACTTTATCGTTGTGAACCCAACGCTATCCTGACACGTCAGTGTTCCCAGATTTTAAAAGCCACATTATTGTACCAGACCAGGAAAGTTATTTTGAATCTACCTAAATTATCCAATGAAACTCGTAAATTTTGTGAAACGTTACCAAGAAAACCCTGTAATACTGCCAACGTCCATTTTTAATACTAGTATTACTTTATCTTTAAAAATAGTGAAAATAAAATATAATACAGGATTTAAAACATCATCAAACTATCGTACCAGACACAAATTGGATCGTACCACATACAAAATTATCATTAAAGCACGATAGTATCGTACGCCTGGGAACACTGGCACGCCCCCGAATCAGCTGTGTATTCTCTTCGACTAGTACGTCACTGGTGTCTGCTTTGCAGTTCCGGAACAAGAACCGTTCCGACCACCCCGTATCGGCCGCGGAAAATGTTCTTTTAATAGTTCCTGTTCCGTTCCGACTGTAGTAACGATATTTCTTGGTGAAATGAACGCTCTGACATCGGCTCCGCCACCAATAGTGGTGACTCTTTTTAGAACAAAATCCCTATAGTTCCGTTCTATGGATATGTAGTACCTGTTCTTTCGTGCCATAATTCGTTGCGAGAGGTACGAAAAGTACTTCGGAACTAGATCTCGTTATGGCACTTATTAACAGACAGTCGAAACAGTTCCCGGAACCAGAATGGAACAATATATCAGTTCCAGTTCCTTTGGCACACCTCTCTCTACGTTGGAATCACTTTGTCTTCGTGTTTTGTTCGAACGGCAACTTATGCTTTGTCCAAAACATCCACGAAACTGGCCGATCTGATTGATAAATAACCTTATTATAGACCGACAGGCTAAACTATTGCTATTAGAGTTTATATGATTTTTATAAAATTCAAGGATCTTTTGAAAAATTCACGCATAATTCATAGGTTTTTCCCCGGAGTGTGAAATTCACGCATAATTCCCGGTTTTCCTGGAATTCCCGGCTGCTGGCAACCCTGGTAAGCTTTAGACCTATTATGTTAGCAAGTGTGCTGGCAACCCTGGTAAGCTTTAGACCTATTATGTTAGCAAGTGTGCTGTCAAAATTATTAGAAAAATGTGTAAGATTTCAACTTGAAAATTATCTATTAATGCATGATATTCTATTTGAAAATCAATGTGGATTTAGAAAAGATAAAAACCTTAACGACGATCTTTTTCTTCTCACTAAAAATATTCATGATGTAATTGGACGTAATAAAAAACCACTTTTGGTTTTTATAGATCTTGCTAAAGCTTTTGACACTGTCGACAGAGGAATTCTTTTAAAGAAATTAAATTTCATTGGAGTCAAAGGGGTAGCGCTGGACTGGTTTGAAAGCTATTTTAGTGATCGTTCCCAGGTGGTATCGATTTTGGGGCAATCCAGTGTCCCATTAAATATTGAAAACGGGGTTTTACAGGGCAGCACATTAGGGCCTCTCCTATTCCTTATCTATATCAATAATTTGGGAAGGGAAAATTTGGACAAAGGTAACTAAGTCTTAGTTTTATACGCCGATGACTCTGCTTTGCTTTTTGAGGGTTACAGCTGGGAGGAAGTGTACCGTGTGGCGGAGCGAGGCCTTCGCACCGTCAAGCAGTGGTTCGATCAAAGTCGGCTCTCTGTAAACATTTCTAAATCCAAATATATGCCTTGAGGGCCGACCACGATCCGATGAACCTGCATCTACGTTTGCACACGTGCGCGGGTGTGAACTTGGGCGGGGCTGTGAGTTGTGTGAGTGTAAGTCTCATCGAGAGAGTAACGGAATATAAATATTTGGGTGTCTTTTTTTATTACCGTCTGAAATGGAATAGTCACATTATGTATCTTAGGAACAAGTTGCGTAAGTTCTGTTTTATTTTTTCACGTATAAATAAATTACTTCCTCCAGATTTATTAAAAACTGTTTATTATGCTTATGTCCAATCGTTGTTGCAGTATGGAATTTTAGCATGGGGCGGTTGTTTCCAAACTGTTTTATCACCTCTTGAAACTGTTCAAAAATCCATAATAAAAATTGCACTCCAAAAAAATCGTCGCTACCCATCTGAGATTCTGTTTGATGATTTTAAAGTATTGAATATTTCTCAGTTGTTTATAAAAACCTTAATTTTGTATATTTTCAAAAATAAAGAAAGCATTTTTCAACATATTACGCATTCATACTCAAGTAGATCATCGGTTGATTTTGGAATTGTTACTCCTAGATTAACAAAAACAATAAATACGTCGTCTTTTTATCTTGCAAATATTGTCTATCCACAACTTCCAACTATTATTAAATCGCCGCCTTTTGCAGTCTGCGTACTTACAAGAAAATTATTGACAAATGGTTGTTGGAAATAGGTCGACTTAGAATTCGAGATTACATCACTTCCCGATACGTTTGAATTCCTTGACGATGTCAAGGAAGTAGCCTACATTACTTGAGCGTTGCGTGTGGGGGTGGGGAGGGGAGTGAGTGAGTGTGTGTGTTGTGTGCGCGCGCGTGAGAGAGAGAGTGAGTGAGAGAGAGGGAGGGAGTGTGTGTGTGAATGATGGTTGATTCTTTGTGCAACTGATTCTGCATGTGTGAGCGACTGGGCCAAGTTTCAGTTGATCTATCAAGCATAAATTTTCAAGGACATCGAATTTTATTTTATATTAACAAACTTTTATCATATGCATGCATCTACTTCTCTACTTTTTCTTTCTTATTTTCTTTAGTTTTTTTGTATTTAAAATAGTTTATTTATAACTGAATCATGGACTGTTCGACTTGTCCCCAACCACAGGCGAAAGCTCATTTGGGGACTAATTTCCAAATGTATTTTTGTATTATTATTATTAATGTATATTATTTTCTATTTGGAAATAAACTATTCATTCATTCACTATTCATTCATTCATTCATTCATTGTAGGGAGGGGGGGTGCCAAAAAGCAATGACGTAATTTATGGAAGGCCCCATACAGACATAGAAAATTGCCTAGTTCCTAAATTAACCCTCCTCCTCATTAGTCATTTTCTATTATTTTAGTTAAAACAAAGTGGTAAAAAGTACCGTAAAAAGTAAGTAGTATGAATTATTAATCAAACCAAATATATATATCACCAATTAAGTTTCTTCTAGAGTAATTTAAAACAACAAAATTATCAGCAATGAACTTATATCATGGTTACTTTTAGAACTCAAGTTTCCGTGCTATTTTTGCTAAGGCAACCAAGCAGATTTCAAAATGCCAAGGAGACGAGAGGTGAAGTCTCTTGGTTCATTTGAAATGTCAACAATTTTGGCTTCAGGCCAAGAAGTGCAAGTCTCCCCAAGGTGGGAATGCAGGAGACATCAGGACCCATATCTGAACACTTTCTTATAACCCCTTTTACTTATTAAAATTAAATTTGTTTTATACTGTCATAGGGAGATCATGTGAGAATAATTTGTGTTCAGCAAACAAAATTGTACCAATGTAGCATTGCAAAGGCTTACTATATGAAAAAACCTTAAAATCTTGATGAAAAAAATAGAAATAATTTATCATAATTTAGCAAACAAATAGATGAAACATGAATTAATGGTATAACTAGCAAAAATATCGATACATATTTTAAATATGACATTGATAAAGTCTTGGTATTTCAAAGGAAATTTTAAACTTATTTGCGAAAATGGTTTAAATTACCTTGCTTCTGTCGAGTAATCCTGTTTTTGGTATCACATTACCACGGTTTTGAACCACTTATGGGTTCAATTTCAAGTGTTACATTCATCAAGCGGTCATCTTCAAATGTTGACAACATCATCAACATTTGAAGATGACCGCTTGATGAATGTAACACTTGAAAATGAACCCATAAGTGGTTCAAAACCGTGGTAATGTGATACCAAAAACAGGATTACTCGACAGAAGCAAGGTAATTTAAACCATTTTCGTTAATATTAAGTAATCCAGAGGCTATTCAATCATAAAATTATTTAATGGTTAAGAAGTTTATATCCCTTTAAGAATTTACTCTTGGAAAGGGTGTAATTTATAAATGTTCATTTCTCACTAAACATGTGTAGCGTATTGCCTCTATTCTGGAAAGAGTAAGAAAATTTCTTTTATAATTAGCTGAGGTGACTGTAATCAGTATCCCACCTTCACAAAACTGGGAACATGCAAAACAATATCTGTGTGCTCTGGTTGGAATATTTGGGCTGAAACTAAAACAAACTAAATAACTGATGAACAAAGTGGGTCGAAGATCTATTGTCCGCCGCTGTGTGTGGATATGTAAATGCAGTAACTTAAACATTGCTTGTATAGACTGATTTCAAATTTTCCACAAAAAGTTTAACAGCTAAAAAAATAGCCCATTAAATTCTGAGGCAGGAGACATTTTTTAGCAATTTTATTTTTGAAATTGTAAAAAAAACATTAAATAGGCATAGGGGATAATTGCTTTTTTATCTGTGGGTACAAATGAAGTTAATTTCAAAGACAAACAAAACTGCAAATTATGTATACAGGGTATCCCTTAAGTCAAGTGCCAAACTCCGTGAATAGGTTATATGGGTCAAAATAAAGAGGAAATATACAATAAAAATTTTTCCTAATATGCTTAGTTTAACAAATATCTGCCATTTGGTATTTTTTACCTCCGAAGTTTATCAATCGATTTTTTTTTACTCGGTAAGTACTTGTAAGTCAAGGTTAGTTTATAAAAAAATAATCCGCATGATCAATTATTAAATTTCAAAATGACGGCCGTTTAAAATCTTTAAATTGGAATACCAAAAAATGGTATGTTTTGTAAGAAAAGTTAGTAGCTTTTTGAAGGGTTGTTTCTGGAGCCAGCTGCCATTGGTTGTTTGGCTATTAATTAACAATCCTGTCTAAGGAACATGCCAACCTTAGTCAGTAACAAGGCTACAAGATCGCGCCACTATCATCACGATCATCACACTCATCCTTCACTCATATTCAGGGTAACGTCCTCCATGAGGTACAGTAGAGTCTCACAAACCCGGACTAATGTGGACCGAACGGTGTCCGGGTTTGTGAAAATTCCGAGTTATCGGGAAATGAGTAAAAATAAGAAAAAATAACAATTGTTTCTGTTCTTTCTATAAGAAATCATTTATTTATTGCATAGTAAAAAATATAAAAACTATATTAGCTACAAAAAAACTTAAAGAATACCCCCGTTGCAGCAGACCTGCATACTCAGCGAATTTCAAATACAAAAACCATATTTCAATCCAACATAGCGAGATATGACATGTTTTTGAAAGCTCCATAAGAATAACATGGGAAAGAGTATGCAGGTTTGCTGCTACGGGTATATTAAAACTGGGTGGTTTTAATTCATTCTTTAGTAGATCTGAACTAGAAGAAGCCATTTACCAAGTTTTATCAAGATATGTTGAGAAATAAGCGAGATATAGAATTTTACTTTTTCCCCATAAGGTTAACATTGGGACAACGTACTGTGTTTACCACTTTTAATATCTCGGTAACCAATGGACATAGAGCAGTGATTCAAAATACTAAATTGTTTGTTTTTTTGAGCTGAATTCAATGGTGCCATCAAAAATTTGATAAATTTTGTGTTTCTATGTAAAACCTCAAAAAACCCATTTTTAGGGGGGTTTTCCCCCCTTTACTCCCCCTTCCGGTAGTCCGATCGGGCTGGTTTACGAACTCGTCCGAATAATTACTACTTTACAGGTCTGAGCCAAATTTCATTCCGATCGGGCCATTTTTACGGCCGCTATCGTGCTTAAAGACACATAGATATATATATATATATAGATATATATATATGTATATATATAGATATATATATATGTATGAAAATGAACGAATAGTGTTTTTTGCTTCTGGGGCCCCCAAAACGAAAAGTTATCATGGTCGCGGGCTTAGGTCTTACCATGAGTACTACGGTAACAGCTTCTTCCCTATAGGGGAAATTCGCTAAAAACTAAAACTGTTTTAAATGTGTCACACCGTGCTCTGGCCTTGAATCTCAATGCATCTTATTGCTCTGGTAGGCTTTCCGAGTTATCCAGAATTCCGGGTTATCGAAGTCCGGGTTTGCGGGACTCTACTGTACCTGTCTTATTAAAGTGATTAAGTGATTAAGTGATTAAGTGATTAAATATTTAAATACAGTACACCTCGGATTATCAGGATTAATGTGGCGGAACACCGATCCAGATAACAAAAAATCCGGATAATCCAAGGTCATTACAATATCACCTAAAAAGCGATCGTGTACCTTAGCCCCTGCTAAATTGATGCAGGTTAAGGTTAGTTTATAAAAAAATAATCCGCATGATCAAATATTAAATTTCAAAATGGCGGCCGTTTAAAATCTTTAAATTGGAATACCAAAAAATGGTATGTTTTGTATAAATATTTAAATACAGTACACCTCGGATTATCAGGATTAATGTGGCGGAACACCGATCCAGATAACAAAAAATCCGAATAATCCAAGGTCATTACAATATCACCTAAAAAGCAATCGTGTACCTTAGCCCCTGCTAAATTGATGCTGTAAACGGCGTGTCTAGACTGTACATGTTAGTCTTTCAAATTTTACGGGGGTTTAGTTTTGAAACAAATTTAAGAACTAAACTTTTTTATTAATCATACGAATATAATGTTAAATTTTACCGTACTTACAGTTTAGGTTTGGAATAAAACGCCAGATAAAAATATTTAATTTGTTAAAATAAATAATCATAACTCAAGCTTGAAATAATCATGGCGAAACCAACCCAAATCTCAAAACTTATTACAGTAACGCAATATTACAGTATTTCTTCTTATGAAATAACGCAACAAATCAAATTCACAAAATTGCCGTAGGCTACGCCTTTGTTGATGACTGCTAGCGCCCCAAGTAGCAATTCAGAAAACTACGTTCACGAAAAAGCTGTAATGTACTGTTTAGGCAATGTGATTCCTTCAATTATTGTGATTCCCAATTGATACATTAATGTATTATATTTGCATTTGACTTTTAGAAGGCGCATTTCACCTGTAAACTCGTTAAAATCATGTTATTGCCATGATTTGAATTTTTTAATTTCTCGGATAAACTGGTCCGGATAATCCGGGATCCGGATAATGTGGGGTCCGGATAATCCGAGGTGTACTGTATTGCAATTTTTTAGAAAATTTCATTTCAAATCTAATGACACGAAAATTATGTAAATTAAATCGGTTAACAAACACTGAGTTATGGGTGAATTTACCTAATGCGGCAGTGTAATTTGTCTATTTCAATGCATGGCTCAGCACAACAATGGACTATTTTGCTCCAAAATATTTTGCCTCGTTGGCTGAATTCGACCATTACTCAGTTGTTTATAAACCGATTTTCATAAATTTGGTGTCATTAGATTTGAAATAAAATTTATTAAAAATTGTTATTATTTACTTTTTTTTATAAACACCTTTTTCTCTGTATTTCAACTTAAAGATTTTAAATCGCCGCTGTTTTGAAATTTATAATTCGATCATGCTGATTATTTTTTCATAAACTAAACTTGACTAGATACCGATGCATGCCGAGTTTCAAAAAAATCAACTTCAAAACCTAGAAGATAAAAAATATTTTGTAAAAAATACAAAATTGTGGATATCTGGTAAACAAAGCATTTTTGGAAAAAATTGTATTCTGTATTTTCTTTTTGTTTTGACTCATATAACCTTTTCCCAGAGATTGGCACTTACTTATGGGTCACCCTGTATAACAAATATATTTAACAAAAGAACATGACATGCTATTTGGTTAATTCTTCAATTTATTTGAAAAAGGATTTTACCTGTCAAGGATTTTATGATTGTTACTATTGGAAAAAACCAAGAACTTACACGGAAAACCCAGAGGAAATGTTCTCCCAATGTCTTTTCTTAAATCATACACAACAATCCAAACAAGCTCCACCTGATGGAAAATTTTCCCGTCCAATGTTAATATTAGGGCTTGTTATCGTATATCGAGTTTGAGAGGTACCTTCTGCAGCCTGAGGCAGATGGCCTGCAGCTGAGCGATCTCCTTCTGCTGCTGAGTGACGAGGCTGTTGGTGCTCAGCACCTGCTGCTCCAGCTGACCCACCGTGTCATCGGCGTCATCTGGACATCACACACCAAGCGATAGCATTGTGACATGTGAAAACTTTGATGATAACTTGACAAGTGGCTTGGAAAATCTTTCACTTCATACAATTTGTTTTAAAATGGTTATTTGTGTATTAAGAGCGTAAATTAGGTACTTCTTGCTTGAGCCAAACGGTTACCGCGTGACGCGAAGTGGAGCGTGATATTTTTTTTGTGATATTTTTGCGAAAGCGAGAAAGACGCTTTACACACAAAATACATACTAAATTTTTCCTACAACTGTAGTTTTAATTTCCCGAACGATGAATGCAATCACAGTTACTCACGTCATTTGTAGCTGAATGCACCATTATGATTTTGAGGTTTTAAACAATGAATCAAAATAAAGACTTTTACAAGATTAAACACGATTTATGGAATACATAATTTAGCTTATAAATAATAGGAACACAAATTCGTCATCTCTTATTACATCCATTGTAGCTGAATCCAGTTTTGAGGTTATAAACAAGTCGAGCTCAGTTGGAGCGGAAGGGAGCGCTGTAGCGCGCCAAGCAACAATGCAATCAGCTGGCGAGCGTAAAGTAACCACGTGGTAAGCGAAAAACACTTTATGCTCGCTCCAAAGACTTTCAAAGACTATCGCTCGCTCCTCAGTAAACAGCTGTTTTACGATTGGGTTTTGGTGTGTAAACTGACACTTTACGCATGGTTGTAGGAAAATTAAGTTAAGGCTCTTGGGGACTTCTTTTGCTATCTGCAAAGAAGAATTAATAATAAAGTTGAGCTGTGTTTCACTTTCCCTCCGTGAGGTAATTCTCATCTTCCTCTACTACCAAAACTTAAAAACTTTACAGCAAAGCTTGAAAGCAGTTATACTTATCTGTTGAAGAAAATATTTAATATTACTAGCCACTTACGCATAACAAATAAATTAACACATTGGTTATTTTTTTCAGCGACCACATTTCTAGCGGCCTTTGTCTTAACCTATATTTAAATAACTTAAAGTTTTCAACTTCTATTATAATTGGGAGAACCCAATAAGGCAAGTGAGTGAGTGTGCTACTGGCGAAATTAGCGTGTATTATTTGTTTGGGTAGTTAATCGACTATATGAACATATGTTACAGTAAATACAAATATACATGTTAAAGGCCCTGAAAAGCACAAACAAAGTTTTGACGGTTCAACAAAAACATTTCATTTAGTCCTTTCAGCTAAGGTTTAGCAGACTATTTGATGAGTTTACAGTCTCTTCCACCCACCTTAAAATGTTTTATGCATTTTATTGTTACTTTTTTGTGGGGATACAACCTCTCTTCCTGAGTTGCAATGAATGCATTTAATTTGAGCCCACATTCTTAACCTTACTAAATCCTAAACAGCCTACCTAAAATGTTTACTAAAATTAACTTACATTATTTTATATACTGGAATTATCGTAGATATTCCAAATACAAAACTTAAACATCATTAATTAGGTTATGTTCTGAGTTGTTTTCATAATCATTACTAAAGTAGATAATTTTATTATGAATATTCTCATCCACGTTTTGTTATAAGTTTATACAAAAACTTACGATTCCATTACCAATAAATCCAAGTAATGGAAGTGACGGAAGTAATGGTAATGGGGTAGTTAATGGAATCTTCATTAGTTAATATGGAACTTGGATTCCATTATTTGGCCGTTGTAATTTCTTTCTTGCGTAGAGCCTTCATTTATAATGTCATCAACGCTTTATTATGAGTAAAACCCTTTCTTTATTCTTCTTCCAATTCGTCAATATTGTAAACAAGTATTCTGTATTAACATCAGCTACAAAGTATTAGGTTTAGGAAATATCACAACAAAGTAATGTAAACAACAGTTATCATGATACTGTTAAATAAAAATAATAAATACCCCCGTTGCAGCAGACCTGCATACTCAGCGAATTTCAAATGCAGAACAACATATTTCAATCCAACATAGCGAGATTTGACATGTTTTTGAAAGCTCCATAAGAATAACATGGGAAATGAGTATGCAGGTTTGCTGCTACTGGTACATTAAAACTAGGTGGTTTTCATTCAATATTTAGTAGATCTGAACTAGAAGAAGCCATTTACCAAGTTTTATCAAGATACGTTGAGAAATAAGCGAGATATAGAATTTTACTTATTCCCCATAAGGTTAACATTGGGACAACGTACTGTGTTTACCACTTTCAATGTCTCGGTAACCAATGGACATAGAGCAGTGATTCAAAATACTAAATTGTTTGTTTTTTTGAGCTGAATTCAATGGTGGTAACAAAAATTGGATTATTTTAATTTTTCTATATAAAAAACTCAAAAAACCCATTTTTGGGGGGGTTTACCCCCCTTTACCCCCCCTTCCGGTAGTCTGATCGGGCTGGTTTTCGAACTCGTCCGAATAATTACTACTTTACATGGCTGTGCCAAATTTCATTCAGATTGGACCATTTTTACGGCCGCTATCGTGCTTAAAGACACATAGATATATATATATATATATATATATATATATATATATATATGAAAATGAACGAATAGTGTTTTTTGCTTCTGGGGGCCCCAAAACAAAAAGTTATCATGGTCTCGGGCTTAGGTCTTACCATGAGTACTACGGTAACAGCTTCTTCCCTATAGGGGAAATTCGCTAAAAACAAAAAAACATACTGGCTTCAGCCAATAGTGATCAAGCATGTTACCACAAAGGATTGTGATTGGTTACTCCCCTACCCTCTCAACTATCTTCATCTCTCTCCAACAGTATCTCCAAAAAGGGTCCCGTTCAGAAAATTGGCCTATAGTGATGTTTTAACGTTACAAAGATAGGAGTTATTTATCACCCGAAGAGCACATCATGCAATAGTTGGTTAGTGAAGTCAACTGAAAAATACCCCCGTTGCAGCAGACCTGCATACTCAGCGAATTTCAAATACAAAAACCATATTTCAATCCAACATAGCGAGATATGACATGTTTTTGAAAGCTCCATAAGAATAACATGGGAAAGAGTATGCAGGTTTGCTGCTACGGGTATATTAAAACTGGGTGGTTTTAATTCATTCTTTAGTAGATCTGAACTAGAAGAAGCCATTTACCAAGTTTTATCAAGATATGTTGAGAAATAAGCGAGATATAGAATTTTACTTTTTCCCCATAAGGTTAACATTGGGACAACGTACTGTGTTTACCACTTTTAATATCTCGGTAACCAATGGACATAGAGCAGTGATTCAAAATACTAAATTGTTTGTTTTTTTGAGCTGAATTCAATGGTGCCATCAAAAATTTGATAAATTTTGTGTTTCTATGTAAAACCTCAAAAAACCCATTTTTAGGGGGGTTTTCCCCCCTTTACTCCCCCTTCCGGTAGTCCGATCGGGCTGGTTTACGAACTCGTCCGAATAATTACTACTTTACAGGTCTGAGCCAAATTTCATTCCGATCGGGCCATTTTTACGGCCGCTATCGTGCTTAAAGACACATGGATATATATATATATAGATATATATATATGTATATATATAGATATATATATATGTATGAAAATGAACGAATAGTGTTTTTTGCTTCTGGGGCCCCCAAAACGAAAAGTTATCATGGTCGCGGGCTTAGGTCTTACCATGAGTACTACGGTAACAGCTTCTTCCCTATAGGGGAAATTCGCTAAAACCATTGAATTTAATATTAACCACAAACAAAAATAAAATTTAGGAAAAACACAAAAATTAGACAGAAATATCTTATACTAAATCAATGTTTACAGTAGTTTTGACACTCACAGTTGCCAATGATGAGGCTCTTGAGGCGGATGTTCTCGGCGTCGCGAGTCAGCTGCTGCGTCCTCAGCTGGTCGCAGGTCCGGCTCATCTCCTCGCGCTCCTCCGCCACGCGGCTCAGCTGACTCTTGCACTCCCTCAGCTGTGCCTCCAGCTGCTCGATGCGCCGCATGCCTCGCTCCACCTGTAACTCGCGGCCAATTAACTTTTTTAATTTCTCCCCCCTTATTAATAGAATATAGAGAAAGTATTGTTTTCGCAAAAATTTGCCAATTTGAGTTGTTGGTGGAAATAACTGTATTAGTGTTTCCCGAAACCAAAAAAGTGGTTTTCAAAGTGGTGTCTGCCCGTCCATTTGGTGGATGTATGTTAACAGAGCTAGAGACGACACCACTGGTCCAATAAAACTGGTGGATCTCCGGGTGTTTTTTCCTTTTTTTAATTTTTTAAGGTAGGCTATTTACTCTATAAAAACCTATCAAAAATTAAAACAATTTAAATTTTTCAAAATGAAGCATTTTAATAAAAATGTCATGGTTTATAGTAGTTAAGTTGCCA
Organism: Flexamia atlantica; assembly: GCA_035578135.1. Lineage (NCBI taxonomy): Eukaryota > Metazoa > Arthropoda > Insecta > Hemiptera > Cicadellidae > Flexamia > Flexamia atlantica. Next base: position 193,341,875 of record JAQJVK010000001.1, on the reverse strand, counting down.
CACAAAATGACACTAGCTGCATGTCTGTAAAAATTCAGATTCAAAAGTTATAGATATTTTGGTGCTAAAAAAGTTTTGTTTTGATTCCCTTAAAAATTATTATTTTAAATAAAATTTTACTTGCAACCTTTATATTTGGCTTGAAAAAATAAATAATGCAGTATTTTGAATTATTAGTATACGTCAGCGGAGAAAATTGATTTTTTTTGTGGTAAATGCAGTATGTTGTCTAATGTTATAGAAGATATTTAAAATCAAATATCCCACTTATTTACTAACAGACTTTGGTAAAATGTGGTGAGTATGTGTGAGATAATTATAAATTAGTTTTATTTTATTGTAATTTTCTATGTTTTATAAGGCTTTAACGGAGAAAGTATGTGTCAGTTTCCTGATACCGTTTATTGTATATGCAATACAAGGCATACTTCCCACCCCCTACCATTTTCTATCTCGAAAAACGTGCGGGGCTCCACAGCTAGAGCACTGCAAGCCACTTTTTACTTTGCATGAAATTATGCCTGTACATAATGTATATATTTATCAATGCTTGTTAGAGATTAAGTACCAGGATACTACCCTCCCTCTGAATAGTCGTTTCCATTCCTACTCAACTAGGAACAATGCTAGTATTTTTAGAAATAGAGTCAGGCTGGATAAGACACTAAACTGCTTTCCTGTTTCAGGTATCAGGTTTTTCAACGCCATACCTTTATCTGTCAGGCAACTTGAAATTAAACACTTTGCTAGAGTACTAAAAGCATGGATGCTGGCCAACCCGCTTTACAGTGTGCATGAATTTTGGAGTGCTGACTTTACCACACTGAATGCTATTGGGATGAACCCAGAATGACTGTTGCCTGTGTAGTTGAACTTGACTTGAGGTATGCGCGTAATTTTGAATTTTATTTATTTTTTCTGTGCATGGTTTGAAGCATGTTTTTCTTGGACTTGTGTAGAATTAGTGCATGGTTTGGACTGTGGAATGAACTTTTTTTGTGCGTCAAGAGGAAAGCTGCATTTGCCTGTATGTATTTATTCTTTTTGACATAGCCTATTGTATCCACTGAATCGCCGAATAAATCATTTGAATAATTTGAAACCGTCCCTTAATGCACGTTTTTATATATAAAACAGTACATATCCAAACAATTTACATAATGAAGACCTTTGATAAAGAATTAGGGGGTAAATATTGCAACCCACTTTTAACAAACTCTGTGATTCAAACTTATGAACGAGACAAATTTTTTCTCTGATTCAAGCTCTACTCAGCCATATAACTTCATGTTAACCCTTGAGCGTGCGCTTCACCGGTAAAACGGTATGCGGAGTTTTACTCGGCAACACTAAATCGCCACAAATTTGACCCATTTTACTTGTTTTATAACGAAATATTGTATTTAAATGTTGACAAACTTCATTAGGAATCAAATTTCACCATTGATACAATTAATTGTTCAACTTAATAGGTGTAGTATGTAAATTGAACATAGTAAGTAATTTTCTGGTTAACATAATATCAATGTTCATTCATTGATATATAATGACATTAATTATATTACATTTTAACAAGTCAAAATTGCTTCAATGTCATCCTTTCTAAAAAATTAAATTAAATTTATTTTCTGGCTTAGAGCTTCTCTAGAGAACTACTTTAAAGAGGCAAATTGTTGAATTGCTTTAACGTGACAAAATTAAATATTTATTACCTGAACACCACAATTCCTGGTTTCTACCCTGGAATGAACATCTTTCAGTAGAGCACTTCCTAGCCCGTTCTCTAAGTCGGCACCAGTCAGAGCAGTCTGGATACTGATCTCATGGAAAATCCTAGTCTTGGCTTTATTCTTCCTTGGGTAAGGTGGCATCGTCTTGTTAGTGTTGGCCTGTGAGGAGGCCGAAGTCATTGATGACAACATAGGACTTTGTTTCTTTCTCAAACTTGCGGATCGATTTAGACTGGGTTCTCTACTAGTTAAGGGTTCACTAAGCGTCAAATTTTCAGCAGATTTTCTTCTTCTCCTCGGTAAAGTGGCATATTTTTCCAAGGCAGTCGCCTTGCTTTCTGTGACAGAGCTTGTAGAAGTGTTCATAGCCGTGTTTTTCTTATCACTATTAGAGGAGGGACGGAATTTCTGTGCTAACTTAGTCAACGTGGAGGGCCATCTTCCATCATTACAGTCACTTGAGGGAGAACCGGTTTTACCCTTAACCGAAGGAACTCTATTCAAAGTCTTCCTCCCACTTTCCGAACTGTCTCTATGACTTTTTGGCGTGGGAGCACTAGGAGTCAACGCCCTGCTAGGGTGAATTGTCTTGGGAGTGGTTTTGTTAGCGGGGGTCCGCTCTCTGCTCAAAGGAGTGCGAGATCTGGAGGAGAGGCCGGGAGAGGGAGACGGACGGGTGTTGGACGGTGTCCTCACAGAGGGACATTTTTTGCGCGCTCCACCCGAGGAAGTCATCCTCGGGTCGTGGCAGCCGGCGACGGAGGAGCTCTCGCTGCCACCCTCGCTGGTGCCATCGCCGCCGCCAGACAGCGATAGGTCGTCGGGCAGCTGCAGCGTGTTGCTGACCAGGTCCTCGGAGGAGTAGCAGCAGCTGACGAGGCTGGAGTCGCAGGAGGCCGCGGGGGTGACGTCGCCCCCGGGCCCGCTCGGCCCACCGTTCACCTCCACGCCGCTGTCGCTGCCCTCCGGCACCTCACACTCCTTCCCACCTCCGAGACTGCCGCACACCAACAGCGCCGTGTGCTCCATAGCATTGTCCCTGCAACACCACCATTAAAATTAATGTGTGCCTTAAAATCCTTTAAGACCACATTCACATTAAATATGAGCCCATTTCATTACTCAATTTTAAAAACTCCTTTGATGGGGATAATGGGTTGTATAGCAAGAACTATTGATTTGAATGTTTGTTTTACTTAGGTTACAGTTTCATAGATTTCTTTGAAATAATAAGATTTTTTTAAATTCTGTATAGGGCTTACTAACCAAACTCAATTTTGTTTCCATCAATGGACACTAGTTCATATACAAGTTCTGACAAATAACCAATATTCACAGTAACTTTGCCACAAATGAGGTGTTTCATTTTAACTCTGTCACTGTGTTGCCTATATTCTAGAGGCAACAAAAGATCATATTACAACTATCTATTCCTGCCAAGGTTCTCTTAGGCTAAACTTGTTCAGAATATTGTTAAAAAAACACGGGCTGAGAAGGGGGTTGGAGGGGGTGTAGAGTTTTAAATAATTAAAAATATCTGCCCCGATTGTGATAGCTGTTTCCCTCAATACACAGGATCTCTTTTACTTTTTAGATAAATAAATATTTAACAAAGACTAGCAGTTGCCTGTGGCTTTGCTCATGATAAAAACTATAACTCCCGCTGCCTTAATGAAGATAGTGCCACATTCTGAGTTTATGATTAAACAGATAAGATACAAAAACTAATGATGACTTTAATTTAACTAACTAAACTAAATTTTATAGTACATACATCACCTTAAAAAAATCAACAAAACAACCATAACACCATTATGAAAGGAACCAAATTGTAAATCAGCTGTAAAAACGTATCCGTATGTGAAGCTTGAACGATGGTGAAGCAGATGTGCTTGCTTGAATAAACATTGAAAATCATCATATATTTAATTTCGTAAGGCGATTCTTTGCGTCAAAATTGTGGGCGTCTGGCAAATCGTAGAAAGATGGGAGAGGACTCAAATTAAAGTTTATGATTAAACAGATAAGATACAAAAACTAATGATCACTTTAATTTAACTAACTAAACTATCTCCATTTAAAATCCATTGGGATTGAAAAGACTGAAAAACGTCTGCTTTGTTTACATTAAACATGTGATGCTAATGCCTGATTCAAAGCCATATGGCAGATGTTGACACGTGGGATTTGTTTCAAAATGCAGCTAACTATGCACGTTCAATGTACTATAACAACAAATAATTTAAATTTAAGATTTTCTGATTTTATAATAATTAAGGGTTTGAGTTTTTCATACTTTAAAATTATAAAAAGTACGTAAGTACTGTATGTTTGTTTAGTTTATGTTATAACGATGCAGATTTAATACCAATTGATATATACATAAATAAAATATATATATATATATATATTATATATACATATATAATATATATATATTATATATACATATATAATATATATATATATATATATATATAATTACATAAACAAAATTTTAGCGAAGAAATTGTGGGTGTTTGGAAGGTCGCAGGATGATGGGGGGGGGGGGGGGGGCTGAAACTGAAGGTCTCCATCTCAGGGACTCGGGGAAAATACTGAAATTGCTTTAAGCTTACTATAAAATGAGAAATAACATAAAATAGCCGTTATTTAAAAACCATTAGGATATAAAAAGGTCTGCTTTGTTTAGTTAAAACCAAATGCTAGAAATAAATAATCATAATTTTGTGGATCCAAAAGCCTATTTTCTAAGAAGGTATTTTGTACTATAGTAAAGAAGGATTATGCTTAGGGGCTATTAGCCCCTTCAAGCCTCTAATATATTTAATTTCGTAAGCAGATTCTTTGCGTCAAAATTGTGGGCATCTGGCAAATCGTAGAAAGATGGGAGAGGACTCAAATTAAAGGTCTCAATTCCGTGATGGCGGGAAAAATAAAGAAATTGATTGAAATTCACCAGAAAATGAGAAATAACGTAAAATATCTGCCATTTAAAAAGCATTGGGATCTAAAAACATCTGATTTGTTTACATAAAACATGTGATGCTTGATTGTGAAAACTCCACAAAAAAAACCATGATTGAAAACCATGTGGTAGGCTAGATATCTATAAGGTAGATTCAGTTTACTATGGAGGTATTTTGTACTATAATAAATAAGGATTGTTTGAATTTTCCCTCATTAGGGGCTTTTAGCCCCTTCAAGCCAGTAGTTTAAACAAAAGTTCTCAACATACATTATATTATATAGGAAAATTTCTAAATTTCAACTTCACCAAAAATCCCATAAAATTGCAAATTTTGAAAAAAATACGTTATTATAGCTGATGCTTATGTCCCATTCTCAGTCAAGTAGTTTGGCTGTGCGATGATTGGTCAGTGGTATTTGACAAATATAAAGTAGATCAACTTTCATGAACCAGAAAGATGTTTTTAGGGATCTGCTAAGTCCGCCGCTCTGCTACGATGGGAGTATTTCCATCACTGCCCCCTGCAGAAGGTGTTACTAAAAAGGTTCACCTCTAAGTTTGGCCAATAAAGTATATAATGTAATTTTTCGCCATATTCAATGGATATGAAGGTTTGTTTAGGTACAGTAGCACTATCATTGTTGACAGTTTTGTTTTTATTTTTGAGTACCACCAGTACAATTATATTTTCCAATTGAGTCAATCTTAGTGGTCCAATATTGGGGGAGGCTATCAATCTTCTGTTTCAGAATGATGGGCCATTGTCTGAAGTATTGGCACCAACATTTGGTTTTTACAGAGGGACTTTATTTATTCTGATGAATAATCTCAATATAGGCTACTCTACAATTCACCATTTGTTGCAATGAAGATCTAACTGGGAATGGAAACAATTGCAGCGCCGTAAGTAATCAAGAATTTTACAGATGAAATTGTTTTATGTCCTATTATACATAATTAGTTAAAATTTCTTTGTTTTACAGAAAAATCTTATCAATATAGTAAGTTTTTGTTTTTAATGTTTACAAGCTAGATTGTTGTTGACCTTAAAAATTATATCATGACTTAACCAATAATCCAAAAATCGTTGACAATTCAAGAGCTAAAAAAATACAAGATGATTGAAATTAGCAATATCCAATGTCAAATGTAATCAAACAACAAAGTACAGAATTTAAAAATCAATATTTTGGATCTTCTTGATTTATTAAATTGTGTTCACACGCAGGAATAAAATTATTCATAAATACATTGCACATTATATACATTTACACTCCAATACATCTAAAATACTTGCCAAAGTATTTTACAAATGTTTATTTATAGCAAGGACAAACCGTAGCCAAACGCCACTGCCCATTTTAAATCGCCCGAAAGCAGTTATCGAGCAGGTCGACAGTTACAGGAACATTATCCACTTGAGCCAATTTTCCTCATCCTCCACAATGCCGGACCAAAACCACCTTTTGTTGTCAGTTGACATCAATACAATAATATTGCCAATGCTTGATTGACACGGGATAGGGGGAGCGCACTGAAGTGATACACCGAATTCCAATTTCATATAGCCCAAAGTGCCAATTTCAGACTCAAAACCTTCAAGTTTTAGGTTTTATGCCCTCAAAAAATGGGAAAGAGGCATTGTGATTTATTTCCCCAACTAACTTGCCAATCAGATAGAAAGTAATATATCTAACACATATAAAGGAGTTGTATACAGTAATCGTAGTCTCTTCAATGCAAAATCCCCTTGAGACATCATACTGTGTTTAGTAAATTCACATTTTCTTTGGCGAATCATTTATTTTTATACTATAAGTTTTAGAGGGAACTTAATTTTTTTTATTTTTATTTTCTTTTGTGTAAAATAAATTAAAATTTTAATTGGAGGCTATTTGATTATCCGATCCTTTTAAGGTACAAAAAAAAAAACAAATTTGGTGCATTTACCACCAGAAAGTAGTGTTAGGGGTGCTCCGATTTTTCCCAATGAACTTAACCAAAATATCGTAGAAAGGAATGTCCCTAACAAATTTGAAGAAAATTGGACAAATAAGACTGCAAAAGAGCCAAAGCATAAATTTATCTTGGTCCTTTGTGCAACTGTGCGGGTCTTGCCAATAGCTCACTATTTCAAAGGAAACTGGTTAAAACTCTTTTATTAACAGCAATAATTTTCACACTTTCTGCTTCTATTCCTTTAAAAAAATCATTTTTTCCATCCATCTTTCAAATACGAAATCATTTTAATTTAGCTTAAACTTGTTAGTACAAGGATAACTATAGCCTTGATTTTTTTCCTCGGCATGTTGTGTCATTGCATTTTTTAATTTGAATTTATCATTTTTAACATAATCCATAAAGTTCGCCTCAGAATCCTACGCTACATGCTATACTATTTTAGGAGCAATTTTTGCTTGCTTGCTTGCACAATTATCTAAAAAACGGCTCCGAGAATTTCCTTGTAAGTCAAGTCTATAAACAGGGTGTCTACCAAATTTCATACAGTATATGAAATTCCCGACTTTTCCCGACATATTAAAAAATTCCCGACCATAGGAAACATGACCATTGCCTCATATTACGAATATTGAGAACTATATTTGTAAATAAATACATTTAGACGGCTACAATGCAAGCGAAAGATCGCCAAAAGATGAGCAAGATGACTGCGATAAGCCCAATATATTTGCCAGCCGTAATGCGACCGAGATTTCCGGCTGCGGTAAGAATGAGCGATTTTCCGGCCGCGTTGTGACCAAGAGATTTTCCGGCCGTGGTATAAACGACCGAGATTTGACAGCCACGATGTGACAGAGAGATTTGCCGGCCGCAATACGACCGAATCATGTAACGGCTATGAAAAGAGTAAGCGACACAATACGATCAAGAACCAATCGGCCACCCGACAACCGAAAAACAAGCGAAAGATTTCCGGCCGCAATAAGTCCAAAAGATTTGCCAGCCATGTTGTAAATTACAATATCTCTGGCCTCGAAAAAATAGCGATTTTCTTGTCGCAATACGATCGAGAGATAACGGCCACTAAAAGAGCAAGGAACTCGTCTGCCGCGAATCGACCAAAAAAGGTTTCATTCCTAAAACGAGTGAGCGACTTTCCGGCCGCAATATGGCCGAGGTCTAATGGCCGCGAAATGAGTAAGGTCATCGGCCGCGATGCGACCAAGAGATTTACCTGCCGCAAAACAAGCGAAAGATTTCCGATCGCAACGAGACCGAAAATCTTGCCAGCTACGGTATAAATGATAGATATTCCGTCCGCGAAAAGATCGAGCGATTTTCTTATCGCAATACGACCGAGAGATGTGACGACCACGAAAAGAGCAAAAAATTTGTCTACCACGAGACGACCGAAAAATGTTTTGGTCCCAAAATGAGTGAGCGATTTTCTGGCCGCAATACAACCGAGAGGTCTAACGCTCGCGAAAAGAGGGATGAAGTCATCGGCCGAAATGCGACCAATGCCGGTAACTCATCTGTCATTCATACTTGGCTTAAAATACCAACCTGGGTAGGTCGCCATTTCAATTAATGTATCTAATGTATCTAATGCGATTTCCGGCCGCAATAAAAGCGAAAGATGCGATGGCCGCGAAAAGAGCGGCAGATTTGACGGCCGCAAAGAGAGCGAGATATCTGACGGCCCCAATGTGACCAAGAGGTTTGCTGACCCCGAAACGACCGAGGAATTTGCCGGCCGAGTTATATATATTCTGACCTTCATGTGGCCAATAGATGTGATAGCCACGAAAAGGGCACACGATTTTAAGGTAGCATTACTAACGAGAGATGTGTCGGCCGCGTAAAGAGCGAGAGACTTGTCGGCCTCGTAAAGAGCGAGAGACTTTCTGCCGCGTAAAGAGCGAGATACTTGTCGGCCGCGTAAAGAGCGAGATACTTGTCGGCCTCGTAAAGAGCGAGAGGCTTACGGCCCAGTGGCGGCCGGCCCATAAGGACTCTCGGACGCCACCCCCCCAGAAGATTTTCAAATATACTGAATTAAATTAATTTACATATGTATCCGACAAAGAGTGAAAAACCACCAATTTTCATTATACTGACCATTAATGATGAATTAATTTCAACTATAAGCATCGAAATATTTTGCAAAAGTATTTAGGAGTCAACTGCTGTTGCGCGTTTATCTCGCGGACGCTGCCCGGAGCGTCCCAATCCTAACGCATGCTATCTTATGGCAAATCTAGCAGACAGTGGATAGGGTGCTCTGACGTCATTGCCGTGTTGTGTTATACGCAGCCTGGGGCAGCGTCCGAAGATGCGCGCGCACATCAGTAATCAGTGCAGCCACCACAATCTGTTTAGGGCATTAAGAAGCTGAACCTTTGCTGCCGTTATGATTGCACGATTCATGTTGGTGCAACTGTTGTTTATTCGTTTTAGTAACCATAGCAAGGCGTAGCGTTTTAGTAACCTACCAATCTCTCTAACCTCGTAACCTAAACGTTGAGGGATGGGAGCTAAAGTGAGGTTATTTGTTTACATTCTGTGTTTCATGTGTCTCTTTTACTCCAATGAGTCGGTAACCAGGGTTGGTGATAATTGATTGTTATTATTTTAATAGTGAATTCAGCGGATATTGGTAGACCATGAAATTGTGAATAGCAATCAAAGGTAAGTGTAATACACAAAATCCTTAATGCTCTTTTAGTAGTTAGTAGTAAGTGAGTCCTCCTGTTCATTTAACCCACCAGCCGCCACTGTTTCGGCCGCGTAAAGAGCGAGACTTGTCGGCCGCGTAAAGAGCGAGACCTGTCGGCCGCGTAAAGAACGAGATACTTGTCGGCCGCGTAAAGAGCGAGACTTGTCGGCCGCGTAAAGAGCGAGAGACTTGTCGGTCGCGAAACGAGCGAGCGTTTTTACAGCTATATTAGGACCAAGAAACTTGCGGCAGCGGAGTAAGCGACAGCTTTTCTGATCGTGATGTAGCTAAAATTTGTCTACCGCGATTCGTTCGAGAGATTTGCCGGCCGAGACGATGACAATAACGAAGAAAACGGCTATTTCGTTTTGTTTTATGGCCAAATTCAAATTTCCCGACCAACAGTTGAAATTCATTACTTTTTCCCAACTATTCCCGACCTTACAAAATCCCCGACATTTTCCCGGATTCCCGACTAGTAGACACCCTGCTTTTTCCCAACTATTCCGACCTTACAAAATCCCCGACATTTCCCGAATTTTCCCGAATTCCCGACTAGTAGACACCCTGATTAAATAATTAATTTCTGACTCAAAAACAAGTTTCTTGAGTAGGTTACTTGGCCACAGAAAACCTCATAACGTAAAACATGTATTTTAGAGTCGAAAAATGTAACATTGGGCCTTATGAGTTGCCGTGCACACAACCAAAATGTAAACAAATAAAGTAATCTTGATCATAATAGCTGTTTACAAACAACAACCATTGGCTTTGAATCTGAATTATTTGTTATAGTTTAGTCAAAGCTACAACCATTGACTTTATCAATGCTACGACCTTCTAGAAAAACTAAACGGTGTGTGATAAAGATTGCACGGAGTATTAAAAAAGTGTATTTAAAAAACTAAAAAACTAAGACACTGAAATGTTTTATAGTAATTGGAAGAACGGTAAACATGAAATAATACCGAGCAAGGTTCGGTCCACCAGATACAGTATTAGGCAGTTATTGTTGCAATTAAAGTGCAGCATTTCAATTATCATTATCTCCCACTGCTGCGCCGCTGCCGTGTCAGGTGAACGGTTCAGGTTTAGTTTGGTTTGGCGGCAACCTCAAGGTCGCGGTAGCCGGTCAAGGTCATCAGGACTGGCGGCTGTGGCTGGCTGGAGGCGACGTGGCTTCCGTCTGACTGACGAATTGGGAGGGTGCAGTGTGAAAAAAATTAGTAAACCTTTTGACTCCACTCCATACACGTATCGAGCCTTTGAGTTATTAACCATGATGTTGTTGAGTTATAACTAACTCATTAGGGTATACTATTATATTATTTCGTTTTACGTATAACACTTTTTTCTTATTAAAAGCAGGTAGCAGTAAATAAGTTTACTGTAAGAGTTTAAACCAATATTCGTAGTAAACTTTGAATAAAATTACTTTAATCAAAAGAAAGTAGGCCTACTGGATTTGAAAACCGTATCACGCCCTAGGCACAAAAAATATTAATGGGGGTAAATTATCAAACCCCGTGACATCCATGGATGGGTAGGTCACCATTTCAAGTAAAGTATCTAATGTATGATAAAAAAATACAAACAAAATTCACTAAGTTTAACACTATGCAGCTGTCGAACATCACAATCCCTACAATCTCGAGCCATGTTCACTTTGTTGTTTAATTTCATCCTTGCCAGTTTTGGGAAAAAATGGGATGCGGCTAATTAAATCAGTAAATATTGATTTATGGCGGTGAGAATAAATTGTAGGAACCGAAGACACCGTTAGCGACCGCTAGGGGCTCGCAGGGGAGGGGAGATGTACACAATACACAGTTGGGACGAGATTTTCTCTGTCTTGAATCCATCGTGTTGCAACGGATTAACGTTACAGCTAGAGCTCAGTACCTTGAAATGTCAGATTAGAGCTGGGCACTTGTTGTCACGAAGGTGACAGAGCCACTACAATTGTAATTGGTTAATGAAATAAAATATAAAAACATTTACATACAAACACGAAACAAACATTTTTCTTCGGCTAAGTATATAAGGCTACGGGTCGTATGTTTTTAAGGCTAAAAAGTCACTTTCCTAAATTAAAACTTAATACTCACATATAAGCTGTATCCCTTGTATCCAATGCTAAACTATTCACCATCATGCCTCTCTCCTTTCAACTACTGAACAATAATGAAACATAAACACACTCTCGCCACATATGAACGCCTACCGCCTCTTTTCACCAATTGACAGGCACATACGGACTTGCGACCACTAAGTGCGCTGGAAGGTCGAGTTGAACACATGTCAAGACCACATGGCAAATGCTGCGTGGGGTTTTGGTAACAAAGAAGTTCCCTACAAGGACTGTCAGTCGGTCCTTGAGCCTTCGTCAATTTCTTCCCACAGGACTGTTGAAAGAAAGACGCATTCGAGATCCAAAGGACAAACTTCCTGAAAGATAAGCAGATAAAGGACGGCCGGTTGTTCAAGGGGTCGAACTGCGTAGGAAACCCCAAATAAAAATTTTAATACAGGTTGTTTAAACAATAGGTGAAATGGAATGAATACCACATGACTTCGTCCTATATGGCTTGGAAATTATTGACCAACTTACGATTAATAATTTAACACTTAAACACACATCAAACAACTTCATAAAACATTATCATTTATGAGGGTTCCCTACCTCCCCAAAATATGCCTAAAACACGCTCCGCGCGGTGTCATTTAGCGCCTACAGTTTTCAAAATAAAATGTTATATAACATAGCATTTCAAAGACAAAGAGTTGTAGAATGTTAAATTGCTAATCCAAAATCGTTCAGATTAACGTATTCTGAAGATACCTTCAGTTGAAGTTGACCAACTTTAACGCCATGTATCTTTTTAAGGAGTGAGCATAAACTATTTTAGAGAAGCAATAAACACTCTGCAACTCGTTATCTTTACAGTGCTATGTCCGAAAAACTTTTATTTTAAGAATTAGAGACGCTAAATGACACCGCGTTTACCCGTGCACCGGCTTGCGCGGCGAAAAGTGCACAAATTTAACATGGGCTCTTATGAAGCCGCAGTTCCAAAAGTCGCCGCTAGTTCGCAGAAAAACGAAAACTGCCGTTGGTAGGGAACCCACTTAGTGAGCGTGATGCTGGCGAAGTTTGCGTAAAAACACGTTTAAAGCCATGGTGGAAGGAAAATACACCCGTCGCAGCAGACCTGCGTACTCAGCGAATTTCCATAGGCTTTATTTTTTATATGTGAGCATTCAACTTATGAAAAGAAAAATATCGTTTGAATATGTTTTGTAAATTATATATTTAAAACTTATATTTAATCATTCATAAGCTTCAAACATGAGGACAATTTACTAGGGGATCATATTGGTTTTTATTAGTAATATATACACTTTTTGTATTTTATAAGTTCTTAGCCTTTTAATTTTCAATAAATGTAGTCTTGTTATAGTATATAAATGTCAGGAAACATATAATCAATAAATTCAAAATACTGGAAAAAAATATAATCTCATGAACAAATTAAATTCAATCATATGGTTAATATTATAAATAAAACATCCCTATTAGTTGCAGAAGACCTGCATCTCCAGCCAATTAAAAAAAAATATCATTCCTCAGACGTTTAAACATACCATGATTATGCTACATTTTCAGGAAATCTAGACCAAGACACCCCCCCTCCCTTGCACATAGCTTCTTCATAAAACTTAAAAATAATTTACATTTTTAATATAGTATATATTTTATGCAAAATCATGATCAATGAACTCTAACCATTCAAAATAAAGACAAATAAAATATTCACCTGAAAATTTAAATATACTCATATGTTCAGACTGTTATTTTCAAATTACCCTACATTAGGGTAAATGTAGGGATTTAGGGTAATTATAATGTAACTTTTGGGGAATTTTCAATGAAAACAGGGTAATTATACTTTTTTAAGGGTAAAACCAAAACTAATATAGGACAACGTACTGTGTTTAGCACTTTCAATATCTCAGCAACGGATTTACATAGAATAATTCAAAATGCTAAATTGTTAGTTTTTTTAAGCTAAATCCAATTTTGACAATAAAATTTACAAAAAATTAATATAAAGATATCAAATCCTAAAAATAAATTTTATTTTGTCAAAAAACTGTCCTTAGAGTTAACTTAACGCGCTGGTTTTCGAACTCGAAGTAGTAAATGTCACTCTAGACGTATGTACCAAATTTCATCGCGATTGGACCTTTTTTACGAAAGTTATCGTGCCTACGGACAGGTATATATATATATATATATATATATATATATATATATATATATATATATATATATATATATGAAAATGAACGAACGGTGTTTTTGTGGTCTGGGGGCATCAAAATGAAAAGTTACGGTGGTCCCGTGCTTAAGTCTTACCATGCCGCCTACGGTAATAGCTACTTCCCTATAGGGGGAAATTTGCTAAATAACTCCACCATGTATACATCACTAGCCCATGCTCATCACTCATTATTAAAAATGATAAAATTCAAAAATCATATATGACCCTAATAATAAATTAAAATATTGATTTTTGTTTTTTACTTAAGACATCAAATCAAACATTATTTTGACTAAGGCACATTTTTATTTAGGCTATTTATTTGGCAGCCTGTAAGGCATTTTTTCTTTACCGTAGTTATACCGCATTATGAGTTTTATAAAGCGACACTGCGCAGTAAATGTCACTTCTGATGTCTAGATCGACGATAGCCTTGAAGCCGCCGCGCCGTCGTGGTGGGGTAAGGACCAAGGCTTTCATTTCAAACGCCACCATACAAACTATCATCACAAAACCACAAATACTATGCTATAGTAAGTTAAACTAAAGCCAGCATGTAGTTTAGTAGAGAAAGCCAAAATGACGAAGAATAATTCTTCGAGGAAGAAGATCTAATGCACGTAATGTAAAGGCAGAGAGTCCCCCAGGGGTACCTCAGCATCGTTACCGTGACTTGCCCTAGGCGCAGACGAGCGGGCTGTGGGTGTGTACAGCTGAGCAGGTAGTCCCCCAGGGGTACCTCAGCATCGTTACCGTGACTTGCCCTAGACGCAGACGAGCGGGCTGTGTGTGTGAACAGCTGGGCAGGCAGTCCCCCAGGGGTACCTCTGCATCGTTACCGTGACTTCCCCTAGGCGCAGACGAGCGGGCTGTGGGTGTGTACAGCTGGGCAGGCAGTCCCCCAGGGGTACCTCAGCATCGTTACCGTGTCTTGCCCTATGCGCAGACGAGCGGGCTGTGGGTGTATACAGCTGGGCAGGCAGTCCACCAGGGGTACCTCAGCATCGTTACCGTGTCTTGCCCTAGACGCAGACGAGCGGGCTGTGTGTGTGTGTACAGCAGGGCAGGCAGTCCCCCAGGGCTACCTCAGCATCGTTACCGTGACTTGCCCTAGGCGCAGACGAGCGGGCTGTGGGTGTGAACAGCTGGGCAGGCAGTCCCCCAGGGGTACCTCAGCATCGTTACCGTGACTTGCCCTAGGCGCAGACGAGCGGGCTGTGGGTGTGTACAGCTGGGCAGGCAGTCCCCCAGGGGTACCTCAGCATCGTTACCATGACTTGCCCTAGGCGCAGACGAGCGGGCTGTGTGTGTGAACAGCTGGGCAGGCAGTCCCCCAGGGGTACCTCAGCATCGTTACCGTATCTTGCCCTAGACGCAGACGAGCGGGCTGTGTGTGTGTACAGCAGGGCAGGCAGTTCCCCAGGGCTACCTCAGCATCGTTACCGTGACTTGCCCTAGGCGCAGACGAGCGGGCTGTGGGTGTGTACAGCTGGGCAGCCAGTCCCTCAGGGGTACCTCAGCATCGTTACCGTGACTTGCCCTAGACGGAGACGAGCGGGCTGTGGGTGTGTACAGCAGGGCAGGCAGTCCCCCAGGGGTACCTCAGCATCGTTACCGTGACTTGCCCTAGGCGGAGACGAGCGGGCTGTGGGTGTGTACAGCTGGGCAGGCAGTCCCCCAGGGGTACCTCAGCATCGTTACCGGCACTTGCCCTAGGCGGAGACGAGCGGGCTGTGGGTGTGTACAGCAAGGCAGGCAGTTCCCAGGGCTACCTCAGCATCGTTACCGTGACTTGCCCTAGGCGGAGACGAGCGGGCAGTGGGTGTGTACAGCAGGGCAGGCAGTTCCCCAGGGCTACCTCAGCATCGTTACCGTGACTTGCCCTAGACGCAGACGAGCGGGCTGTGTGTGTGAACAGCTGGGCAGGCAGTCCCCCAGGGGTATCTTTGCATTGTTACCGTGACTTGCCCTAGGCGGAGACGAGCGGGCTGTGGGTGTGTACAGCAGGGCAGGTAGTTCCCCAGGGCTACCTCAGCATCGTTACCGTGACTTGCCCTAGGCGGAGAAGAGCGGGCTGTGGGTGTGTACAGCAGGGCAGGCAGTTCCCAGGGGTACCTCAGCATCGTTACCGTGACTTGCCCTAGGCGCAGACGAGCGGGCTGTGGGTGTGTACAGCTGGGCAGGCAGTCCCCCAGGGGTACCTCAGCATCGTTACCATGACTTGCCCTAGGCGCAGACGAGCGGGCTGTGTGTGTGAACAGCTGGGCAGGCAGTCCCCCAGGGGTACCTCAGCATCGTTACCGTATCTTGCCCTAGACGCAGACGAGCGGGCTGTGTGTGTGTACAGCTGGGCAGGCAGTTCCCCAGGGCTACCTCAGCATCGTTACCGTGACTTGCCCTAGGCGCAGACGAGCGGGCTGTGGGTGTGTATAGCTGGGCAGGCAGTCCCTCAGGGGTACCTCAGCATCGTTACCGTGACTTGCCCTAGACGGAGACGAGCGGGCTGTGGGTGTGTACAGCAGGGCAGGCAGTCCCCCAGGGGTACCTCAGCATCGTTACCGGCACTTGCCCTAGGCGGAGACGAGCGGGCTGTGGGTGTGTACAGCAAGGCAGGCAGTTCCCAGGGCTACCTCAGCATCGTTACCGTGACTTGCCCTAGGCGGAGACGAGCGGGCAGTGGGTGTGTACAGCAGGGCAGGCAGTTCCCCAGGGCTACCTCAGCATCGTTACCGTGACTTGCCCTAGACGCAGACGAGCGGGCTGTGTGTGTGAACAGCTGGGCAGGCAGTCCCCCAGGGGTATCTTTGCATTGTTACCGTGACTTGCCCTAGGCGGAGACGAGCGCGCTGTGGGTGTGTACATCAGGGCAGGCAGTTCCCCAGGGCTACCTCAGCATCGTTACCGTGACTTGCCCTAGGCGGAGAAGATAGGGCTGTGGGTGTGTACAGCAGGGCAGGCAGTCCCCCAGGGGTACCTCAGCATCGTTACCGTGACTTGCCCTAGACGCAGACGAGCGGGCTGTGTGTGTGAACAGCTGGGCAGGCAGTCCCCCAGGGGTACCTCAGCATCGTTACCGTGACTTGCCCTAGGCGCAGACGAGCGGGCTGTGGGTGTGTACAGCTGGGCAGGCAGTCCCCCAGGGGTACCTCAGCATCGTTACCGTGACTTGCCCTAGACGCAGACGAGCGGGCTGTGGGTGTGTACAGCTGGGCAGGCAGTCCCCCAGGGGTACCTCAGCATCGTTACCGTGACTTGCCCTAGACGCAGACGAGCGGGCTGTGGGTGTGTACAGCTGGGCAGGCAGTCCCCCAGGGGTACCTAAGCATCGTTACCGTGACTTGCCCTAGGCGCAGACGAGCGGGCTGTGGGTGTGTACAGCTGGGCAGGCAGTCCCCCAGGGCTACCTCAGCATCGTTACCGTGACTTGCCCTAGGCGCAGACGAGCGGGCTGTGGGTGTGTACAGCTGGGCAGGCAGTCCCCCAGGGGTACCTCAGCATCGTTACCGTGACTTGCCCTAGACGCAGACGAGCGGGCTGTGTGTGTGAACAGCTGGGCAGGCAGTCCCCCAGGGGTACCTCAGCATCGTTACCGTGACTTGCCCTAGGCGGAGACGAGCGGGCTGTGGGTGTGTACAGCTGGGCAGGCAGTCCCCCAGGGGTACCTCAGCATCGTTACCGTGACTTGCCCTAGGCGCAGACGAGCGGGCTGTGGGTGTGTACAGCTGGGCAGGCAGTCCCCCAGGGCTACCTCAGCATCGTTACCGTGACTTGCCCTAGACGCAGACGAGCGGGCTGTGGGTGTGTACAGCTGGGCAGGTAGTCCCCCAGGGGTACCTCAGCATCGTTACCGTGACTTGCCCTAGGCGCAGACGAGCGGGCTGTGGGTGTGTACAGCTGGGCAGGCAGTCCCCCAGGGGTACCTCAGCATCGTTACCGTGACTTGCCCTAGACGCAGACGAGCGGGCTGTGTGTGTGTACAGCTGGGCAGGCAGTCCCCCAGGGCTACCTCAGCATCGTTACCGTGACTTGCCCTAGACGCAGACGAGCGGGCTGTGTGTGTGTACAGCTGGGCAGGCAGTCCCCCAGGGCTACCTCAGCATCGTTACCGTGACTTGCCCTAGACGCAGACGAGCGGGCTGTGTGTGTGTACAGCTGGGCAGGCAGTCCCCCAGGGCTACCTCAGCATCGTTACCGTGACTTGCCCTAGACGCAGACGAGCGGGCTGTGTGTGTATACAGCTGGGCAGGCAGTCCCCCAGGGCTACCTCAGCATCGTTACCGTGACTTGCCCTAGACGCAGACGAGCGGGCTGTGTGTGTGTACAGCTGGGCAGGCAGTCCCCCAGGGCTACCTCAGCATCGTTACCGTGACTTGCCCTAGACGCAGACGAGCGGGCTGTGTGTGTGTACAGCTGGGCAGGCAGTCCCCCGGGCCAGGTGGCGATAACACGCACACGGCGGGCATGTGGGCATAAACACACGTGTTGAACACCACAACACGTGGGCCTTCTAGCTCCAGAACACCAATGGTAGAACTAGGAGATAGTAAAGTTTATCTAATAGACGCGACGCAAATAGATATCACTAATTAACGAAGTTGAATTGAAACCGCGCCGCCCTCCATAGACCTCCCTATTTTAAACTGAAACTTTTTCATATAGCCTACTATGCTATATTTTGCTACATCATTGATATTTTGTTTTCACAAAAAAAGGTTTAAGATTATTTACTATTAATAATGATCATGTTTGTCTGATAAGATTAACTCGTAAGATTAGACATTGCTTAGACAAAATTTTTTGTTAAAATTTTTTTTTTTGATTAAATTACATGATTTTACTGACAAAATTTTAGAATCCTACATTTTAATTATATTCAGGAACAGAGTTGTAAACTATTGAGCTGCCTGGAAGTTACATATTATTTATAGAAGACGAGTCTGAGTTGAGCAGTAATTAGGGACCAACTGGCGTTTCCGACACGCCACACCAGTTTACGACCCCGGCTATCGTGGCTGCGCTAGGCGGTGCCGGCCGGCGATGCAACACGAGCGAGGTTGTGATGTGGATAACAACTTTAGACAGTACACTAGTGCAAAATATGCCACCACGAAGAGGGACAAATTATTGACAGTATGCAGGTTTGCTACAAAAGGTGTGTTAAATTAAACACACCTTTTGTAGCAACAATTTTGTATTGAGGATATCTTAACTAGAAGAAGCCAAGTAACAAGTTTTATCAAGATATGATAAACAATAATGAGGATATCGTGTTTTATTTCACATAAGGATATCATAAATTGCACAATGTGACTTGGTATTTTGATTTTATTGTTTTAGATATATGTATAAATATATAACTTCAAACGATTGGTGTTTTTTTGCTTCTGGGGGCCCAAAAACGAAAAGTAATCATGGCCTTGGGCTTAGGTCTTACAATGAGACCTATACGTTTGGCAACTCTGGCTGTACGTATCTGTTAGCGTACAGTCGCTATCCAGCCGTTCTGATGGTCCTGCCACGATGTGACGGTTAGATAGTGCCATTGGGTGTCGTCTACGGTAAATAGAGCTCGGATTGCTGACTCTGTAATATATATATATATATATATATATATATATATATATATACAATGATTATGTACAAGCTATGGAATAGCGTAATAAAACTAATTTTAAAGTTGTAAAATTTTAACATCGGCCTTGTAAGTTGCCAGTACCTGGTGGACCGAGCCTTGCTCAGTGTTATTTCATGTTTACAAGTTCATCCAATTACTACAAAATATTTCAATGTCATAAAATTGATAATTTTTTATTGCTCCATGGACTCTATCCCACTTGCTGTATTTTTCCTTGATGGCTGTAGATTCCAAACAGCTGTTATGATTACTTTATTTGTTTACACTTTCCTTGTTTATTTTCGTTGCCATCACGGCAACCCATAAGGCCAATGTTAAT
Source organism: Flexamia atlantica (assembly GCA_035578135.1). NCBI lineage: Eukaryota > Metazoa > Arthropoda > Insecta > Hemiptera > Cicadellidae > Flexamia > Flexamia atlantica. Next base: position 193,322,214 of record JAQJVK010000001.1, on the reverse strand, counting down.
ATTTTACAACTTTTAAATTCGATTTATTACGTTAATAGATTTTCTCTGGCCAAGTAATCTGCATAAAAGATGTTTTTGAGTCATGTAAATTTTTGAGTTTGTAAATTACTTATTTCCAGACTTTGAAGGAAATCGTCGGAGCCGTTTTTGAGATAATTGTGCAAGCACGCAAGTAAGCATACAAGCACGATAGCATTACTCATATAAGAGTATAGCATGATAGCGACGAAAATAAACAAGGAACAAATGAAGTAATCATAACAGCTGTTTGGCTGTTTGCAATCTACAGCCATCAAGGATAAATACAGTGAGTGGGATGAAGAGTTCATGGAGCAATAAAAAAGGTTTCTATACTTAGCAATTTTATGACATTGAAATACTGTATAACTGGATGAACTGGTAAACATGAAATAACACCGAGCAAGGCTCGGTCCACCAGGTACTGTTTATTTATTTATAAAAATGAAAGAATGGGTTTTTTGGCAAGCGGGAACCTCAAAACGAAAAGTTATTATGGTCTCGGGCAGGCCCGTGCTGGCGTGCTGGGTCCGTCGAAAGGGCGGGTGACAAGTGTGACGAGGGCGCCAGGCAGTGGCGCGCCTAGGTATTTTCCTTGGGGGACTCCAACCACTGGGGGGTCTGGGGTTCTCCCCCGGGAAATTTTAGAAAATAAGACCTATAAACTCTTGTCTTTAGGCAATTCAGAGTCTTAAATTCAGAGCTGTGGAACCCAAAGAAAGCAAGACTGACCCCTGGTCGTATTTCGGAAAATTCATATTTCCCCGGTTTTTTTAAACGACTTTTAAATAACAAAAGAAGTCGGATATTCATTTTTCAGCATTTTATTCGTTATTCACCCGCTATCGGTAAATCCGCCGTAACAAAAACGAAATTAAGGCAGCAAATAAAGTATTTAACATCGATCTAAAATAAAGTTTTAAAATTATATATTTCAATGTTGAACTGCGAATTTCCTATTGCGATCCACTAACCTTCATTATGTAAAACTTCCTAATCAAAAAGAAATCTATCTTAAAACCACAAGAGATGACCATGAGAAGACGTGATCAAATCATGGATTTAAGTACGGATTGCAGACTACATCCGCTAGTGATTGCTAATAGACTAATAGACCCATACCACTAATTTATATATTGACTTTTGCCCGTCGTTTAAATGAGTAAAAAATCTAGCAGATTCAAGTTAGTTTAGCCATTATAACAATTACAAAACATGGGTGAGAGATTACTTTAGAATGGGAACGGGCACCCGCGTCCTGCAGACAGCAGATGTGATGTGGTAGTGCGCATTGCTATCAGACTGGATCTGGCATTTTACCTTCAACCACCATTAAAATTCCCGCTTCTACCCAGTAAGACGGCAATAATCTTCACAAAACCTTCAAAGTACAAAAAAACAGTACAAAGTACCCAAAAATATCAACACAAGTGTTTTAAAATCACCAAAAAGCGGTCAGTCTCCTGTCGTTCACGTACTTAAAAAAGAGAAATTTTTCTTCAATATCTAGAACCCTAATACAAAAAAAAATATTTATAACAAATAATATTTTCTTACCATAAAAACAAAATTTTTAAAATCTTTTATTGTCATTTCGTTTTGATTTTAGTAGGCCTAAAATAGTAGTTTTCGTCACTAGGAGCAAAAGTGGCTCTTTTTGGTACGAGATCGTAATTTACAGGCGAGGCGCAGCCGAGCTTGGAAATGCGATCGAGTACCAAGGAGACACTTTTTTTATAACTACATAATTTTGAGGTTATCCAAAATAGTCATCGTCATTTACACATCTGTTGGTTGTTTACAAACACAAGTTAAGAAATCGTTCAACCTTTCAAACGTAACATAAACAAATTATGACAATGGAGTACGGCAACATTTACTATATGTTTTTTCAGTACTCCTATTCGAAGTGATCCAAAAACGATCATTTTGCGTACGATTTAGAGAACTAAAAAAGGCTGTCTTCCGGACAGTATGATGAAAAAATCTTAGCCTTATCTGTTTTTTTTTTAATATCGAGAGTGTTGAGTAAATCCCCGCTGCCCCAGACGGAGTTTTTTTAATCCCCGCAAAGTACGCGAACACCAAGTGGTTTCTGGCAACTCTGCCTATTATTTCATTTCATGTTACTTAGCAGGTTGACACAGTAACAATAGGCCCATAACAAACACGTTACTAACAACTTTAATTAAAGAAAATAAAATAGCAGTAATTTCGATATGTCTTTGTTGTAGGTCCTAAATCCCTGGCTTTACCTAGTGTTTTTGTATATTTCAAGCCGGTTTGGACCCCGCAGCCCAAGTCTAAAATCCCGTCTTTCCCGGTTTTTCTTAATCCCCAATCAGCCCACAAAATACCCGGAAATCGGGTAAATACCCGATTTCTTTCAACAATGCGTGATGCAGATAAGTGTCTCAACCTTAACACTGCAAATAATTTGTTTAATGGTTAGAGTGGAATGGTTGTTTTTTATAAAAATGACTAAGTTAGCCGGCATCATAAACAAAAAAATTCAGAATGTTTTCGAGTTTTTACTACAAAAAAAACTTTTGGTGGTGTCAAGAGGGCGCTGATTATACCTTTAAGGTGAGGGCGCAGGGGGACACGTCCCCCTGTCCCCCCGGGCCAGCGGTTGTATGACTACACGACTGAATGCGACATGACCCCACTGGGGGCCAATAAACAAATCTGCAGGGCTACGACAGCACGACGGTGCCGAATCTAATTAGCGGCTCAGTCGTATAGACGTAGTCTGCACCGAGCCCCCAGCCGCTAATCCCCCCGCGGCTACCTGCGAGGCTGTCTTGAAGAAAACGTTATCCATGCCATAAACTGAGTTTCTAGTTAGAAAATATTTACTCCTTTAAAATCACTTCACATAATTGTTTATGTGTTAATCATAAGTGTAAATTGTCATTTTATGATTATAGTTACGTTACCACAGCGGATTTTTATACTAAGAAATTAGCCGTATATAATACTTTTCTCAACATTTTTACCTTCATTTGATTACACTGAAAACAAAGAAATGAGTGCACATTACTACTGTACGTAATTAAATACACCGTGATATCTACAGTATCTATATACTATCAAACTATTGTATTTATTTTTTACCTAACCTAACATAACCTAACCTCAAGGTTTACCCCAATCAAGCCGTGCAGACTACGACTACACGACGGTGTCCCCTCGCAGCTGCACCACAGTCGTGTAGTCGTAGCCCTGCAAGCCAGGTAAACCGATAGCCCTTGTCAGTTTTATTGCACAGTCGTGTTGTCGCTTTACCCGGGCCAGCACGGGCCTGGACTCTCGGGCTTAGGTCTTACCGTATGAGACCTATGGTAACGGCTTCTTCCATAGGAAGGGCGCTGTAAATGTAAATACTTTTTTAAACTAAAGCGTATCCCTCATCTAATTAATTTAAACTATATAGTTATATACATTTTAAATCGAAGAAAGAAAAGTTCTAGTAGCTAAAGTAAATTGTGTCTCATTAAGAAATAACTTTATATTTCTAAGTATACTTTTTTGTGAATATGGAGTAAACATTTGCTTATGAATAGTTACCAAGAAGACAAGAATGTTTTTAACGCTTTGGCCAATGGTTCTATCCAAAAGTTTCTTCGTAATTAACAAATTGTACATAAACTTCCATATAGAGGAGCGAGTTTTACTTTGTAGTCCAGGCAACGAAGAGGTATAGAAGGAACTTTTTGGAACACAATTTTTGACTTTGCAGCGTTGTTTGGACTAATTAGGAGGGGAACATATCTACAGTCCCCGTCCGTAGCCCTTGAACGGGGGGAGCGAGGGAGGTCTGAAGGTACCATTTTTAGGTTTTTCCGAAATAAATAGAGTTCCATGCAATTCCCTGTATACCTTTTTTGAGCATTGGTTACATGGACTATTGGTATAGTTACAGAGAAAAGCATTCATTGGTATAATGGAGGGAACCTTCTCATGAATAGTTCAGTAAAAATAAGTAAAAAATTCCATAAACCCAAAAAAAAATTAGCACAGGCAAGGAATTTGGTACAGATGTTGGGTATATCTTCCTTTTGAACATACTAAAAGTCCCCTAAAATTGGAACTGCCTTAAGACAGTTCCAATTTTTGGAAACTGTCTTGGTAACTTTTCTTTTTGAAAACTTGTGGTATTTGCCGCCATCTTGGAAAATGGCGGCAAATTTCTGTATTTTTGCCTTTAACTCCTTTATTATTGGAGTTACAGAAAAAAGTTTCAAATAAAAATTGTAGCCCATTAAAAAATACACATTTTTGATTATTATCATTTTTCTCTAAACCCAACGGTTTTTGAGTTATTTGCGATTAAGTATAGTTATTGTTTTTGATTAATCAAAATTATAAGAAAAATGTGTTGTAATATGACATTTTAAGGGGTATATAAAAGGGAAATTTAATTTTTTTAAGCATAATATTATTCTAATACCACTGCCGATAATGAAGGGAGGTATGAACTTCAGTTTTCGTTGGTAAAAAAATCGACCGCCATCTTGGATCCGCCATATTGCATTCAGCAATTATTTTCAAATGTAAACATAGTGTTGTGACACATCATTTCAAACTAGATTTTCACGCTATTTAAAATGCCGAAATCTGTTTTTGAAAATATTGACTCGTTTTCAAGAAATACCCAAACAAAGATTATTCCCTGTATAATCCTTATGGACGTTTCGAGCTTGGAATATTTTTTGGGATTTTTTTTGGACTATTTTCCTTACAGCTCCGGATGTAATCAAAGTATGCTGTTTGTTCTCGTCTTAAACTATTCAGTAGCATTTTGGCCTCCATATAAGCAACTTATCAATTGATTCAGATTCATTAGATATGAGTTATGATACCTTTATTAATCATGAAATGTGATTTTTCTAAATTCAATGTTCAGTAAAAATTGTATATCTCAGATTCTAAATAAGATATAAACTTCTTTCTGGTATTAAACCGACCAGTAAAATGTTAGCTTTCATTTGAGGTATTGATCATGAAAATAGGACTATTTCAAGCCGAGGTATGTTATTTTATTTAACATAAAATTTAATGTTCTTAGCATTCAATCTTCAGTTGAAGACATATATCTCAAGCTCTAAGTGAGACATAATCCTCATTAAAGTCTTAAATTAAATGGAAAACTATGGGCTTTCTTTTGAGATATTGATAATGAAAATCAGTCAATTCTAAGAAGAGTAATAATCCTTTATTTAAATTAAAATGTAATTATTTTAGAGTTTTGTCGACTCATATCTCAAGTTCTTAAAGAGATACAATCCTTTTTAATATCTTAAATAAATTGGTGACTGATTGGCTTTCATTTGAACTATTGATCATGAAAATCGGACCAGTCTAACCTGAGTTATAATCCTTTATTTGTCAATATAATTTTAGAAAAATCTCATCTTATGTTAATAAAGGTATCATAGCTCATCCCTAATAAATCTGAATCAATTGATAAGTTGCTTTTATGGAAGCCAAAATACTAACGAATATTTTAAGACTAGAACGAACAACGTACTTTGATTACATCCGGAGCTATAAGGAAAATAGTCCAAAAAAATCCCAAAAAATATTCCAAGCTCGAAACGTTCATAAGGATTACACAGGGAATAATCTTTGTTTGGGTATATCTTGAAAACGAGTCAAGATTTTCAAAAACGGATTTCGGCATTGTAAATAGCGTGAAAATCTAGTTTGAAACGATGTGTCACAACGCTATGTTTACATTTGAAAATGATTACTGCATGCAATATGGCGGATCCAAGATGGCGGCCGATTTTTTTTTTACCAACGAAAACTGAAGTTCATACCTCCCTTCATTATCGGCAGTGGTATTAGAATAATATTATGCATTAAAAAATTAAATTTTTCTTTTATATACCCCTTAAAATGTCATATTACAACACATTTTTCTCATAATTTTGATTAATCAAAAAGAATAACTGTACTTAATCGCAAATAACTCAAAAACCGTTGGGTTTAGAGAAAAATGATAATAATCAAAAATGTGTATTTGTTAATGGGCTACAATTTTTAACTGAAACTTTTTTCTGTATCTCCAATAATAAAGGAGATAAAGGCAAAAAATACAGAAATTTGCCGCCATTTTCCAAGATGGCGGCCGTAGCACAGCTCCACCAGCTACTTGCCAGCAGTTAGGGGACTTTTAGTATGTTCAAAAGGAAGATATACCCAACATTTGTACCAAATTCCTAGCTTGTGCTTTTTTTTTGGGTCAAAACTTATTTTTACTGTACTAGAATAGGCAATAGGAATCCCACAAGATAGTGGAGAATTTAGTTTGTTTAAGCGATAACCCATATCATGTTAATGAAACGTATCTGTCACAACTCCCAGGAAATTCGGCTGCCTCCAAAACGAAGACGGATCGCTGACCGAGCTGGCCATTTCCTCGCGGTGACAAATCGCTTCTCCAGCGACTGGAGCTGGACAGAAATAGCGAGGAACATTCCGGCGAAGCGATGCAGCGAGTGTGACCGCCTCGCCGTAGTAGGGTAAATATAAACCGCCACAACCGTGTCCTCGACTGGAGCATATGGCGAAATGCTTTCACTCCAACACTTGCAGAAATCTACGTATGTTTTGAAAACCAGGATAACATAATTATATAACAATTGTTTGCAAACCGAGACTTTAAGTCTATACAAAATTGTTCTCAGTTTCACTCGGGAACAAGAAAGTTAGTGCACAATAGGTAATCAATTAAATAGGTACGTCAAACGCTACCCTATTTAAATTATCACTGAATGGTTAAAATTACATGAAGTCGGTACCCACACATACATACCGGAGTCTAAAGGGACATAGCCTATTATGTGTATGTTTTGATTGTACGAACATTAAGTTCTTTAAAAAAACTGAGAGAAAACTGTACAAAACCAAATAATCAGTAAAACATCTCGACGAAATAAGTAGAAGACGTGAAAACTTGTTAAAACTACGTCACGGGATTAAAAAAATACACTAAAAATCACTTTTGACGTTTCACTTTTATCATTACATAACACCGCAATAAATATTTAAAATACGACGAAACTAAGGACTTCGAATTACTGAGGACGAAACGCTACCAGCGCAGTGATATACTGAAAGTAGTATAATATCAATTAACAATCGGAGTGATCGTTGGAGGTTGTAACCTCGATTTGTATCGAGTCTACTCTCACCCCCCGCGGTCCATTACCATGAGCGGACCCACGGAGCGCACTCGCCGCTTCCTCTTCCTGGCTGCGACTGCACACCGCACATTCTGTTGAATTATTTTTGTTCCATAGGTATTCCAACCAAATATTCTATTTTCACGATTTATATTATGTAATCATTGAGTATGCAGTAATGTTATACGTTTTATGACGTTAAGCAACAGCCATCCTCGGAGTTCCTGATAATTCCTGATTACGAGACCCAATTTTACACCAGATGAAAGAATTATCATAACAAAATAATTGTCTACTTGGTAGTTCATTCACGTTGATTCATAATAGTTTCCTTTTCCTTCGGACTACTTTTCTTCTATAAAATATTTAAATTACTAGGGGAGTGCTGCATTCTCTCCCCTGATTGCGTCCGACTTTATAAAGCCTCCTTAAGTAGAAATCAGTTTTAAGAACCGCTGTTGAGCAGTTGAATGAACTCATCGCTGCCAGAGACGGCTTTGAAGTTTACAAACAAGTCGTGTTTACTGCGTACTGAGTCTTCTTCGATGTCTAAATATTCCGGAACTGAACTGGAGCCGCAACCTATCCGTGCACACAACTGAACACTGACTGTACAGGAGCTTTTAGCTTAAGTAATAGAAAAATTTTACTTTGATCTGGTATTATTTTCACTAATGTTAGAAGAGCGTTTTCCTGTAGGAACAAGTGATTCCCGGATAAGAGTAAAGTCGCAAATGCCGCTCTAAAAAAACAATTTGAAAACATATATAGACATGATATTTTTAAACAGAGGACGTATGAGATGAAAGAGTACAAAACATCGTAATTCACTGTCAGTCGGGAACATGATCAAAATGCAGTTTCTTCAGTAAAATCTGGTTCAAAGATAATTTCTCTTCCAACCTAGCTAGAAGAGGTGAGAGTTGAAACATGATTCGTATTCTCGTCAGCTGCAAAGAGGGTGGGATGTAACGACTCGTCCGATCCGGGAGAGAGGACAATGTATGGTCCAGGCATGACCCCGAACGTTGCCGTCCCCTCTCTCTGGGCCTGACATACTTCGGCCAGAAAGGATTAACGAGATTTCACGTTACATGTTATAACTTAACAATGCACTAGGAAACAAAATTCTATTACAAATGTTATTTTAGAAGTATAGTTTATAGTTTCACTTGGTATATGTTCATTTTGGCGAAATGACCAATTACAGTAATTAAGGTGTAAGGTAAAAAATAATATAATAGACAAAAACATATTAAGATTGACAAAAAAAGGCGTTTATTTAAATTTGAAATCGCAAGAACAGCCTTTTATTGATATTTCATAATCATTTTTATGACTAATATTTTTTGAAAGAGTCAAGTTTTAATCAAACCCTCTCATATCGAGTAATACCAATTTAATGAAACTTTAAATATGAGTAATTTTCTCTCTTTCTCTTTCTCAATAGGTTACGCAATATGCATAATTTAGTTTATATTTGTATCTGAGATACGTAAAAACACTAAGGGCCGGTTTCGGAGTTCGGGGATATCTTAATCCCGGAGTTAGTTAACCCGTGAACTAAGATAGTCTTAGCATGAAAAATCGGATTTCGGAGCTCGGGGATAAGTTTCTTAGCTCTCGGGTTATCTCAATCTGAGGATAATTTTATCTTTGGACTTATGCAAGGAGTTACCAAGGTATTTTGGAGAATTTTCGTATTTGGGTAGTGGTGGGTACTGTGTGCAGACGCATTTTACTTGTAGAGAACTTCTCGGTTTAATTCGGCTCTTGCTGTGTTCGGGTTATGCATCCCGAATTAACTCTCGGGTTAAAGATATTCTTGGAGTTAGTTATCCTTGAGCTCCGAAACCCGATTTCTACAGTTCGAGGATAAAAACCGGTTCAAACTGGTATTTAGTCTGAGGATAAAGATAACCCCGAGCTCCGACACCGGCCCTAAAATGTCACGTAACTCCTCCACGAATATGACAGACAGTTCGCCAGATACGAGTGGAAAGACAGTTCACCAGTTTGACATGACTTTGAGGGAAAGATGAACATTTCACTGCTAATTTATAAAACAAAACTTCTAGTTTATTGTTGAACTGGAATGATATCTCATATGAATGATTTTATGATTTTCCAAGCGATTCGAGGCGCTTAGACTCCATGGCTTAGACAAAGGTTTTAAATTATCTCCAGGAACGAAATAAAAAATACAACTGTTGGGCTAAACAAAACTGTAGTTCTTTTAATATCTTCTACTATATATTTGTCAAATACCACTCACCCGTCATCGCACAGCCCCAACTACTTGACCTAGAACCTTGAAACTTTGCATGAACGTTCCTCTCAGGTCATAGGCATCCACTAAGAACGGATTTTTAAAAATTCCCTCAGGGCTATGCCCTATGATACATCAAAGTTTCAATGTTAAAGTATGGAGAAGCTCATGTAGTTGTCATGGCAACCTTAACATTAAATCATGAAACCAAGGAAGTTTTTCTGTTTTTCCACGGGTAAAACCGTGTTGATCAGCTAGTTATATATGTAACATATTTAATACAACCAAAATATTATATAAAATCATTTAAATTATTATTGATCTCATTTCCCTCTAAAATGTTTACATTTCATTTTTAGATCTCCAAGGAAACATGATCGTAAACAAACAAGTCAGCCCAAGTTGTTGTGATGCTACCCTACCATGATGGCTTATATTTTGTATCATAATTTTCCTCGGTGTATTTTTCTCTAATACGTTAGAGAAACGTAGTCTGGTAGTAAAAATGTTTACAGAAAAAATACTTGGAGAAATATAAGTAAAACGTCAACATTTTACCCGGCGCCAACTCAATATTCACTGTGATAAGTTGCGCTAATCCCCGCAGGTGTTGCTCGGACATTGACCGAATTAAAAATAGGTTAAGTAAACGAATTAATAACATTCGTACGATTAATAAATGGTCAGTTTATCTGTACATGAGACAAAATCATCTGATCAATTTTAGGTTTTACCGAAAGAAATCTTTATAGGTACACCCGAGACCTCACCTTTGTTCATGATCTAGTCTAACTACGACGATGCCTTTCTACCTGCCACATAAATCACTTTCCCGCCCGGCTCACCGGTCGCCGGGTCAGTGGACCAGCCCCCGCGGGCAATCCGAGCCATCACTGTCTCTTCGTGCCCATGTTGGTGGTATCGTGATGTATCTTGTTATTTTTTAACAGGAAATGCTCTTTTCCATTTGCCTCATGTACTCGTTTTTTAGTGATTTCATTCGGCGAGGTGAGCTATTGGCATCACCGTGGTGGCTTCATTTGTTCATTTCTCAAGTGTGATACTGAATTATCATGAAGATTTTGTCCGATTTCGCGGCACAATCCAAACAAACATTTGCCAAAATACCGATTCATATCGATCGAAAAACATTATTAAAATGCATCGATCATATAATTATCCACTCAGGTAAGTTAAAAATTAGTTTCCGTAAAATTGGTATAGCAAAAAATAAAGTCTATCCTCAATGAACATGACTGCGAGCTGCAAGTGTTGGGAGTAGCTGCGGAAGTGTACGGGAGGAGTCGCCGGACCGGACACTTCACTCGACCAACACCCAAGACTGTCCAGCCGCTGCCCGCCCGCGTGTTCGTCACGCTACGACGAGGCTTGTGAAACTCGCGCCGCAGCCACTTCCAGTTCCCTTATACGCTGATAAGTTAAGGGCGGGGCGTTTTATAACCTGTTCCCAACAAGGAAGAGGTGATTAGGAATACAATTTCAGAAAATAATACATTCAAGTTTCTGTTATAAAGCCTTTCAATTATGAAGCTAGTTCCAAACACCCTTCTACGCTCTAAATATTTAAAACACTATTTCAAATGTTACATGTTTCAAGTGGTGTCAATCATATTACTTAAACAGTGTGTAAAAAGGTCCGTCCCCCCTCTTTAATTTTTTTAGCCATCTGCTCATGGAATCTACTCATCAAGTATAAAAGGTTTGATATTTAGGCAATTTATTAAATCACAAGTACTTTTGAAATCAAACTGCAAAATCCTAAAACGCGAATTTTATTTTATCTCGACCAAGTTTGGCTTTTGGCAGAATACAAATAATAATTGATGAACTGTTTATATCTAAACAGATGTAAAAAGCAAAAAAATTAGTAGTATGTCAAATCAGCTGTCAGGAATAGAACATAAAATAAATCACTGACTAGAGATAATTCAAAGACCTTTCTTCCCTGTAACAGCTGTTATTGAAAGAGCTAATTTAAACCATTTATTTTATGTACATCATTAGAAAAAAGACTTTTCTTTTGTCTTTTAGCGAATTTTTTGACGGAATTAGCGAATTTTCTTAAAGGAATAAACTATAACGATAGGTCTCATGGCAAGACCTAAGCCCGAGGCCATGATAACTTTTCACTTTGGGGCTCCCTGAAGCAAAAAACACCATTTAAACGATATTCCAAGCGGAAAACACATTACATTGTCCCTACTTTATCCTCATGGAAAATAAGAAAAATTCTATATCTCGGTTACTACTAAACATCCCTTGATAAAAATTGGTATGTGGCTTTTATGGTTCAGAGTTCAGATTCACATGATATTGTTTTAAAACCACAAAATGTGTGCATGACTGTTGCAGCAGACCTGCATACTCATTCCCCATGTTATTCTTATGGAAGAAATAAAATTAGGTCATGCACAAAGTCTGGAGGTCTGCTGCAACGGGGGTATTTTTTGTTCAAGATAGACCCTAAAAACCTTCGAACTTTTTTTGACATTAAATCAATGGAAAATTCTACGTTTTACGTACATATACTTTCATGAAACAAAAAACTGTATACTTGGTCTGCTGCGACGGGGGTATTTATATCCTACCTAAGTGCCACTCAATACCATACATGCGAGCATATCGTTACTATGGCAGTGACACACTTGAGGGCTTTGTCGGTGGGGCACTGAATCTGCTCGCATGTATAGTACAGGGAGGCCAAATGGCAGTAATAGAATAAATCCAGTCGCAGCAGACATGCGGTCTTTGCAGATTCCTGAAAACATCTTTTTGGTTAATGAAAGTTTACCTTCTTTACATTTGTCCAATACCACTGACCTATCACTGCACAGCCCAAACTACTTTTCTTACAACCTTGGACCTTTGCATGGACGTTCTTTATGGCGTAAGCATCCGCTAAGAACGTTTTTTAATTCGAACTTTTAAGGGTTCTTGGCGAGGTCGAAGTTTATAAGTTTTCCTAAGTAAATGGAATGGATGATCTTTTGTTTAGTTTTCAATGTTCATTCAACAAGCAGATGGTTCAAGCTTTACATACGGATACACCTGATTTATAATTTTGTTACTTTCATAATGGTTTCATGGTTGTTTTGTTGATTGATTATTTAGATTATATGTACTATATAAATGTTAGATTTAGTATAGTTAGTTAACTTAAAGTTATCATTCGTTTTTGTACCTTATCTGTGTAGTCATAAACTCAGTATGTGGCCCTATCTTCATTTAGGCAGCAGGGAGTTACAATTTTTATCGTGAGCGAAGCCACGCGGGCAACTGCTAGTAAATACTATATCAAACAAATACAAATTTTTTTTAATTTTAAAAAGAAAGTATGAGCATTTGGAGCATTTGGAGCATTCAGGATGTCTTGGTCTAAACTGCCTGAAAATGTAGCATAATATATGGCATGTTTACAATGATGAGGATTGATATGTTTTATTGCAATTGGCTGGAGATGCAGGTCTGGTACAACAGGGGTGTTTAATTATAAAACTGACCATATGATTGAATTTATTTTTTTCATGAGATTAAGATATTTGTTTGTTTTAAGTGTTTTGATGAATTCATTGATTATATGTTTGTTGACATTTACAAACTAGAACAAGATTACTTTTTTTGATTAAAAGACTAAGAATTAATTAAATAAAATACAAAAGTGTATGTTACAAATGAAAACCAATGTGGTTTCCTTATTAATTTTCCTCATGTTTAAAGCTCATGAATGATTAAATATATGTTTTTTGTATATTATTTAATTAACGTATTCAAACAATACTTTCCTTCAAATAAGTTGAATGCTCACATATACAAAATAAATCCTATGGAAATTCGCTGAGTACGCAGGTCTGCTGCGACGGGGGCATTTTGTGGGATATCCACATTTATGCCGTTGGTATACCTGCACCCTCAGCTGACAGAAGAAATGAATGATCATTTAGTTAACTATCCCTCTGCGCATGCGCCAATTCAAAATACCGCCAACGGCCCAACTTCAAGCTCTCTTCTCCACCAGCTATCGCCGGTTCAACATCATTTGGTCAGGTATCTAAATTAACATTATGGGTTGCTAGGTACAGATTCCGAAAGGAGGGGTTTTGGGGGATGAGGGTTTAGGTTAAACCAATTGGCAACTAATCGGTCCACAGATTCTAAATTCCAAATTGGTAGGGTTGTTGTTAGCCATGGCACTTAAATTTCATTTTCAGGCTTAGTTGTCCAAGCATGCTAGATCATTATTAAATTCGTAGTTGAACAGTCGAAGGTCAGGTTAGTTAATTCATAATTCTGATTAAATCAAAACGCTCATTAAGCTGGCAAGTCGAGGGTAATTTTGACAACATATTTTCCACGGATTTTTGGGCTAAAATTGGCAACCTGTATCTCCATTCATGTCTAGTTAATTTGTCCATGTCCGGGTCGCGGCTTCCAGGACCCGACAATTGGTAGCAGAGATTAAAAAAACTCATTAAATTGTTGTCATAATGCCCTGATAAGCTTCCCACGTCTATTTTCAACAAATCTGTGAAGAAAGAGTTAATTTTCAACCGTGAAAGACCATTTGCAAGCTTGCCTTGCAGACGTTCGCCACCTGTCTTTGCAGGCTTGCCAGTTACTTAGCGTCATTTTCTAAGTAGGTAACCATCACATATTAGTCTCATATTTTGTGTATTCATAAACAATTTCGTAATGTAAACGGCATATCCAATCTAAATTAATATTTTAGCCCTGTTTAATAAACTTCAATTTCGGCTCCTAAGTCCATTTTGTGTAATTCAGCAGTCCTACCAAGTACGTATATTTTCATGATTCATGACGACTTTTTCATAACAACAAACTTAGGTTTATTTAAATCATAACCTTGAAATGTATAAAATATTTTACCGTTTAGCATTATTTTGCTCATTTCTGTAAAACTTAGCTTCCATTCCAGTTTCGTAGGTATGGGTAATCAAATTGCGACAATAGGTAGGCCTAGCCCAGAAATAATTTCTTTTATCTCCTAAACAGTTAATTTTTCATATCTGTTTCATCAAATTAACGTTTGAAAAGTTACTTCTACATCCTGAATGCAGCCAAAAAAAATTAGGCTACTAGATTAAAAAAAAAAAAAAAAAACATGTCTGTCCATGGGTCAAATAAGGTATAAGGAAAAATACTTCCATTCTTAGGTTATTAGCCGTCATTGTCCTTGTGCCCACAAGATAGATTAGTTCTGTTTGACCCAAATCTGTGGTAAAGCAATTATTCAGCCTATCATTGAAGCCAGTAATCAGGTATTTCTTAGCGGTTTGAAGCCTCTAGCGCCTATGGGTATATTTTCTGCCGTCCCTGTCAAGGCCAACCGTTGCCAGCCTGATTTCAACTTATCATTGCAGCAGTGAACCCACGTAAGTAAAGTGTTCTTTAGGTTATAGTTTTAAATACTATTATGTTTAAATTGTTTTAGGCTAACTTATATTTATTTTTATAATGCCTCCAACCAATTTTGTACTCTAGATGTTTTTATTTCCCGATGGATTACCCCTACCATTTCAGTCCCCCATTTAAAATACGATGCAACTTATTCAAGCCCACAATTTTGTGATGCAGGGTTATGAGTATAATATCCTATGAATGTAAAAAACCTTGTGATATTTTGAAAATAGTTTAGGCAGGACATTTTTTGCAACTAGGCCTTACATTCAATATGTTTCCTTCTGTTAAAAACAAAAAATTGATTAGGCTAACGAAGTTCTTGATCTTGGAAACTCACCTTCTGTGGGTCAATGTCAGACTAGGCCTAAATAAAATCTTAATAGGCTTTGGTTAAGGATGTAGAACTCATGCATTGCACCAAAAAAATGACAGTAAATAGGCCTAACTTATGAATTTTATTCAAAGGATAGCTTCTCTTATATTATTTCGGCCTAGTAGGTATGCGAACACCCTTCTCAAATACTGCTTAAGTTTAATGTAAGGACCTGTAGGCTACCCAAAAATTAGTAATGGTTCCTTACTTCGCATACCGTTTCACAGTAGGAAATAAATAAAAGTAAATTAAAAATAAAAAAAAAATAGAAAAATACAAAAAATGTGATGCATGAGTTTACCCTAAACCAGTAGGCTGGTCCCACCTTCCCAAATTTTTCAAGTTGATTTCACCAGTACCAAGATCATATAGATTTGTCGCCTAATTAACTTAATCCTATTGTCTTATGGAATCTTTTATTTTCTTTACACACCGAAACTTAAGGTGTTACTTAAGCTGCACCAACGACGCGTTTCATTGCCTTTGGTTATCGCCCAACACCCCCTCTTCTTATTTAACCCCCCCTGAGACCCCGAAGAAATAATCAAATTTCTAATGTCAAATATTATTTTGCTAGGAGATTCACAATTCTGCAGATATAAAAATTTCTTACACAAAGGTTCAGTAAATAAATTATTAACTGTTAACCACAGTGTTTGTGTTTCTGGAATTACAACGGCTGAGCTTAAGAATCTTTTAAAAACAGCAACAACACCTCCCCCGTTACACTCAACCGTTGTGATGTGCATAGGGACCAATGACATCTTGCGCAATACACCCTTGAAAACTTTCAAAAATCAATTTGTGTCATTGTTGAGACTTGTAAGAAAACTTTATTCACCTAACCTTTTTCTTATCCTGACCATACCGAAGTTTCAACGTTTTACAAACAACTGTGAGGTACTTGGACGAATTGATGAAATAAACAAATTTATAGCAACTTTACAGACAACTACCACTCGCATTTTACGACTTCCTACATCCTCCTGCAGCGCAAGCGAATTTTTCGAAAGGAAATACTACCCTTCTGGTAGGCTTGATGGAATTCACTTGAATTCAAATGCCTTTTTGCATTTAACAAAATCAATTCAAGCTGAAATAGCAGCATGAATTGAATTCATCAATAGAAAAACTTAAGCTAATCGCCTAAGCTAACATAACCTAATAGTTAAACTAAATATTTTCTTTTTCTGTCATTAAACAGTAAAGCTATCAAACATATTAATAAATGATTATAGGCCTAATAATAATAATTATTATTATTATTTATTTTACTTTAATATAAAACAAATAAATGGTTTTTATAAATAAATTGCAAAAGCACTTAGGGTTTTGTTTAACTTTTCTATTGCCAACCTTGGTTCTAGCAGAAGTGCTATCAGCATCGATGCGCCAAATTAGACTTTGATTTTTTTTCTTTTCCTTTTGCTTCAAAAATGACTGTAACATCTATCATTTTAAATCCTAAACATTATTACATATTATCGTAACATGTTTATGTGAACTTACCAATATTCCAACCAACCTTTATAACAATATAACCAGTTATTACATCCCAGTTATCGCCACCTAACCTTTTATAGTCTGAAACCGAAATAGGGACTTGTTCTGAATTTTAGCTGGGTCATTCGATCCAAACTTAGCTCAGGGCGAGTAGCATATCAAGGATCTCCCTGGATGGGCTGTCACTTAGTACACCAAACCGCGTAGTTTAGATGAACGAGCATTTGGCATTGTTAAAAAAAAATAAAATAAAATAATAGACTGAAAAGGTGACTAAATGAAAACCTTGACACCTTACCTCCTAACCTTGTATACCCTATTATTGCACATGAACAGAAAGAGGTACAGCTGTGTAAATTCCATTGTAAGTCGGGTACCAACCCCCCCTTGTCGGCCCATTAGCCTGTGGCAGCCATGGGTATGCGATGAGTGGCAAAACAAAACCTCTTATCTCATGCCCATGGTGTCTGGTAAAATCACCACTGGTGCCAAAAGCAAAACCAGTAGAGTGATACTAGACGCCCGCGATGCGTCGGCGGGGAAATGGAAACAAATGATAAAAGGAGATCATCCAGACAGTGCAATAAATCTTTCCTTTCACCTTCCTTATTCTGTGCACAAAGATAAAAGAAAATAAAAAAAATAAAAAAGGCCTTTTTAACTAATGCCATTTGCTCGGAGGCCTCACTCCCCAACTAAAGCAAACGACGAGATTAATATCCCTCAAATGCGTAGTTAGGCTATAGCGAAACCAAATATGAACCTCCCCTCACCAACACAAGACAAGGTGGTCTTGGAGGGTCGTGAGGTTCCGCATGGATGGCGTATCGTGTTTAGGTGTGACAGCTCCGTCGGGAGATACCACCTTGGACGAATAGGTCAACTGCTGGTTTTCTGTTCAGATGTCGTTTTCCACTTAGCTCAGGGGTTGTCAGACTATATTCCTTATCTTTCCCACATGAAATTTTCCCAACAACCTACTAACACCCAAAAAATAAAAAAATAAATAATTAAACAAAGAAATTTGAAACATAGGGATTGGGTAGTTCTTTAGCTAGCTAACCAAGGTCAAGGTATCAATAATCTAACTAACAAATTTAATGATTTTTTTAAAAAAAAAAGATGGTTTTTAATTTGTTGCCTTTCCAATATTTTCTAAAAAATAAATAATAATAATAACTTCTCTTCAGTTACCTCCCCAACATCTCTTTGGGACCCCTCCCAAAGGAAACATGTTTATGAAATATCCAATGTCAACATATGACTTAAATAATATCCCAGACACAGTTGCATGGGTAAATACCCTTACTGCTCCCCAAGCGAATGCGCAATGCATAGCTTGGGGCATCACTCCAGCATCTACTCTGGAGGAAAACAGAGTAATAATCAAACAGTTCATCAGAGGTGTCAAAGCTTCTAATTCTGATCCAGACAAGGATGGATCTTCACCAAACGAATCGAATCCACAGACAGCAAACTTACTCAACTTAGATCAGATTCCTGTTACAACGGCAGTGACTACTTGCCTGCCTTCCACTATACCGGAAGCTACAACTGTCTCAATTTTAACATCCACTACACCATCTACTTCGACTACTTACGCCACCTTTGGTCCAACAATGTCAACCCATCCTGCATTACAAACCCTAACTCAACCGCCGAACCCTATGTTCAACCTTCCACCACAGCCCTTAACTTTGGATCCCACTTTACAAACCTTAATACAGTCTCTCCAAGCAATGACACTAAACGCGGTATCTCAAACCACAACATCACTTGCTGAACAAATAAAACAAATCAATCCTGTTCAAACCAAAGAGGACAAATGCCCACCCTATGTAAGGGACTTGCTTAAGGAACTACCCAAATCATCAGGGGAAAACAAACACGAAACAGTCACTTTTCTAAAAAGGTTACATCAAATCATAGACATGAAATTAATGAAAGATAAACTCATAATATTAAATGTTGTCCCGTACACCACAAACAGACTTCGGGAATTCTGGATGTCAATAGTAGCTCAAAACCTTACATGGCAACAAACGCTTGAAAGCCTTAGAGAAAACTTTTTTACAACAGAAACCCTTAGGGAATTGCAAAATCAGTATCTATATAGGCCACAGCGACCAAACGAACATTTGGCAGATTATGTAAAAGACATTCAAATTCTATATACTATTCTGTCGCCGAAAACACCTGACACTGAGGTTTTCCAAACCATTTTCAGAGGAGTAAACCCTCAAACTAGGACCACTTTTGCAGGCCTTAAGCCTATGACCACAATCCAAGACTTAATGAATGTTGCGCCCCTCTCTGCCAGTTTAGTCACCCAATCAGTACCGGTAGCTTCAAGTCAACACCCAATCAGTACACAACCCCCGGACAGGTACCCTAATAGGCCACGCCAACAATATTCACCAAATAATAACCAATTTCAACCCAATTGGCGACATCGTCAAAACCCAGTTAGGAACAACTATAACTACCCCGTTCCAAACAACTCAGGTCCACCAGTTTTCCCTTACAATAACAATCAATATCGACCAAGACCACCAATGAATTATCACCCACCAGTGGGATTTTACCCCCCACCCCAAAATTTCAATAGCAACTACCCACATCCAAGACAACCCAACTCAAATAGGCCACCACCCAACTTCTACCAGCGGAATTTAAACCCCCGCTGGGGAGGTCAATAGGCAGCACCCTTCCCTACAGTATTAAGCCTGCCTCATGGAATCATAGTGTTCAATATTACCAACCATACAGGCCTCATCCACAATCAACTCCCAAATTCAAGTCAGAAAGCACTGGTAATAGCAACAACAACCACCAAGTTAAAATAAGTAGCAAATCCTTTTTATCTATTAAATTTCGCAAACATATTACCTCAGCCTTAGTAGACACCGGAGCGTCCTGCTCAATCATATCTCAAGAAGTATTTGATAAAATTAAGACGACCAAGGGAGTCGTATCAGAACAACCAATTAAAGTCACTACTTCGGCCAATACTGCTTCAAATCATCCATTGCCTTTCAAGTACCGAGTAAAATTACATTTTAGAGTTCAGTATTTGTCTTGGTCATTCCCTTTTTACGTAGCTGAAAACTTACCTGTGAAAGCCATTCTAGGACTAGATTTTGTGAAATACACTAGAGCAATAATCAATATAGCTAAAGAAACTATAGTTTTCCCGTACACCCAGCCCTTGATTCTTTCATTTAGTCATAATGAATCCCCAGATCAACCAACAGTGGACGACGAAAGCCCTAAGTTTGGAGAGAATTTAACTAGGGACCAAATCCAGAAATTACAGGAAGTAATTAATCTTTTCCCAAATACAATAACCAAAAAATTAGGAAGAACCAATCTTATAAAGTATCATATCAACATCAAGCCAGGCCACCTGGTGAAATCACGGCCTTACCAGTTTTCCCCCCCAAAGACTGAAATATTAAGACAGCATATCGACGAACTTCTAAAGAATGGAGTAATTAGAGAATCAACATCCCCCTTTTCATCTCCAGCTTTTACTGTTCCCAAAAAGGGTGGTAAAACCCGCATGGTAGTAAATTATAAGGCTTTGAATTCAGGTCTGTCACTTGAAGCAGTACCAATGCCCACTCTAGACTCTGCCTTTCAACATCTTGGCAAGGCCAAGTGGTTTACTTTGTTAGATTTAAACTCGGCTTACAACCAAATTCCCCTTGATGAACAGTCTAAACAATACACTGCCTTTGTAGTTCCCTGGGGGCTCTACGAATATAATTTCGTTCCATTTGGAATCGCAAACGGTAGTATGGTCTTAACTGATTTAATGAACAAAGTAGTAGGAGATTTAAAGTTTAAGTATGTTTATTCCTTTTTCGACGACTTAGTAATTTACTCTAATTCATTTGAGGAACACCTTACCCACATTAAGGAAGTACTGCATCGCCTCAGTAAAGCAGGCCTCACCGTCAACCCAACCAAAATGACAGTAGCTTCTAACGAAATTGAGTTTTTAGGTCATGTCATAAAAAATAACTCATTGACTATTAGTAGGGAACGGACCAAACCTATTGATGATTTTCCCGTGCCCAAGACCTTAAAACAACTATCTAGATTCCTGGGGATGACAGCCTTTTATTCTAAATTTATACCCAACTATTCTAGCATTGCAGCACCTTTGAACAAACTAAAGAAAAAAGGAGAAAAATTTGTTTGGGGTAAAGAGCAAAACACCGCCTTTCAAAAGCTCAAGGACGCACTAACTTCATCACCAGTTTTAAAAATGCCAAATTTTGATTTGCCTTTTGTAATGCACACAGATGCCAGCAGAACTAGTCTAAGTGCTGTAATTTCTCAAAAGTATGACGATCAACTCTTCCCTGTTGCTTACGGTTCCCGACCGACTAATATCCATGAAAAGAATTACAGTGCCTTCGAACTAGAAGCGTTAGCTATAACTTATTTTCTCGACAAATTTAGAGTATATTTAGAACATCGCCACTTTGACCTTTACACAGATAGCAATGCGTTAACCTGGCTCTTAAACCATCCGAGACAAGTAGGCAAAATTGCTCGATGGATCACCTTAATCAACTCTTTTCAATTTACGGTTTATCATATTCGTGGGCGAAGTAATGTAGTAGCTGATTGTTTGAGTAGAATGTTCGAAGAAACTCCCCCAGTAGCTTCAAACATCACTAATCAAAATGTAAAACCACAGCAAGTAAACGTTCTTTTCAAAATTCCGGAAGCTTTTAAAGACTTAAAAGAATATCAGGCAGAAGACCAAGACATTCAGAAAATAATTCGTAGCTTAAAAGGAAAGAAACCACCCCCCAACTACTCTGTAAATAACGACATTTTAGTTCATAAAAAACCAAACCAAACTAAACCTAGAATAGTAGTCCCAGATCGCCTTATTCCGTTGTTGTTTAAATACTACCACTTAGCCCCTAGTACAGCTCACTTAGGCATAAAAAAAACTTGGTCCCGGATAGAACCCAATTTTTGGTCACCCACCTTAAAGGAAACCATATCCAACATGGTTAGGTCTTGTACACCTTGCCAGAGATCAAAACAAGCCCCTAATACCCGAACTGGCCTCCTTTCTTCTGAAGTCCCAACACAGCCTTTTGAAAAGATCTTCATCGACCATATTGGACCCCTTCCTAAGTCACGCAAAAACAACCGCTATATCCTGACAATTGTAGACGCCTTCTCTAAGTACGCAGTTTTCCTGCCCGCCAAAAACACAACAACCAAAACCACAGTCAACCTTTTGCAATCTGGTTTGTTTGCCTACTTTGGATTCCCTAAATTTATAGTTTCCGACAATGTCTCTTCATTTACTTCTAGAGAATTTTCTGATATGTGTCTTCAGTTTGGCATTACTCATATTACTACGACTCCGTATTACCCGAATCCTAGCCATGCCGAAAGAGTGAACAAAAACATTAAAATAGCCATCCGCATTTTTCATTCAGAACATCAAACTGACTGGGATAAAAACCTCCACTTTTTCCAGATTGCATTCAATTCAGCGAAACACTCGAGTACCGGATACTCTCCAGCCGACTTATTTCTTAGCTTCCAGATTAAGCATCCACTTGAACTTAATTGGAATCTAGATCAGCTACTCCCAAGGAATCATAACCCACAACTTCAAAGAGACAGATGGCAAAAGGCTCACCATAATCTCACTAAATCACACCAAGCTAGGCAAAAACAATACAACAAAGGGCGGACCCTCCCATCATTCAAAGTAGGAGACTGGGTCATGTTTAGGCTTCATCACCAAAGTAAGGCGGCGGACAAAATCAATGCCAAGCTCCTCCCACTTTGGTCCAAACCTACAGTCATCCAAGCCTACACCTCTCCAGTTACAGTTATATTAGTAGATCCTTCCACGGGTAAGGTGGTTAGAAGAGCACATGTCTCACAATTAAAAAAGTTTTTCCAACCAAACTTTCTCCAAAAAGAAAAACCCCAACAAGAAAGTAGGACCCGACAACAAACTAACTGATATCTCAGTTGAACCTCCCTGATATGTATGTTGTAACTGACCCTCGGCAGTGATATTAGGTTAAGTTAGTTATAGTTAATTTAGGCCAAATCAAATCACAACCCAAAGACACAGCTGGCCGCGGTGCCCATCTCGCCCCTTCTGTGACTCAGGTACTGCTTCGCGTAGGCTGTGCCTTCAGAGGGTGGTGGGTGTCCTCGACCCGCTGTGTCATCTTCTCCGAGCAGCAGCTCTTCCCTGTGGCATTGGATTAGAGAATTTTTTTTCCCCCGACATTTTAGGGTTCCCCTTTTAAGCCTGTGTATTGTGCTGAAGGCCCTTTTTTTTGAATTTTTTTATTACTTCTAGCACAATGCATAACCAATGCCCATGGGGAAGAGCGGATTGTTCCCCTTGACTAACTGCAGCAGGTCAAGGATACAAGTGCTCATCACTCAGAAATTGCCACCCTCAACAGTTACAATAGTTTCAGTCCCATCAATTTGTTATTTGTCATTTACTTATTCAGGTCTATGCATTTATTTATTCATTTATGCATTTATTTATTCATTTAGACATTTATTAATATATGTACTTGTGATTCTCATGATCTGTGTATTATTTATTATTGTATTTGCTTATGGGATCCCAAAATAATTCTTACCATTATTATTGGTAAAATTAACCTGACCTAACCGACATGTACTTAACCTTTTTCTAAATGTTAAACCTAAGTTCTCAAGTTTCAGATTGCAGTAGTTATCTCGCACTCCCCAGCTTCCTTTTTTTTTGCTGTTTTTGGGGGGAGGGGGGGAGATCTGTGGGATATCCACATTTATGCCGTTGGTATACCTGCACCCTCAGCTGACAGAAGAAATGAATGATCATTTAGTTAACTATCCCTCTGCGCATGCGCCAATTCAAAATACCGCCAACGGCCCAACTTCAAGCTCTCTTCTCCACCAGCTATCGCCGGTTCAACATCATTTGGTCAGGTATCTAAATTAACATTATGGGTTGCTAGGTACAGATTCCGAAAGGAGGGGTTTTGGGGGATGAGGGTTTAGGTTAAACCAATTGGCAACTAATCGGTCCACAGATTCTAAATTCCAAATTGGTAGGGTTGTTGTTAGCCATGGCACTTAAATTTCATTTTCAGGCTTAGTTGTCCAAGCATGCTAGATCATTATTAAATTCGTAGTTGAACAGTCGAAGGTCAGGTTAGTTAATTCATAATTCTGATTAAATCAAAACGCTCATTAAGCTGGCAAGTCGAGGGTAATTTTGACAACATATTTTCCACGGATTTTTGGGCTAAAATTGGCAACCTGTATCTCCATTCATGTCTAGTTAATTTGTCCATGTCCGGGTCGCGGCTTCCAGGACCCGACAATTTCATTTCAAAACATTTTTCCCCGGCTCGTTTCATTTTTACGTTACCAAAGGTGAATTAAAACTCCAAACGTCCTAGACGCCAGGTTTCAAGGATGTGTTGTATTCAAAACTCTGACAAGCTGTCAATTTGGATAGGATCACGTTAGAGACCTCCAACGTTCACCATTCATCGACTTTTTGAAAGCTTTTTTAAATGAGGGGTGACTCAAAAGGGGTTTGCATTTGAAAATTTTGAGTTGCTCCAAAAATCTCTCATTTTTGGGGGACACTAAAACTTGTTGGTAACGTCAAAAAATAATTTGGGTTGAGTTAGTATCATTCCCCAAAGGTTAATTATTAATCTTAACAAACAAAAAAATTAAAGAGGGGGGCGGACTTTTTTAAACACTGTATGACACTCTTAAGAATTCTGAGACGTAAATCATTGATACGTATCAACAAATAAAGGTATAACAACAAATTAAAACATTAAAGGGAAGGTACTGTTAAGGTAAAATAATCTTTTCTGTTTATCTTATTGTATGGCGAATGTTATGTTTTTATTCCAGGTCCGCCGAGGGAGGGGGGGCAAAGGGGTCAAAAATGCTCAGGGGCTCGCGGGCGGGGGCCTCTGACGGGGAGTTTTAAACCAATATTCGGCAAGCTCACCGTAGGTCAATCTAAATTTTCGAATGCAATATGAAGCAATCGTTCATGTAAGATGCTGTGCAGTATAAACTTTCAGCAAGGAGACCATGCAAAAACTGTCTTCTTTTTTACATGCACCAGAAATCTGTGTAACTATCAATTTTATGGCAAAATTAATACACCCTTTCTATATCAATTACCGAACAACTAAATTTTCATTTAACATACCTAACCTGTAATTTAGTAGTGTAGTTGAAGTTATTTTATTATTTCATGATACAGCAAACATGTTTTGATGGTTGTGGCAGCATATATCGATTTTTGGTCTGGCTAAAAAATAAAGAGCAATCATTTTGTAATATAATAATCTAAAAGCAAGAATAAAAATTACGCGAATTTTTACTTATTTTACTTAGGGGAACGTTCAATGCCACCCTACACTCACTACGTTTTAGCTTGTCAGGACAGCGGGACGACTTTCCCATATACCTGCAATAATTGAAAACCCACCTGAAGGGGGTCTAAACTTGCGATTTCACGTTTTTTAGGCTTAAGAACTAATAGTAAAGTATAAACTTTATTTTTTATTAAAATTATTTGTTTAATGGTTTCTTAAAAGTTCTAGTTTTCAACCATAATATCAACAACCTTTATTTTGACCCATTTTTCTAGGGGGAGGGGCTATTTATTGCCTAGTGGCTGGGGGCTACATGGCTTTTGCTCCAGGGTTGAGGGTCATTTTGGAAACATCGCTTTTGCTCCACGGTTCAGCAGGTAGTTTTTAGAACAGCCCGAAACATCGCTTTTGCTCCACGAGAGAGGGGCCTGTGCTGTGCTCACTCTCTCCCACATTCTTTCTTTCGCTCACCTCCAGGTTCTTACTTCAAAACTGTCATTAAACGTAATACTACAACTATACTTTTTTTTGTCTAATCGAAAATATTTTTTTTAAAAGAATGTTGAAACTACTTCAATTGCAAGAGTAAGTGCAAGTACGAGTAAACTATATTGTGTAAAAGAAATGATTTACATAATAATTGTGTTAATGTTGAAAATTATTTAAATGTGTTTTCATTTATTTTTTACAATAATTCACTATTAAAAACAGAGAAGCCTTCTGACACAAGATAAAGATTTTAGGCATAAAAATGAAAGATGGATAAGACATGGTAATACCATTTTATTTTTTAAGCTATTACTTTTAAACAATAATGTTTACTTGACGTTACTGTTACAATTGAAGTAGTTAACATTTTTTCAATTATAAATATATTCGCTTAGGCAAAAAAGAAAAGTTGCATATTACGTTTAGATGGCAGTATTCAAGAAATACACCTCGGAGCTTGGAGGTTAGCGGAAGAGAGAATTTGGGGGGAGAGGAAGCGCAGGCCCCTTTCTCGTGGAGCAAAAGCGATGTTTTACGCGGCTCTGAAATCTACCTGCTGACCCGTGGAGCAAAAGCTATGTTTCCAAAATGACCCTTTAACCGTGGAGCAAAAGATACACACGCGGCTGGGCATCTTTTCGGCAGCACTGTTTGATACGATTAAGTTACAGTGCATGATTGTTACATGCGCACATCAACAAAGTACTGTGAGTATTATTATTTAAATTTCGTGGGCACCATTGATGACAGACTCCCAAACCAACATATGAAGCCTTCACAATGTCAAAAGCTGCGTCAATCACACGGTGTATGATTTAGTGTAGAACTTATTGCATGTGGAGATTTAATTTAAAAGTCGATTTGGCGAGCTTTGACGTTAACCGGAAGCTGTTAATCTGTCACTCGAACTCGGACGTCTGTGGGACTCCGTGCTAGTCACACCGTAACAGTAATGTATCGCATACATTATACAGCCGCTACACCGTCGGTGTCGGGCCCACGCTGTCTGCGCTGCGGTAAATCAGCTGTTCGCCTTGGTGGGTGAATCAGGCGAGGCCGGCAGACGGGAAACTGGATAAACAAACAGGATGTGCACGGTGGCAGGTTCAAGGACGATGCTGTTGGTCAAAGGTGTCAGATTGAAGTGAGAACAATATGTCTGATTTCTCTGGTGACAAACGTGTTATTGTATAGGACAGGGAAATTACGAAAGTGTCCCAAGTGTATGTGTTCTTTGCCAATGCCAAGTATTTTACTAGGTAACAAATCGTATCTTCAAAATCGAGCTTGCAAGTAAAGATTGCTAGTTACACAGAGACTAAAGAAGCCATGAAATGTAGATAAATCTTAAATATTTTGATCAAGCAACGTAGAGCAGCAAAAACTCAAGAACAGTTCTATGCATCTTCTATGATAGGAAGATGCAAATTGTCAGGTCCGCGTCATGCTGATAATTACCTGCAGGAAGTCCCGATCTCGAAGGAAGCCAATCAGTTAACTACAGGAAGGTTTTTTGCAGACACCTTCTTTGAATTTTAACGAGTTTTTTTTTTCAAGAGAAGAGACGCTAGACACTATCACCATTAGGGGTTGCCTGACACTTCTGGCCTTAATGTTTAACATTTACTGAGGATTTTTTTTCAAATAAAGGCTTGTAAATAACATAAACTCTGATTCAAATAAAGAAGAATTACAGTATTTGCAATCAGTTTAACGATATAAAAAGCGTTCTAGTGTAAACAAATAAATATTTTTAAATATGTATGGTACTTACGATGTATCTTTGATTAACGTAAATTTTTAAAATACCTAATTTTAATTTATGTTTATTTAATTGACTTCTGATACATACAGATAAGTTCACAATTTAAACTGTAAACTATGGTTTAATTTATTGGCGTATCAAACTGTAAATAGCATTAGAGGATTTATTGACGTGAGATAATGCTGTACATCTTAGCTCAATATGTGCTCAATATGCATGTGGGGTTTGTGGTCAGTTCCGCTGTTGAAATTGAAACGAGTCTGCCACTGATGTTCCAACATGTATTTCAACAATATGATATTGACAGATCTTGCACATAATGTTGTTCCAAGGATTTTAAAGAAAGACGTTTCTTTCAAATATTAGAATGTCATAGCGAGGAATTTTTGATCCTGTTGAAGAGACAAGGACTTGCGTACCGCTCTTAAGATCATCATCCACGCTTGCTGCATTATCTGATCAAGTACCTGGTGGACCGAGCCTTGCTCGGGGTTTTCATGTTTGTCAGTTTATCTAGTTACTATCAAATATTTCAGCGTCATAAAATTTATAAAAAAAATCTTTTTATTACTCTATGCAATATTTATGCCACACGTTATATTCTTCCTAGATGGCTGTAGTTTGCAAACAACTGTTATGATTTCTTAGTTTGTTTACATTTCCCTTGTTTATCCTATACTCTTATACGAGCAATGTTATCTTGCATGCTTGGTTGTATGTTTGCACAACGATCTCGAAAACGGGTCCGAGGATTTCCTTCAAAGTCTGGAAATAAGTAATTTATGACTCAAAAACGTCTTTTATGCAGATTACTTGGCCAGAGAAAATGTAATAGCGTAATAAAACGAATATTAAAGTTGTAAAATTTTAACATTGGCCTTATGGGTTGCCATGATAGCAACGAAAATAAACAAGGAAAGTGTAAATAAATGAAGTAATCATAACAGCTGTTTGAATCTATAGCCATCAAGGGAAAATACAGCGAGTGGGATGAAGAGTCCAAGGAGCAATAAAAAAGGTTTCTATTTATCAATTTTATGACATTGAAATATTTTATAGTAACAGGATGAACTGGTGAACATGAAATAACACCGAGCAAGAATCGGTCCACCATGTACTTTCGTTGCTATTACGGCAACTCATAAGGCCAATGTTAAAATTTGATAACTTAAAAATTAGTTTTATTACGTTATTAGATTTTCTCCGGCCGAGTTATCCGCAAAGAACATGTTTTTGAGTCAGAAATTACTTATTTCCAGACTTTGAAGGAAATCC